>CAUOFW020009091.1:0-312153 GCA_963454935.2 Ilex paraguariensis
TTTCAGAGTAGAAGAGATAAGGGTTTGGAATTAAAAGTAGGCGACTGGGCGTCTGGGGAAACTGCCTGAGCGCTAGGGGAAGCAGTCTGGATGCCTGTTTGGGTGCTTGGAGTAGCTTGGGTGCCAGAAGGAGCAGTCTGGGCTCCAGGAGCTATCTGGGCGCTTTCTTGGACGCCAAATGGGACCTGGGAAGGAGACCTGGGCGCCTGAGAGTCTTTGCTAGGCTTCTGGGTGTCCCCTTTGGGCATATGGGCATCCCTACAGTTTCCTTTTTCTGCTGGTGTGAGCTCGGCAATGAAATCTGTCAGGACTTGTGCTTTGATGGCTGCCCTTGGTTGGTACTAAATGTCGAACTCCCCGAGTTCCACTGCCCATTTAAGAAGTCTGTCGGATATGTCTGACTTTCCCGTGACTCTTTTGAGAGTTTGGTCTGTGACGACCATTATACTGTGACTCTGAAAGTAGTGTCGTAGTCGTCTCATCGTGTGATCGGTGAGCGTGAGCGCCAATTTTTCTAGTCCCGAATATCTGATCTCTGGCCCTCGATATGCCTTGCTCACGTAATAAATTGGTTTCTGCACTTCATTATCATTTCTGATGAGTAAAGAACTTACTACTGATGAGGAAGCAGAAAGATAAAGATGGAGAGTTTCTCCCGGAGTGGCATGTGATAGGAGAGGAGGTGTGGCTAGGTAGACCTTGAGCCTTTAGAAGGCCTCCTCTGCCTAAGGTTCCCACTCAAAGGCTTTCCAGAGAATTTTGAAGAAGGGTAGACATTTGTCTGTAGATTTAGAAACGAACCTATTGAGTGCAACGATTCTTCCAGTGAGATGTTGGAGCTCCTTGGTCGAGGAAGGTGACTTCATGTCGAGGATAACCTTGATTTTATCGAGGTTCGCCTCAATTCCCTTCTGACTGACCATAAAGCTCAAGAATTTTCCAGACCCTACGCCGAAGGTGCACTTCTCAGGATTGAGCTTCATGTGATAGGGCCTTAGGACATTGAAAGCTTCTTGGACATGATCAATGTGGTCTACTGTTGTGAGACTTTTTACTAGTATGTCATCCACGTACACCTTCATCGTTCGTCTGATCTGAGACTGGAACATCTTGTTCACCAACCATTGGTAGGTTGCTCCTACGTTTTTTAGTTCGAAGGACATGGCCCTATAACAATAGGTTCCCTTCGTAGTGATGAATGATATTTTCTCCTGGTTTGGGGGGTACATGTTAATTTGGTTGTACCCAGAGTAAGCATCGCAGTGGCGTCGATAAGGAGGTCGATCTGTGGCAACGGGTAGTTGTCTTTCGAGCACGCCTTGTTGAGTTTTGTGAAGTCGACGCAGAGACACCACTTTTCATTAGTTTTAGTGACCATCACCACGTTGGAGAGCCACTCAGGATATGCTACTTCTCTGACGGCCCCGTTATCTATTAGTTTTCCTACCTCCTTGTCTATAGCTTAGGCGGCTTAGGCCCTTTCAGTGGAGGCCCCCTTTAGCTTTTGGCAAACAGACTTGTGGCCTGGATCTACATTGAGATGGTGTGTGGCCACTTCTAGGTCAATTCCCTCAAGGTCTGCATGTGACCACGCAAAGACGTCCGTGTTACGTCTCAAAAAGTCTATTAGTGGGCCAACTAGGTCTTCAGAAAGGGAAGAGCCAATTTATACTCTTCTATCTGAGTGCTCCTCATCTAAGGCCATAGGAGTGAGTTCCTCGACTGGTTTTCCTCTCTCTATGGTGGCGTTATCCCTCGGATCAAGGACCTCAACTTGCAACGCTTCTTGTGGTTTCCTAGTCTTTATGGAGGAGACATAGTATTCCCTCGCTACTACCTGGTCTCCTCTGACCTCTCTGACTCCATTCATGGTTGGAAAGTAGAGGATGAGGTGATAGGTGGAGGGCACAACTCTTAATGTGCTAAGAATAGGTCGCCCCAGTATGATATTGTAGGCTCATGGGCAGTCTATGACCAAGAAATTGACCATGACTGTGGAGCTCTGGGGCGCTGCTCCGACTGTGGCAGGTAGAGTGATGGACCCTAGGGGATATACTTTTTCCCCTGAGAACCCAATGAGGGGTGATTTGATGGGCTGCAGTCTCTCCTTGCCCAGGTTGAGCTTGTCATAAACCTCTGCAAATAGGATATCCATAGAACTGCCATTATCCATTAGGATCCTATGCACCTGAAAATTGGCCACGGTCATGGTGAGCACCAGGGGGTCATCATGGAGATGCTGAATTCCCTCTAGGTCCTTATCTGAGAAAGATTTTACCTCGTTGTCGCCCTACTTTGGCACTTTGGATGGGCGCATCTTATCGAGGTGCCTTGCCTTTCTGGCGTGAGCCTTCATTACAGAAAGTGATTCTCCACCTCCTGCTAGTCCTCCCGAGATGGTGTGGATCTCCCCCATGGGCTACTGATCTTTTTGATTGTGAGATGGTGGTGCTCGTTCTCTGCCAGCAACATACTAGCGTAGGTGGCTATAATGGATGAGTTCCTCAATTTGTCTTTTGAGGTCATAGCAATCGTTGGTGTCATGCCCATGGTCGCAGTGGAAACGACAATACTTGTTAGGATTTCCGCAATTTGGAGGAGATTTCATCTTATCTGGCCACTTTATGGCGGGATCATCCTTGATCTGGAATAAGATGTGCCTGACTGCAGCATTGAGGGGAGTGAAGGCTTGTCGGTCCCTCTGAGGAGCAGGACCTAGCTGGTCTTTTACAGGAACCCTCTCTGTTCTGTCGCGTTTGTTGCTAGTCTCCTTCTTGTGGTCTCTCTCCTTTTCCTTCCTCTTTTCCCTTACTGCTCTAGAGGACTCACCTCGTCTGGCCCTTGTGATGTCCTCAGCATTCATGTATTTTCTGAGCCTTTGCTAACAGTTCTGGCATGCTCTTTGGTGGGCACTTCATCACCGAGAAGAGGAAACTTGACGAGCGGAGGCCTCCCAAGAAGGCAGTCATCGTTACTTTGTCGTCAGGCTCATCAACTTGGAGTACCTCCTCGTTAAAACGAGTAAGGTAGTTCCTCAAGCTCTCCTCCCGATCCTGCTTTATGCTAAGCAGATGGGTGATAGGCTTCTGGTGGCGATGCCCCCCAATGAAATGCGATACGAATGACCTGCTCAGCTCAACAAAGGAGGTGATGGAGGCTGGGGGAGCTTAGTGAACCATTGTCTTGTGGACCCCTTCAATGTGGTTGGGAACGCCCTGCACATGATTTTGTCTAGGACATTGTGCAGCTCCATCAGAGTCTTGTAGGTGTCGAGGTGGTCTAGTGGATCTTTTGTTCCGTCAAAGGTCTCCACATATGACATTTTGAACTTTTGAGGGAGGGGATAGTTCACCACGTTAGGCTTGAAGGGCATGTTTGTACGCCTTACCAGGTAGTCTACTGTCTTGGGTCCTTGTGCCTTCATGGCATTGAAGACGTCACCCAATTGATTTTGCACTTCCTTGATCTTCTCGTTCCAATGGTTGGGGGTCCCCTAGAGTGATCATAGAAATGACTCTCATGCTCCAGGCTTTGGTTCTAGCTCTCATCCTCCTGAAGATAAAGGTCCTCACCAAGGGAAGCAGAAGGAGGTGGAACTCCATCATGGTGGGCTCCCCTGTGTGGGGTGCCCAAAGGGACTCCAAGGGGGGCGCCTAGCCCTGCAGGGGTGCCCAGGTGTGGTGCAACAGGGTGTGGAGCTCCTTGATGTCCTCCATGCTATACACCTCCAAGTTGTGCTCCTCCTCGTCCAGCTAGCATGAGTTGCAGTATCTGCTGGTTTTGGGCCACCAACATTTGCTGTGGATTTAGAGCTGGAGCATTTGGGACAGAGTTGGCAGGTGGAGGAACAACCTCCTCCTCTTGTGGTGGATTGTCTTCGTGTTGGTTCATGGATCTGGTAGTGATCGTCATTAGTTCAGCAAATGGAATGTTTAAGAGTGAGAATTTTGTCCCTTCCCACAAACGGCGTCAAACTGATGATGCACAAAATAGTTTTGCACACCACCTGTCAAGTGTAATAATAAATGCAATAAAATAATATCAGGAGATGGAGATGGAGAGACATAAACAATTTATAGTGGTTCGGTCAACTCGACCCACGTCCACTCTTCAATGGCTCTGGTCGCCGGGTTCTTTATTAACTCAAGAGTGTGGGGAGCAGAGAATATAAGTTTTGAGATAGAGGAGAGTGTTATCTTCAGGTAAAAAGTGAAGCCCCCCAAGTGTTGGTAAGACGTGCAATTTATAGTGACCCCCTAACAGGTTGGGACTATTTTACAGTAACTAAACAACTATTTCGGTGGAGCTCACAACTTCTTCTCAACAGGCGAGGTGGTTAAGGTGCTCTCCATGAGATGCGGTCAAGGATAAGGTGAGGGTGGACTGTTTCCTTGGCGGTGCAGGTAAGGCTCTCGTGCTCTCTCTTGATGACATAGCCAAACTGATGAGTTTGACTAGACTTGGACAATATTAGGCTTAGTTGGTTTGTATAAGACTAGGCTCTTCAATTGAGATTTGGGTTTTCCAAATAAATTGGGGCTCTTCTGGGGCTTGACCCATCACATTCCATAAGCTTAAGCTTGGGTTGGGGGGGGGGGGGGGACTAAGGATGGTCATACCTAGGGGTGTCCATGGATCGGGTCGAGCTAGATCCATAAAAATTTTTTCGGGCTGGACCTGGGTAGTATAGGCTCAAGCCCTTACCCAAGTGAGTTATCGGGCTGCCCGGGCCGAGCTTCGGGTAAGGGTAGGTTACCTGCGAGCCTATTGGGCGGGTCTGCTCACGAGCTTTTTTTTATACAACTTCATTTAAAAATAATGAATATTTTTGTAACTTAATATTTGTGTAAATTATATGTTTAAATCAAAAGTAGAGTCCAAATAGATAAAAATAAAAATAATGAATAATTTTATTTTTGATTAGGGGATGAACTACATCCTAACTAGGTTGACATCTACTCACTTATCTATCATTTATATTATTCTACTCTTTAAAACTTATATGCTTAATATATAGAAAAAAAAATAATACATTATTTATAATATCTAAATTTTTAAAACTTCAAATTTTGACATTGAGAGACTTATTTCAAAATTTTAAATTTAATAGTGTAAAAGTATAAATTTTTTTCAAATGAATGGTGGGTGGGCTGGGCTATTGGGTTGGGTTTCAGGCCGAGTATTGGATTTGGGGGAAAACTCAAGCCCCCTTTTTAAGAATATTAGGCTCGGGTTCGGGCTCGGGCGGCCCAACTATAAAGCCAATTAAATTTCGGGCCTACTTTTTTCAAGCCAGATAACATAACTCATGGGTAACCCGGCCCATGGAAGCCCTCGTACTCCCCTCAATTTTTCAAAATTATCATATAACTCCCTCTAATGTTTTAAAAAATCTTATGCCTCCCCTTGAAAAATCCTATACCCCTTTGAAGCTTTTCACACATGTACTTTTTGTAATATATTAAAAAAAAACTTAATGGACAAACATTTAAAAACCAAATGACAGTCTTAAAGATGAGCATTGCTCTTATAGATGAAAAAACATGATTGATTATCAAAAGGAACAAAAAAAAAAGAAATTGTTACATGATCGGGTTGCAAACATAAATTATATCATCTACAATGCATTAAGTCACGATTAATTTTTTTCATGTCAAACTAAAAATTCTAATGGTAATACATTTGTAGTTATTACATTGTGTAATCAATGAGAGAACAGTGAATGATGATATTGTTATAAATTAACTATTACTATGGAAAGCAAAAATCAATTTTTTTGATCTAATGATTCAAATTAATTTTAGCAAAGTTAGTTCTCATAAGATTTATTTAACTAAAAATTTAACATTAACTATAATTTTATGAATTACCCTATTGAATAAAATTTCTTATTGTGCTACTCTTTGACCCCCCTTCACCATAAAATCTTAACTTTGTTCTTGACCATAAGCACCGCGGCCTATAGGCATGATTATAGACTGATACTTGGCTTTGTCTATGCTAATTTAAGTTTTAAATCTTGAAATTTTAAAAAGGAGTCTTGTTTGGCCACAAAATCCAAAAGGAAAATATTTGTTCATGAAATACTCAAAAGACAATACTTTATTCCTTCTTAGTTCACTTAATTCTTTTCTTGTAGTATGGATAGAAGTTTTATTCCTTTGTTTGGCACTTACTATATACGTAAACACCAAAAGTACTTTACAATGAGAGATGTATGTTTTCCAGAAGAATCGCTTTCCAAAATAGTATGTTGTTGCTCTTTGGCTCCAACTTCTCCTTCTTTATCCGTTAATCCTACTCGTGAAACGTGATATAAACTTTATTCTTTCTTAATTCAAAATATTTTTGTAGTTCTATATATATATATATATATTGTTTATAACCAAAAATAATAAAATCTGATGACACGTGAAAACAATTCGATGGTCATAAAAGAGTCGGTGAGAATTCATATGCAATAGGATGGTTAATGACAGATAGACTCGGTCTTAAAGATGAGCATTGCTCTTATAGATGAAAAAACATGATTGATTATCAAAAGGAACAAAAAAAAAAGAAATTGTTACATGATCGGGTTGCAAACATAAATTATATCATCTACAATGCACTACCTCACGATTAAATTTTTTCATGTCAAACTAAAAATTCTAATGGTAATACATTTGTAGTTATTACATTATGTAATCAATGAGAGAACAGTGAATGATGATATTGTTATAAATGAACTATTACTATGGAAAGCAAAAATCAATTTTTTTGATCTAATGATTCAAATTAATTTTAGCAAAGTTAGTTCTCATAAGATTTATTTAACTAAAAATTTAACATTAACTATAATTTTATGAATTACCCTATTGAATAAAATTTCTTATTGTGCTACTCTTTGACCCCCCTTCACCATAAAATCTTAACTTTGTTCTTGACCATAAGCACCGCGGCCTATAGGCATGAATATAGACTGATACTTGGCTTTGTCTACGCTAATTTAAGTTTTAAATCTTGAAATTTTAAAAAGGAGTCTTGTTTGGCCACAAAATCCAAAAGGAAAATATTTGTTCATGAAATACTCAAAAGACAATACTTTATTCCTTCTTAGTTCACTTAATTCTTTTCTTGTAGTATGGATAGAAGTTTTATTCCTTTGTTTGGCACTTACTATATACGTAAACACCAAAAGTACTTTACAATGAGAGATGTATGTTTTCCAGAAGAATCGCTTTCCAAAATAGTATGTTGTTACTCTTTGGCTCCAACTTCTCCTTCTTTATCCGTTAATCCTACTCGTGAAAACAATTCGATGGTCATAAACGAGTCGGTGAGAATTCATATGCAATAGGATGGTTAATGACAGATAGACTCGGTCTTAAAGATGAGCATTGCTCTTATAGATGAAAAAACATGATTGATTATCAAAAGGAACAAAAAAAAAAGAAATTGTTACATGATCGGGTTGCAAACATAAATTATATCATCTACAATGCACTACCTCACGATTAAATTTTTTCATGTCAAACTAAAAATTCTAATGGTAATACATTTGTAGTTATTACATTATGTAATCAATGAGAGAACAGTGAATGATGATATTGTTATAAATTAACTATTACTATAGAAAGCAAAAATCAATTTTTTTGATCTAATGATTCAAATTAATTTTAGCAAAGTTAGTTCTCATAAGATTTATTTAACTAAAAATTTAACATTAACTATAATTTTATGAATTACCCTATTGAATAAAATTTCTTATTGTGCTACTCTTTGACCCCCCTTCACTATAAAATCTTAACTTTGTTCTTGACCATAAGCACCGCGGCCTATAGGCATGATTATAGACTGATACTTGGCTTTGTCTACGCTAATTTAAGTTTTAAATCTTGAAATTTTAAAAAGGAGTCTTGTTTGGCCACAAAATCCAAAAGGAAAATATTTGTTCATGAAATACTCAAAAGACAATACTTTATTCCTTCTTAGTTCACTAAATTCTTTTCTTGTAGTATGGATAGAAGTTTTATTCCTTTGTTTGGCACTTACTATATACGCAAACACCTAAAGTACTTTACAATGAGAGATGTATGGTTTCAGAAGAATCACTTTCCAAAATAGTATGTTGTTGCTTTTTGGCTCCAACTTCTCCTTCTTTATTCGTTAATCCTACTCGTGAAACATGACATGAGCTTTATTATTTCTTAATTCAAAAGATTTTTATACTTCTATACATATTGATTACACCCAAAATTAATAAAATTTGAGGATGAAACGTGGAAGTAATTCGACAGTCATAAAAAAGTCTGTGAGAGTCCATACTTAATAGGATGGTTAATAAAGTGGGACACTAAGAAATCCGAGAAGCGGAGAGACGTGACATCATGCACCGCCTATTGAAAACGATTTAGTGCATGCATGTACATTTCGAGGGATAGAGATCATAATCATAGTCATGGCCGAAAGATGGCTTCAACAATTGAAGGTTATTCCTATAAATAACCAAAGCAAGGCAACAAGAAAATGATCCTCCTCGATTAAGCTCAACAACTATACACAAAATCAACATTTCTCTTGCTTATTTTTCCTTTTCAGTAACTTTATTTTACTGCAATTTGTAGTTCATCACCAGTGATTTTTATTGCCTTTTATTTAATGTTATGTACAATACTTCTTTCATCTTTCAAATTAGTTTACCTACTACTTTACATTCTCGTTGTTTTTTTTTTATTCCGGTCCATTAGATTGTCAGTCAGGAAATTATTTAAGTCTTTGATCTCTTAGGCATAGAAAAAACCTCAAAAATATCCATACACCTCGTCGTCTCTCAATAGTGTTTCTTTTATTTTTTGTCATCAATATTGTTTTTTCTTTTTTTTTTTCCCTCCAAAATTTCTTTTCATTTTAATTATCCATTTGCTCTCAAATCTTATTTTCCTCGTTATCTTTATCACATTATAACTCTTCTTATAAATTTTTTGTTATGTTATATCTTAATACTAAGGGTAACCCGTACCTGAAGGCACAGTACAATATAAATGGTATAAAAAAGATGTTGGTGGTCATTGAATAAATCTATTTGAGATCGTCAGATGAACTTATAGAAGCTTGTTTTGTTTTATATTATAGATTTTTTTTCTAAGCTAAAAAAATCTCATAATACTTGATTCCTCAAAAAAAATTTAAAAAAAATATCTAATCTAAACATTTTTTTTGGTCAATAGATCTAATCTAAACTTGATAAATGATATCATTGTGAATGATAGAGTAGAGAGATCCATAAAAAATGATGAAATATAATTGTCAAATTTTTAAAAGATGGTGAAATTGGGTGGTTGAAACTTTAATTGCAAATTAGAGTTTTTCCTAATTTGATATGAGTTTAAGTAAAAGACATGAGTTTATTTTTAGCTTATTTTTAATCAAATTTAAATTTGAATCAGAATTTAAGTAATTAGTAGGGAGGTAATGATTCATAGTTGTTCCTCATTTTTCACCTCTTTTTTTCGTTGGAAAAAATAATAAATTTTTTTGTTGACTTCTATTTCAAAAACATGTTAACTTCCTTATATTCTATCAATGTGCATATAAATCCCTGAGATTTTGGCTCAAATTAAAATCATTAGAAATTTTGTAAAAAATTACGTCAAAATATTTGTATACTTCAATACAGATTATATTTTCCTCCCTCTAAAATTAATCAATCTCTTCCTCACCTGTTTGGTTTCTAGGCTTTGAATAGATTATCAAGAAGTATAAAATTTGCAAGAAGAAAAACACTGAAATTTTAAAACAAAAAGTGAAAGCTACCAACCAAAAATTGAAAGGTACTAACCAAAGGAATAAAGGGTAAGATTCCAAATCATAGAAAAGTAAAAGTGTAATTGGCATAAGCAATTTATCCTTTTTTTTTTTTGGTTGAGAGAGAGAGAGAGAGAGAGAATGTGTATATATATGATGCATTGCTTCTCATCTTTCCCAATATAACCATCAATATATTTCTCGTTAAACTCGCTCCACATGGAGAGCTCGGCAACAGAATTCAGCACTTCACTCCACCTCTCTGAAGTTTACAAATTTGCCTCAGAAGATACAGCAGAATCATTGGAATTCTTTTGTAACTTCTGGAGAAATGAAGGCGCAGTACCAATTCACCAACGCGGCGACACAATCCTCCACCTTCTGGCCATCAAAGGGAATGTGGCTGCCTTGGGAAACCTACTTCTGGCAGACCACCTCCTCGACGAAATGCTCCTGATAAAGAATGCCAGCGGCAACACTGCGCTGCATGAAGCTGCGAGGTCTGGTCAGAAGGTTGTGGCGGAGATCATGGTCACGAAGAAGCCAGATTTAGTTTTCCAGCGGAATGATTTGAACGAGACGCCTCTTTACCTTGCTGCTGCGTTTGGAAAGATTGAAGTATTCACACTTCTGGAAAGCTACAATAGCGATTGCAGGATAAGGAGGCATGATGGCTTCACCATTCTTCATGCTGCCATTGAGGGAGAACGTTACAGTAAGTTTTCAATTCCATTCATTAGTTAATATATATTCATTCGAATGTTGATCAAACCAACCACAAATTTTGATGGAATTACCTCTTTAATTTTCTCCATTAAAAAGCTTAAGTTACCCACTGATCTTCGCAAGTACAACATTGCATTAGGGGCAAAGACAAGTATCTCTCGCATCCCCTAGTATCCATCGCGTATCCGAGCCGTTTCCATCTGTGAGAATGGCTGCTTTCCTGTGCATGACACTTTTGAAAGTATTAGTCACGCGCATCTGTGTCGGACACATGTCCGACACTACTACCACGGCGACCCCCTCAAGTATCTATGTTTATTCGTGCACATCTCCAATCCTTTATCTTTTTTTCAATTTAAATTTAAATTTAGATAAAAAAAATTTATAAACATTTTTCAATGCTAAACTCATACTCATATCAAATCAAGAGAAACTCATTTATTTATTTAAATTAAAAAAAATTTAAATATATACTTAAATTTTTAATGGTGAGATTTCATCATCCTTTATAAATCTAATAGTCATATTTTATCCTCTTTTAAATTTGAGTTTTTACATCGAAGAGTTTTATATCATATTAAGTTTTTTATTTTTTTACTCAAACTTGAGTAAAAGTTTAAATTTTCATTAGAGAAGGTGTCGATTGGGGCTTAAATAGGTCAACGAGTCAAATTGGGCCAAATAACTCTGAAAACTTCACGTGGCGGTCTGGGCCAATGAGCTTTTGGTTCAACCCATATGTCACAGGACAAAATTTTGAGTCTTATTTTCACAATACGGTAGAGATAATATGAAAATTAGAAGTGCGGATATTAGGACAAAATTCGTTGCTAGATTCTTTTGGAAGACTAATAAAGTAATGACGTGTCACACACTAGGCTTCTCAAGTGATAATTAAGAGTAATAACAGTGGCACCATTTGGTAACGATGGAACGTTTCATAATTGTATAATAATTGGTATCGAAAATTTAAGTTTTATAAATTTGATATAATATTTAATTCAAATTACTACAACAATTAAGGGTTTTTTGTGACAAAACTTTTTGTCACTATAAATGTGTATTTCGTCACTGAAGAGTTTCAGTGATGATATTTCTGTCGTCACTAGGTGGTCACTAGAAGTTTGTCAGTAATTGTCTATAGTGACTATAGACATTAAAATTTTAATTAACAAATTAATGTCTATTAAATAAATAAAATTGGGTTGGACATTAATTTTGTAACCTAAATAATACAAGCCCAAATTTAATTAACAAGACTTGTTTAATTAAATTAAACTGGACCTAAATTCTATAACCTAAATAATACAAGCCTAAATGCAATTAATCAGGCTTATTAAATTAAAATGGACTTAAATTCCATAAGCCCAAATTAAATAAACTTTCAAAAGGTAAAATGGGTTGCACTTAAATTCTATAAAGCTTACAAATTTATGGGTAATCCACTACCTAAATCTCATATAAGAGTAATAAGGACTCTTATATGAATAACTACTCGTACCACTATAAATTGAGGTCTTGGGATAGGCCAAAAGGGAGAAAAGGAAGAAGAAGTCAAGGAGAAAGGAAGATCGACGAAGCTCTGCTCAAAGTTCACTAAAGCCTTAAAACCTTGCAAGTTCATCTCCAAGAAGAAGAACACACTACCAAGGTCCTTCTTCAAAAAATTCAAATCATCTTCAAATCATTCCAAACAAAGAACGATGAGGAGATTTATCAAAAGCATCATCAAATTGAAGAGTAAGAGATACATTGATTCAGCTCTCATTTTCATCAAAGCTACCAATTAAAAAGTGAGAAATACGTCAATCAGGCCCTCATCTTCACTAAATTCATCAATTTCATCAAATTTACCGAGAATCAGAGAACAGTGCACGTGAGAAGCACGCCAAAAAGAGTCAACACTATATTTTTTTTCTTAAAGTCAATCAAATTGACTATTGTAATTTGACCTTATTTTGTGTTAATTTATATCACAAATTTTGTCGTTACGGTGACAATTTAGAATAACATGTCTCTATATCCAATGTCACTTTCCCATACTTATTACATACCTAATATTACTCTTAATCTCATATATGTGGGTCAACTTTGTGACATCGGACTCACTGTTTTATTTTCTTCTACTGGTTGTAGTGTTCAAGATCCATGAATAGGATAGACCATTGGGATAGGCCATACACATGGATATTTGTTTGAGCTTACCTATCTTCGTCTTCCAAAACGACTATTTTACTCAGTGTTCTCTAGTGTTTTTGCTTTCGCTTTGACCAACTCTCATTTCAATCTTTGGCATTCCTGTCTAGGTCATGTTTCTTCAAGTCGTCTACAATATTTAATTTATATTGGTTAGTTAGGGCAAGTTCACAGCGAACAACTTGATTGATTGTCTTGTAAAGTTGCAAAGCAACTATCTTACCTTTATCTATCATTTGCCCCTTTTGATTTGATTCATTATGATATTTGATTCAAAGTACTTTGTCATTTTTATTGATTTTTTTTTTTTGGAAGGAGAAAGGGTACTTAAACCCTTGACCTCTAGAAGACAAAACCTTCACAAGATAAGGAATACTATTTGACCAAATGTAAATTGATTTATTGATGATCGTTTTCGATTCACTTGAATTTATCTTTTGAAAACTCGATATCAGTTGCCACAAATTTATTATAATTTTATCAAAATGGTCCAAACTCAATTATCGTGATCCATTAAAGTTTTTAGATCTGATAATACTATGGAATATAGAGACGCCACATTCCTTAACTTTTTTAGTCAACACGACACCATTTTTCATCGTTTTTGTTATCGTACATATCAATAAAATGGACATGTTGAGCGTAAACATCGTCATATTCTTAATATTGTTTGTGTTTTTCTCATCTCTTCTTCATGTATTGAGTGTTTTAGGGTAAAGCTTCTCTTATTTTCGTTCACACCATCAATCATATTTCATCCACTATTATTAGGAATCAATCTCCATATGAGTGATTATATGACACTTTTCCAGATTACCACTCTCTTCGAGTCTTTAGTTGTGCATGTTTTGTCATACTCTAGCCTCATGAGCGTATCAAATTGGAACCTAGGGCACGTCTTTGTTGTTTCCTAGTTTATAAGATTGAACATAAGGGTTATCGTTGTTGGGAGCCATATTCCAAGCATCTTTGTGTTTCTCAACATGTCATCTTCTAGGAACACAAGATGTTCTCCTCCTTGTCTCAATTTTAGCTTTTGTCTTCCCCTACTTCTCATCTCTTTATTGATCCATTATGGATTTATATCTTGATGACCCACATCCAGACTCGTCTAAGCTCTCATCTATAGACCATCAAGAGGCTTTTGCCTTGCCTGTTGATCCTGTTGTTGCCCCACTTCATACTAATAGTGATCATGTCTCAGCTTCTGAACCCTCTACACCATTTCCCGTTGATACTCATTCTCATGCTCATCAGCAATGTTATTCCACTCGAATAAGAAACATTCTTGTTCGTTTGCATGATTATCATTGTTTCCACTATTCTCTCTCAGCATGAGCTTCACTCTTATCGTGTGGCTAGTTGTGACCCTCATTGGCAACAAGAAATGATAAAAGAGTTACAGACATTAGTTAACACAGATACTTGAGATTTGGTTGCTCTTCCTCCTAACAAAATAGTTATTGGATGTAAATGAGTTTATAAGATCAAGACTTGCTCCAATGGTCCTATTGAGCATTACAAGGCTCGTCTAGTGACGAAGGGTTTTACATAAGTGTACGATATTGATTATGAGGAGACTTTTGCTCCCGTTACTAAGGAACTCTACATGTAGCCTCCTTCTGGTTATCTTCATTCACCACATTAGGTTTGTCGACATTGTCATGCAATTTATGGTCTCAAGTAAGTCCCTAGAGCCTTGTTTTCAAAGTTTAGTGCTACTATTGGAAATTTTGGTTTCTCTTCCAACCCTTATGACTCGGTTCTTTTTGTTTGTAAGACTGAGCATGATATTACTCTATTTCTTCTCTATGTGGATGATATGATTATCACTGGGATGATATTTCTAGAATTTTTTATCTCAAATTTTTTTTCAACACACACTTTGAGATAAAGGATTTAGGTTCTTTCAACTACTTCTTGCGCCTTGAAATCTCGTCTGACTCTAGTGGGTATTATCTCTCTTAGGCCAAGTATGCCTCTGATCTTCTTACTCGTGAACTTACTAATTGCAAGATTGTATCTACCCCATTAGACTTATTCATTTGGATGGCACACCTCTCCATGATGACTCTCTTTATCTCTAGTTGGTATGCAATCTTGTGTATCTCACTGTTATTCGTCCAAATATAGCCTATGTTGTTCATCTTGTCAGCTAATTTTTGATTGTCCCTCGCTTTACTCATTATGTTGTTGTTCTTCATGTTTTACAATAAATTAAGGGTACTATGTTTCACAGTTTTCATTACTCTACTCACTTATTTCTTTAGCTATGTGCCTATTCTGATGTTGATTAGGCATGAGATCTTACTGATCGTCGTTCTACCATTGGTTATTGTTTGTTTCTTGATGACTCTCTCACCTCTTAGCGTTGCAAAAAATAGTCTGTTATATCTCAATCCAATACAAAGGTAGAGTACCGCACTATTGCTGACACTACTCAAGAGCTTTTTTGGCTTCGTTGGCTCTTAGAAAATTTAGATGTCTCTCATTCTAGTGCTACTATTCTTTGTTGTGACAATCGAAGTAAGATTATAGATTGCTCACAAATATGTTTTCTATGATCATACTAAGCATATTGAAATTGATTGTTATTATGGTTCGAGGCACAGTTCATATTGTCTCATTTCTTCATCTGACTAGATTGTTGACATCTTTACCAAGGCACCTTCAACGTGAATATTTCATGATTTATTTTTCAAATTCAAGTTGATTTCTATTTTGCTTCCTTGAGTTTGAGAGAAGATGTTAATATATATATATGTTTGTCCCACATCGATTAGACTTGAAAACTTCACTACTCTCTTGTATTATAAATAAACATCCTCATGTATAGAATAAATTACACTAAAGCAATATACAATTGATATTCGCTTTCTATTCTCTTCTTTCACATGTGAAAAGTTAGCCAACTATCATCCTAACTTAAAATTTTTGCAACTTATGTCAACTAGGTTTGGCTATTCGCATCTTGGAATCGTACCCTGATCTTGCTGACAAACATGATGAAAACGGTATGACTGCTTTGAATTTGTTGGCCACAATGCCATCTTCTTTCAAAAGCAAGTCATCATATGTGTTGCAGGATCTGAACAGGAAACCCTTCATTCCTTTGCAGATGCTTGAAGTTGTGGTCTACAAGTGTAAGCATTATGAGATTATATTGTAGTAGCATTGAAGATAAATTTTTGTTTTATATATTTTTACCAGCTTATTCCCATTCCCTTTTGAGGATATAACTGAAAATACAAATTAATAGATTTTTCTCGTAAACAAATCACATAACAAAGAACTAAATTGGCATAAGACTTAAGGTTTTCAAATTTTGGTATTTTTTTCCTTATAAAGTTAACAACTTCTTCATATAAAGTTACATCGAGTCTAGGAATTGACCAACAAAAAAGGTTTTCAAAATGAAAATTGATTCCTTCATTTAATTACTTGAACTCGACATAAATAAAGGGTTTGGCATACTGTTACATATTACTAGTTGCTTTACTCTTCAATATGCCATATTAGTTTACATAAATAGTCATTATGCTAACTGATTTTTTGGGCAATCACCCTGAGAAAACAATACAAAAAATTAGGTTTGTACCCGATTGATCCCTATAGGGGACCATCAGTGGGGACTAAATTGATTCTTATTTTTTTTTTCACACTAGAATTCTAATTTTGGCTTTTAATTTTTGTCAAACAATTGTTTGCTAACACTTCTCTTAAATATTATTATTGTATTTTTTTGCTTTTTAAAGATTTTTTCGGGTAAATTGTTTTTTTTTAATCTACTAAGATTCATAAATCACTTTTACAAAATACTAGGCAAACTAGTATTTGTTTGCTTGACGAAATTATTTATTTTTAAGCAAAAGCGCCAGTTCTTAAAAAATTACAGAATGAATTCTACTTTGCTAAGTTTGTTGAAATATAGTACCAGTCCTTTGTTTATCTGTTTGAGTTGGTAGATAGAAAAAACCTACTTGTTATAAAACATTTATAGAATTGTCTACTTGATAGAAATTCTTAAGTTTTGCAGTTTTGGAAAATTTTAGTGAATTCCTTCATGTGTGATTGCGTAGGTATTAAAACAAGGATTGACGACAAAGTTTCGGAGTCACATGTGGCTGGTAATGTAGAGGATCCAGCAGCTGATAACAAAGCTCGTATCTCAAAAGTAGAAATGCCATTTTTCATCAGAGTTATCATAGGTGTGGTACCGCTTCTTATTCTTATTTTTCTTCTTCTTGTCTTTATTATCAATTGAAAATTTTACATTATCGATTGTTGTTTAAGGAAACTGAATCTCTTAAAGAATAGAAGTCCAATGTTGGTGTCTTTTATGATAAAACTCATGGAGAACGTTATTCACCCTCTCCTTTTCAACTGTAGTATCTCAAGTGTTTTGAATTTTAGAATTTTTATTGTATTTTTTCAAAGATAAAGGATCTCGTATTAACTCTTTAATTTCTCAAAAGCAAAGTAATGTGCCACCAGTGATATCTGTTGTTTCCAATTCTGAATATATTTAAAAGTGCAACTTTGCCTCATAAATAGTTTATTATGTCAAATCAAATGTACAAGGCGTGATTTTTCAATGAACGAAAATGAGACACTATTTACAAATTGAGACATTTTTTTAAGTGTTTAAGAAATTCAAGTCTAATATGATACTTTTAATCTTTTGGGGAAGAGTCAAAATTTTAAGATTTTTAAAGAAAGAGTGTCAATCTTGCTAGAGTATTTACATTAGTTTTTTTCTTGGGCAATGCCGTTGGAACTTAATGATTGTAGTCATTAGATTGTCAATAAATCTCAATATTAAATTATCAGTGGTTCTTAACACTATCAATCCAATAGTCACAATACATTAAGTCCCCAAATTATATCACAATACCATTAAGAGCAATGATACATGAAATTAAAAAGTAGACTTATTAATTACAACCATTGATTTCATAGTGGATTATAGTATTTATTGGGACCTATTATCTATTCAATAGTTGTGATTATCAAGTCTACTCTTTAAATTCATATAGCATTACTAGGTCACTGGTTAAAAGAATAATACAATCCAATATTTAATTCACTCATTTACTAAACGAGCCATTTGTGTTTCTCCTTCTATAACTCTACTGCTACAATTGTCCATCTTCTATTAGGTCACTGGTTTTTCGGAAAAATTTACAATGCAAAGCAAAAGCACGAATTTGTGGATAAACTGGCACATAAATTGATAGAAAAGGAAGATTGGAGCCATTACATTAAGTACGAAAGTATAGATCCCGAAGTGAGCTCATTTGGGATTTCGTCAAGGAAGAAGAATAAGGTACCCGACCCGCTCATACAAGCAACAAGGTTCGGAATTCTAGAGTTGGTAATGGCAATCCTCAAAAAATATCCCCAGGCTGCATACTCCATCGACGATAATGGAAGGAATATATTGCATATAACGGTGGAGCAGAAACATAGATTTGTTTATGAATACTTGATGCGTTCGTTAGATTATAAAGATAGGATGTTGGCAGATATTGATAACAGAGGGAACAGCATCTTGCACCTCGCATCGTGTGTCCAAAATCCTGCTACTTCTCATCCTAGAATCACAGACGTTGCTAGTCAATGCAGAGTCAATAATGATTTCAGAAAGAAGCGGGGAAGTGTCCCATTGATACACCAGATGAGTTGGGATGTGCTTTGGTTCAAGGTAACGTACGTACTAAAACATATTAAATTAGACCCGTACAAACAGCATTTTGCATTAATAACTAATTTGAGGCCTCCCTAATCCTTTATCACAGCAAGTAGAGCATGACACTTACCCACACTTAAGGCATGTTCGAAACATGGATGGAATGACAGCAGAGGAACTATTTGAAGAAAATTACTCATCTGTTCGAGAAGAAGCAGAGAAAGCAGCAAAGGAGGCGAGTGGTAACCTCATAATCGTCACCATCCTCATCGCAACACTTAACTTCGCAGCACTTTTCACCGTCCCCGGTGGCTTCAATCAGGATACCGGGGACCCCATGCTCCTCTCTAATCATCGACAGGAAATGCAGTTCTTCATGGCTTACGTAGGGTTATCTCTGTCATTCGCCTTGTTCTCCTTGGCAAACATCCTGCTAATCCAACTATCGCGATTCGACACCAATGATTTTCACATTTCAATTCCAACAAAATTCATATTTTCCTCCCTCGCCCTTATGTACTCCGCCGGCTTGTCCGGCACCGCATATTGCCAAGGCTATATACTTGAGGGCCAGCCAGAAACCTTCTTAGCCACCGTTACGATTTTCTGCTTGTTCGTTGGGTGGTATGTGTTGGCCCTCTTAATGGTAGACACCACGGCCTCAGTTTTCGATTACATGTACTATGCACTTCTCCATTTGATTGCTTATAAAAGTAGGGGCATATAGAATTTGATTATTGAGATTTGTATTGTATAATATAATCTTTGTACTCAAGAGAATTACAACAAATGAATTAAGAGTTTTGTTAGAATATATATTACAAATTTACATAAGAAACAGTGACTTTGCTTAATTAACGTTAGTTTTTAGTTCAATTACCAACTTAATGTTGTTTTGAAAAACAATTCCCATTGTGTTATTTTAGATGTTACATGTTAAATATGAATCTAAATCATCTCCATTATTTTTTCACACAATTTTACTCAAGAGTTAATCGCAAATTACACCCGGAAAGATCTCTCAAATTTTAATTTGTACCCTCAAAGATAAAAAAATTTAATTTATACCCTCAAAGATATAAATTTGTATCAATGTACACTTGAAACTAACGTTCGTCAGTTTGCCCTTTAAAACTAGTTGGATAAGTTATACCTAAACCCTTTCAAGTTTGTCACTTAATCATTTGGACTCCCTCATATTTAGAATATTACTCTTACACCTCCTGACATGTGTGCACGAATAACATATAATTTTGTGAGCTCGTTATATTCTAAAGTTCAAAATTAAGCTTACTATTTGAATATCCAATATAATGCGAATATTTATATAATGTTTTTTATATCCAATGCAATACATGATTTGAACATAATTATATGGATGCTCAATTGGGGGAACTTTTTTAGTCATATTTGAATTCTTAGGGGATATAGGTGTAACATTTCAATATAAGGGGTCTAGATGATTAAGTGACAAGCATGAGGGAGTCTAGGTGTAATTTATCCATTTAGTTTTAGACTGCAAAACTGACGGTTGTTAGTTTCATGTGCGCATTAATACATATTCATATCTTTGATGGTGTAAATTGAGATTCGAACGATCTTTCGAAATATAATTTGCGATTAATCACTCACCGAGTCACCGTATATAAGTGAGGGGTCCACATAAATAATGGTTCTCACGTGAATACATAGTGGATGATCTACTATTAAATAAAATTGTGTGAAAAAGTAATAGAGATGATCTCAATCTGTTAGATGTCACGTGGGCAAATGTGTTTGGAAAGTTTTGGAAAGTAATATGTTTGGAAAGTTGACCTCAATTAATAAATGGCTTTCGTTTAATTAGTGTTGATAATCGAGTTCTGTGATTTTTTGGATTTCGTTATTTTGTATTTGTGTTGAGTACTAATCAATCTTAATTTTACTCACTTGATTAATTGTGTTGGATGTATAGATACTAACATGATCTATTTATTATGTCTTGCTTGTGTTAATCTACAAAGCCTGTGAACCAAAAAAATCAAAGCTAGAACTTCTTCTGTGATCTAAAGGGCGTACTTAGTGCACGAGTCTTCCATCATTGCAAAATTTGAGGAGGGTTATATGTATGTATCCTTACCTTTGTTAACAGAGAGACTGTTTTCACGACTCGAACTGTAACCTCGAAGTCACAATGAATAACTTTACTGTTGCGCCGACGTCCATCCTCGTAACATCTTCTATCTCAACCAAACTAATTACTATTGGTCTTCCATAAACTAAAATTCATATGCTAGCAAAATCAGAAAAATAATCTTCTAATTCTAGGAAAATACCATTTCAGCATAAGAAATGAAAAAAAAATAAAAAAAAAAAACATATTAAATTTTCTTCATACAATACTAAAAAAAACGAGTTTTGTGTCAAAATAATATTATTTATATTTATCACTATAAAACCCTTTTATTATTCATGTTAACATAATCAATCTTAATTGGATAATTCTATATCATGTGTATGTCCTATTACGCATCATGTCAAAATGACCATCTTACTCGTGAGTTATGTTGGAAATATATTGAAATGGAGGTTACGATAATTTCAAAAGATCTGGAGAGTAAACGGTAATACAAATGTGATCAAAATCGGGTTGCTCACCTGCTATAGCACTTCGGCCTTAGTGTGGTCTTTCTACGAATAGCAAGTGTTCTTTATCAAAGACCCGAAATGTACTTCTTTGCTCAAAGTTTTGGCCTCAATGATCCTATTTCCTTGGTCTTCGAAAGGATTAACTAAAAAGTCTAAGGTTCCATGTCTTAACAATGCAGAATAGTAACCCTTTTATTTCGGATAGAATAAGGAGGGTCATGGGAACTGAGAGGTTTTGAGATGAATAAGTTACTTTGTTCATACTAAATCAGGGAGAGTGTTTTCGAACATCACATAAGATATCAATTTTTTTCCATTTTTTTTTTTTTGGAGGGATGGATTTGGGGCTCTGGCTTTTTATTTGACCCCTGCTCACATCACATAAGATATCAATTTTTTTCCATTTTATTTTTTGGAGGGATGGATTTGGAGCTCTGGCTTTTATGTGACCCCTGCTCTCGCTCCCGCTCTATGTCATCTAGGGCAAAACTACAAAGCCAAAGTGTGGTGTGCTTTCCAATTCATCAATAAACATGAAAAAATAATGCATCACCGAGAGAATTACTTCAACAATACTGATTTTTTTTTTTGAACAGTCTTCTACAATACTGTGTTTTTTTTTTTTGAACGGTCTTCTGCAATACTGTTAGATTGGCCATTTTAGGAGTATTACTATTTTGGGCAACAACTCAAAAAGAAATTATTTATCCAGGATGACGATACGGTATTTATAATTCACTAAATTATTTTCTTGCAATATGGATGGGGGATTATTTTGTTTCTGGCACTTACCATAAATAAAATACCAAATGTCGGCCACGAACGCATATATGGTTTCCAACTCTTTATACATAATGTGTCGCAAAAGAACCACTTTACTATATATTTTTTGTTTTTTCTTTGGCACTCAAACTTTTCCTTTGTTGTTCATTAATCATGATGGGCTTTATGTGTTTCTTCTCACTAAGGAAAGGAAATGATGTATAGTCATTTTTAGGGGTGTTAATTGAGACGAATTACGCAGGTTCGACTGGTTCTAATAAGACTAGGCTTGAGCTCAACTCGTGTTTTGAACGAACTGAATTTGAATAATTTTTCATACTCGTTTTCCTAACAGGTTTGACTCGTTTATATGTAAAATAATCGCGCTACTCATGCTCAGCTCATTTTCTAAACAAGCCGAGCTTGACCAATACTTTAAACTCGTTTAGAAAATGAGCTCGACAGACTTGGGCTCAAGTTCGCAAAGTTTAACTCGATTAACACTCATGGTCTTTCATTTCACCTCTTTCTTTTAAGCAAATTATAAATTATCACCTTTGTATTTGTCCCAGCAATTCAATATCTCTCATTATAAAATATAAACAGATATGTATCCTCAAGTGTTTTGGACTGAACTTAAATAATTAGAAATTATGGGTAACTCATATTTGAAGGTACGGCGCAATACAAATGGTTTTGAGTGAGATGTTGGTGACCGTTTGATGAGTCTATTTGAGACCGTCGATTAGACTTATTGAAATTTATTTTGTTCTATATTACAGGTTCCGTGAAAATTAACGACTAATGATTGATATAATTTGTAACAAAACATGTCGAAACAATTATTATATCCTTATGTGTATCACATTTTTTTTCTTTCTTAAATTAATCAATCTCTTTCCCATTTCTATGTATTAAGTGGACTTTCAAGTTATCTTTTTTATTTTCATACTGAACTACTAACACTAAAAAATTTACATGATTAACGAATTTAACTAGTATTATAATAATAAAATATTAATTTATATTTATATTTTATCAAGTAGTGACATAATTATTATCATATTTATTGAGTTAATGTTTAGTTTAAAGAAAAATTATGAGCATAGGTTCGATTAAGTTACAATTAAATTTTAAACTTAAATCTAAGCGTTAAATTTTTTATTTCGATTATATGGGTCAACATAAATACGACACAAAAACTAAATAGGTCGACTCGACACAATTAATTAAACGTTGAATTAAAATTGACTATTACTCGAACTCAAAATGACACGGCACATATCATTGTCACCCTTACTATAAATTATAAATAGTAAGTTAGATGAGAGAGAAAAGAGATACATCTACAAGGCCAAAGGGTGGTGTGCCTTCCAACTCATCAGCAGACATGTCAAGAAGGCATCACAGAGGGAATTACTTCTAACATGCTGTAAGATTTTTAATTTTAGGAGGATTACTTCTCTGGCCAAGAATCCAACAAGGAAGTTATCATGGCTTCTTAGCTCACTCATTCTATTCTTGCAAGATGAATTAAAGTTGATTTTTTTAATTAAATTACGATAAATTTGAATGACATTTTTAATGTACTTTTTATTTATCAAATGTGAGATATATGTACTCCACATATTTATCTCTCTTTAACCCGTGATCCAAACATACAATGAGAGTTTATGAATTTCAACACTTTATCCATGACATGTCCCAAGGAAATTTCCTGAAAATTAACAGTTTATTAAAACATGATGTCATAATAACTTTCACATACTATACATATCACAATTTTTAAATTTTTTCCTAAATTAATCAATTTGAAATTTAAATAGATTAAAGAAATTATGTTGTTTTTACTCTAAATTGCGAGCTCCATCCATTGTCGCGAAACAAAAGTTAAAGTGGGTGTAGCCAGATAAAGTATTATTAGTTCAAATCATACGACAGTTACATATAATTTAATTTTTTATTATATACTCCTTTGATATATTTTTTTTCTCAGTTTTACATAGAATCATCAATTTACATAAATAAAATCACGTACCACTTGAATACTGAAAGAAATCTCTTTACATTCCTATTTTTATTAGGGTTAATCTTACTTTGTACTCTGAAATATGTTTTGATTCTCAATTTATAGTCTCAAACATTAAAAATTTTAATTTACACCCTCAAGGTTATAAATTGATAGCAATGTGAATTTGACCCAGACTTTTGTTCATTTTTTTGTTATAAATTTAAGCACATGAGATGCACGTGCGTATATCTATTGCTACAGATTTTCTTCAAAGATCAATTTGACATCATTTTATGTATCAAAAATAAGATTTCTTAATTAGATAAAAACTAATCATATTATGTGCAACTCATATAAGACGCAAACATGACGAGAATATATACATTAGCCTATGCCAAAAGTACTTGCAATTCAAGTGTTTTAATTTATAACATAAAACTGAAAGTATCCTGGGCAAGATCCACATTGATACCAATTCATAATATTGAGGGTAAAATTGATATTTTTAATGTGTGAATGTAAAAATTAAAAATCGAAACATCTCCTGGAATGTAAAATAAGATTATCCTTTGTTATTATAGAGATTTAACTTTAGAGACATGTATAAATGATGCATTGCTTCTCATCCTTCCATACATAAAAACATCATCAATATATTCGTCCTTAAACTTGCCTATGTGGCAATCTCAGGAACCAATTTCAACCTGTTCAGCCACCGTTCTGTGGCTTACGAATCTGCATCCGAAAATACACCAGACTCACTTTCATTCTACCGTAGTTTCTTGAGAGACAATTGCGCTGTACCGATCGACAAACCCGGTGACACGGTCCTCCATCTTCTGGCCATCAATGGCAATGTGGCCGCCATGGAAAGCCTACTGCAGGCAGACCTCCTGCTCGACGAAATGCTCGTGAGAAAGGATGTCAACGGCAACACTGCGCTGCACGAAGCTGCGAGGTTTGGACATGAGGGTGTGGCGCAGATCATGGTCAAAAAGAAGCCGAGTTTAGCTTTCGAGAGGAATAATTTGAACGAGACGCCTCTTTACCTTTCCGCTGCGTATGGTAAGAAGGAAGTTTTCGAGCTTCTGGAAAGTTATAGCGATTGCAGAGCAAGGAGGTACGATGGCTGCACCGTTCTTCATGCTGCGATTGAAGGAGAACGTTACAGTATGTTTTCACTTCCATTTTTTTTTAAAATATTCATTTCAAAGTGGTAATAAGATCACCAGCAATCTTCCTTCATGGAACATATATATTAGGAAGCTTAACAGGGCACCAGAGGCGGCCCAACGTAAATGGGTTTAATTATCATTATTTAATATTTTATTGATTTAAAAATTATTTTTCTTATTTTTTGAAATCCAAAAATATTGATCAAATTTTTAAATTCAAGTTTTGTCAATAAGTGTTGGGAATCTTATAACATATTGTGGAAGTCTAGGGTTAAAGACATACATTGTTCGCTTTAATCCTAAAAATCGTTTAAAGATGTTCTACATACTTTAGAATCTTGAAAATTATCTTTTCTTCGATTGCTTGAATAGTATAATATTATTATAATAGGAATCAACACCAAATTTCTTCAGGACAAAATCCTTTCAACGTTATGTAGGGAGAGAGAGAGAAATAAAGAAAAACACTTTAACGTTTTATTATTTTTGAGAGATCTCTCATCTATTGGTTGCCTTGAGTTTATATAGGCAACCAATAGGTGTCATTAAGAGACACATAATATAATATAGAGACATGTCTGTTAATATTTAACATACATGTATTTTGGGTGAAGGATACCTTTTGATAAAGGATAATTCTTGATAAATAATACCTCCAAAAGATATTCCCCTTTGGGCATTATTTAATTTGGGTCAACCCACCATGGGCGCCTCGATTCGTGTCCATGACCCAACCAATATCTAACATCTCCCACTCGCACGTGGTGGGTACGACACTATCATCTCCCTCAATCCATAATATACATCAACATTAATTCATACAGGCTAATGGGTCGTGCCACCACTGAGCACACCAGCAATTTGGGAGCTCTACACTAAAAACTCTATAGAGCCAGCATAGAGACATCAACCCTAAAAAAAAATGAAAATGGTGTCTCAAATACTCTAGATCCATTCGGATACACCAGTTCAAACATCTCTAATCCCTCTCAATATAAGAGCATGCATAACCCCTCAAAGCCTTCACCTATATATTCACACTTTGTCACTATCTAAACTAGTGCCCAAAGTTGTCAACAGTGAATATATCGCGGGATGTTCCAAATGGTCTTCCTTTCGCCCTTATGTCACTTAGTTCAAAATTAACCGCTTTCCCAGCAATGTCTCGGAAGGCCAAATCAGTTGTGGCCGTAAGTAATATGTCAAAGTAGTTGAGCATTAATTCTATCACTTTTTGACATAATCAAAAGTCAAAGAGTACATAGAATGTTTGGTTAAACAAAATAACCTGGTCATGTAAAAATGACTCGGAGGGCTCACATAGTGAGGAAGCAAGAATCCATTCCTTCACCTCCTTAATTGTCGCCAAGCAGATGTAGTATGAAATACATGTTACGATGGAGTGTCTCGATCCTAATGAATGTGTATGTCACACTCAGACACCGTACAGATCTTAGTCTAGTCGCTCTACAAGGGTATAACCCGAGTTCTCTATTTGCTCACCCTCCAAAGACGCCAAATAAAGATCTCGCATCTGGCTAATCAACAAACACAAGCATAATGGACATGGAGTTGTGTCCATTATCGATCCTCAATTTTCAGATCTCATTCTGTGTACAAAACAGAGCGATACTATATGTTAAAGTATCTAATATTTGCTCGCCATATCAAGCCCCAAAGGCGATTGCTCGTGTGAGTGAGTCAATCACGCCTGCTGACATACTTAATGTGTGTGCTTTTTCAAATATCAAGGTAATTAAGCAATATAACATTTAATTACAATTAAAACCATGTATTAATATCTCCAAAAAAAATGTCAATACAAATGACTGTGTAATTCATACAATCTCTAGCACCTAATCAATACCTACAAAGTCTCAAAGTTCTAACATGAGTCATATACATATCTCTAGCTATAGGTTTAGTTAGGGGGTCTGCAACTATCTGATTTGTAGGTATGTGTTTCAAGATTACTTCTTTTTGTGCAATCATTTATTTGATGTATTGATATCTTAGATCTATGTGTTTGGTTCTTGCATGATACTTAGGATCCTTAGCGTAAGCTAATACAGCCATGCTATCACAATGAATCGTCACTAGGCCCAAGGTATGTGTAACAACTCCTAGATGTTGAAAGAACTTTCTTAACCAAACAGTTTCTTGTACAGCAGCAGAACAAGCCACGTATTCTGCTTCCATAGTGGATAAGGATATGCATGATTATTTTTTACTACTCCATGTAATTGCCCCACCATTAAGTAAGAAAGCATATCCTGATGTGGACTTACGTTCATCTATATCACCACCCCAATCAGCATCACTATAACCAACCATCTGTAAATTTGGAGACTGGTAGCATAATATATAATCTGAAGTCCCCTTGAGATATCGCAGTATCCTTTTGACTGCCTTCTAATGAGCTATTCCAAAATTTGACTGAAAACGACTAAGTAGGCTCACCGCATAGCAAATATCGGGACGGGTACACATCATAGTGTACATTAAGCTACCTACAGCACTGGGATGGGGAACACGAGCCATCCTTTCCTTTTCCTCAAGAGATTTAGAGCACATCTTTAGGCTTAGTCTACGGTCTTTCGCTATAGGAGTGTTTATGGGTTTGCAGTTCTGCATCTAGAATCGTTCAAGTACCTTCTTAATGTAAGTCTCTTGAGACAAACCAAGAAGTTTCTTGGAACGATCCCTTAAGATCTTAACTCTGAGCACATAACTTGCTTCATCCAAGTCATTCATCTCAAATGTTGAGGACAATCACTTTTGAGTAGTGATAATCATCTCTTTATTATTTTCAGCTAATAAAATATCATCAACATACAAAGATAGAATCAAAAAGCTATCTTTAGACCGTTTAACATACACACAATGGTCTTCATCGATCATCGTAAACTCATTAGAAGTGATAGCTCAATGAAACCTTAGATACCATTGTCTGGATGACTGCTTTAGGCCATAAATGGATCGTTGAAGTTTACAAATTTTATTCTCCTGACCCACCACCACGAAGTTCTCAAGTTGATCCATGTAGATCTTTTCATCCAGTTCTCCATTAAGAAATGCAGTTTTAACGTCCATTTGATATAGTTCTAATCCAAATGTGCGACAATAGTTAGAATCATGCGAATCGAGGCAAACCTTACAACTGGAGAAAAAGTTTCCTCGTAGTCCACACCTTCTCTTTGGGTGTAACCTTTTGCCACTAAGCAAGCCTTATAACTTTTTATGGATCCATCCGCCTTGCGCTTAATTTTGAGAACCCATTTGTCCCCAATAGACTTGCACCCAGACAAAAGGTCAACCAAGTCCCAAACTTGATTAGCCTTCATTGACTCCATCTCGTTATTCATTGCAACTATCCACTCATTACTAGTAGGTGATGATAGAGCCTTTTTAATATTTTTAGATTCAACATCATCATGTGGTGCAACCATGAAAGCTTCCCCTTCAATCTCAAAATGACGTCGAGCGATGGTTCCACGCTTGCTTCTACGTAACTCTGTGTCATATGGATCTACATCCATTGGAACTAATCCACCATTGAGTATATCACTTTCACTGTCCCTAGGAGGTAACGAAACTATTTTCTCAATCTCTACTTGGTTAGTGGGTATATCTCTTTGGGGATTATCTAACTCATAGAGTTCTATTCCTTTAGACACATCTCCTTTGCTAGGAAAATTCTCTTCAAGAAAAATTCCATCCCGTGACTCAATTTCAATTTTCCTTTCATCAAATTGTTCACCTATAAACACATAGCCCTTAGAGTGCTCAAAATAGTGGATGAAGATACACTTATTCCCTTTAGGACCTAACTTCCAATATTTATGAGAAGTATTGTGTACATAAACCGCTGAACCCCATGGCCGTAAATTATTTAAATCAGGTTTTGTGTCTGTCCATAGCTCACATGGGGTAGAAGGAACTGATTTAGAAAGCACTCAGTTAAGGACATAAGTAGCAGTCAATAAAGTATCTCCCCAATATGAAATCGGAAGATGAGCCTATGCCATCATAGATCTAACCATATTAAGTAAGGTGTGATTTTATCTCTCTGCTACACCATTTTGTTGTGAAGTGTCAGGTATTGTCAATTGCCTGATTATTTCTTTTTCTTCACACAGCTCTTTAAACTATTCAGATAGATACTCGCGATCTCGATCGGTTTTAAGAACCTTAATGTTATTGTCTTGTTGATTCTCAACCTCTTTAATGTAACGTTTGAAGCAATCCAATGCTTCGGACTTGTGAGAAATCAAATAGACATGACCGTAGTGTGTAAAGTCATCTATAAAAGTGATAAAATAGAATGCACCATGTATTGCCTTCACATTCATTGGGCCACATATATCTGAGTGTATTAATTGCAATGGAATATATGCTCTTTTGGCCTTGCCAAATGATTTTCTAGTTGTCTTACCTGCGAGACAATTTTCACATGTGGGCAAGTTGATTATGGCAAGTGGGCCTAAAAGTCCATCTCTAGCTAATCTATTGATTTTGTCTTGCCCAATATGACCTAATCTAGTATGTCATTTAATAGAATCAACATTATCCATAGATGTAACATAAGAATAAATTTCATTACTAGAATAATCAATATCTAATACAATTAAAACCATCTGTGATATAACCAAATCCATAGAATGTAGTTCTCCTATAAATGACAACATGTTGGCCTTCAAAACGAAAAATAAAACCTAATCTCATTAAGCTAATAACTGACAACAAATTTCGTCGGATTCCTAGAGCATATAATACATCATTAAGGTATAAAGTGCACCTGTGTCATAATTCCAGTTTGTATGTGTCAATCCCAAGCACATCTATATTGGTCTCATTCCCTATGTAAATTCATTTGCTTCCAACTGGAACTCGACGGTACTCCACAAATCCGAATCTGTATCTCGTTATGTGGTATGTTGCTCCTGAGTCTACAATCCACGAATTAGGAGACTAGTAACTAAACAGTCAATACGAGAGACATAACTAGAGAGTACCTTCTTCGACTCAGTGCATTCACAAGCGAAGTGACATTTCTTGTTGCAGTTATATCAGACCATGTTGGCTTTATTCTTCTTACCAACTCTTTTTTTACCCCACTTGTGCTTGTTATAATTAGAATGACCACCCCAGTTTGAGCATCAGACCTATTTCCACCGCACTTACGCTTGGACTTGAAGGTCTTGCGCGAGCCAACTTTAGCCACATAAGAGCTATTCTCACCTTTGGTAGCCTCCAAGCGCTTAGCCTTAAACTCAAGGTGACGCAATACATTCTCGAATGTTTTCAGACTCTCATTATACATCATATTTCTTTTCATATGCTCCCATGATGGTGGAAGGGAGCGAAGTATAGCTTGAACTTGTTGTTCATTGATCAACACATGACCAGCAGCGCCTAAATCACGTATCATAGTGGTCATAGCCCTCAGATGTTGTTTCATTGTATGCTCTGGCTTCTTTTGATACGAGTCAAACCTCATAGTCAAACCATGAAGTCTAACGAGAAACGCAATACCAAACTTCTCTTTGAGAGTCTTCCACATGGCGTGAGCTATGGAGTAAATCTCAAATTCAGGAATAAGGTCATCTTGCATGCTTGCTTGCATGGTATAACGCGTAAGTCAATCCTTATTCTGCCAAGACTGGTAAATCTCTTGTTCTTGGTGAGTCTGAGGTCGCTCAGGCTCTAGCAGTACAAAGTCAAGGATATCCAAGACTTGTTGCTCATACATGACAAATTGAATCTTATGACGCCATATGTCATAGTTATCGCCGTTCAATTTGTCGCCCTTAATTAATTCAGTCACTATGCTTTTAATAGTCATTATGATTTAATCTACATACAGAGACAATGCGTATGGGATATTAGTACAACACATTCTATAATTTTGTTACAAAAATCTAAATTCAAGTATTAAACAACTTTCACAAGTCACGAGATCGAAAGTTCACTAAGTTCCCAATCATTTCCCGCATCACAGGTGATTATTAATAATACTTAATTTAATTAATGCACAAAATTTCAATTTCCTAATACCGAACAAAATAAAACTCCCACTAAATCTAATATCTCTAGGCATACCGATCAAAATTAATTTTATATCATGCATGTTCTCACTATTTAAATAATACTATTCTAATTTAGATTATACTAAACAACAAAATAAATAAAACTAGTATATTCATCATCCTAACATTACTCTATGCATAATTTCGGTATCACATAAAAAATCAGATATTTATTTCAATTTTTATTTTTTTAAAAGTTTAATATCATAATCTTAAAAATCAAATATAATTAAAATTCAATATCATAAACTAAAAATCCAGTAACTACAAGTGCACGTATGACACTTATTGATGGCAGGGAAAGAAAAAACAAACAATGGTACACAGAAAGTACAAGCTACCAACTGCTTATTGTATAATAATATTTTGTTAGTGTTGGTCTATGTGTATTCTATCTGCCACGCCATGGTTCCTATCAAACTTCATTTAATTTGACAGATATTAAATTTAACAGCAACGACGAACAAACACGATGTTTTCAAGTTTCAAGCCAAACAACGGGTGTGTAGGATTCAAGCCAACATATCCGCTGTCTTCGTTAAAAAAAAAAACTTAAAAAATTAAAAAACTCCCAAACCGTGAAGTTTTTTTTTTTTTTTTTAGAATTTTTCAGATTGATTTATGTTTACACGAATTATAACACATTTAAATTCTAAGGCATTCGGAGACCGTTTATTCGAGATGCCATAAAAATTCATTCGAAGTTTTTTGCAAAAAAAAACAATATTTCTAAACAATTGATAATTAATCCCAAAGTTACGAGAACACCCTAAATGGCTCTGATACCAATGTTGAAAATCCGAAAATTGTCTTTTATTTGATTGCTCGAGCAATATAATGTTGTTACAATAGGAATCAAGACCAAGTTTCCACAGCACAAAAGTCTTTCAACATTATATAGGGAGAGAGAAATAAATTAGAAGACTTTAAAGTTTTATTATTGTTGAGTGATCTCTCATTTATTGGTTACCTTGAGTTTATATAGACAACCAATATGTGTCATTAAGAGACACATAATATAGGGACATATCTGTTAATATTTAACAGACATGTACTTTGGGTGAAGGATACATTTTGATACAGGATACCTCTTGGTAAAGCCGTAAAGGATACCTCTAAAAGATATTTCTCTTTGGGCATTCTTTAATTTGGGTCAACCCACCATGGACGTCCCGGTTCGGGTCCATGACCCAACCAATATCTAACATTAAGTTTTTCTTAATAAATTATAGTTAATCTATTCAATTTTTTTTTTGATATAGTTGGTTCTGAATAAGATTTTATCAATTTAGGTTTTGAAAACCTCATTTTAGTTGAGGCGACTATTATAAGCAATGTATATATTCAAGAAAAAAAATTAATCATTTTATGTATTTTAGAATTTCAATTGGAATGTTTATTTTAAAACTATTTTTAAAATTTTTAATTATGAAAATAAAATTAAGCCATATACATCATAAATAAAATGTTTAATAATAAAAATTTATTATATACAACTAACCAACAATATATGTACTTAAATATTATATGCTCTTAAAAATAAAAAAAATTATATAAAAATAAGAAAAAATGTACCTATTTTGCTTTGAAGGTACCAAAGATTATTCGCATTACGTTTTAGAAGTGAGCTGGTAGCACAAACGTGCATTCAGAGAGAGAGAGAGGGGGGGGGGGCTAGCTTTTTTTAGGGGAAAAAAATAAAAACAATCATGATATAAAATATAAAATTACGAGGACTTTATTGAACTTAACTAAACGGAGAGAATTTTTGGGCCTAATAAAATTAGACATTGACTTGGGCTCTAAAAATGAAGGCCTAAAAATTCAGGATCTACTTAAAACTCAAATTCATAAAATTTGGGCCTAAAATACTATTTAATGACTATAATTTGGAGCTCTAAGGTGGGGGGCCTAGGCAGCCACCTTAGTGGCCAGGGCCGGCCCTGCCTGCCACAATCCACAAGTACAGCATTGCATTTGCGGTGACAACCTACCCCCTGCCGTAAGTTTTAAAAAATGTAGTTTGATCTTTTTACCTAGTTTTATTTACACAGAAGAGAAAGGATAAGATCACAATGAGAAATATCTCTGAGCATAACAACGATATTAAGAACTAGGTTCTTAATGTTGGACCTCCTCCATTGTATTGGTATGTGTCACACGAAGCATCTCATGTGATAATTAAGAGTAATAGCCTAACACAAAAGAATTTGAATGTAAGAAATGTGAAGTTATGAATGAAAAGCCAGCCGACTATCTCAACAACTTAAGATTTTGTATTTTGTCAACTAGGTTTGGTTGTGAGCATATTGGACTCATACCCTGATCTTGCTCAAAAACATGATGAGAAGGGTATTACTCCTTTCAATTTGTTGGCCTCAAAACCATCTTCTTTTAGAAGAAGATCGGCATATGTGTTGAATGATCTAAGCAGGACACCTGTCATCACCTGGCAGGTAGTTGAAGCAGTAATCTGCAATTGTAAGTATTACATCATTACACCACCGTAGTATTAAACATAATTTTTTGTTTATATATCTATTTTTTGCGGCTTATTCCAACTTCCTTTTTAGAATATAACTTAAAAAGGCAAATCTTTAAGTTTTGTCTCAGAAACAATCAAACAACAAAGAGCCGAATAGGTGTCTTAAGGTTTCCACTTCTTGTTTTCTTTCTTTCTTATGAAGTTATGGCACGCTGGGCCTTCAGAATGGCAATAATTGATTGAGGTCTTTGAAATGTATACTAGCACATCTTTCTTCATCTGGTTGAGCTTGTAGAAAAGTTATTTTTTTTTATCAAGCAGTTAAGTAATAGCCTACTTAACTAGAATGACTTTTGAGTTTTGCATTATTTTGTGGCTGAGCAGGTATTCCAACAATGTATGTCGAGGCAGCTTTGGAGCCACAAGCTGCCAGTAATGTAGAGGACCCAAATGATAATAGACTTGGAATTTCCAAACTAGAAAGGTCATCTTTCATCAGAAGAATCTTAGGTGTGCTAGCTCTTCTTATTCTTGTTTTTCATCTGCTTGTCTTTAATTTTCTATGAATTAAAAAGATTCACATACTTGATTTCTGGTTAAACGAGCTAAAAATCCTAAAGAAGAGAAGTCAACTGCCGGATGAAACTATATTGTCACCATTCAAAAAGAAAGTATGAATAGCATTTTCCAGGACTATCAGTCACTTCAGCCCTTTCAGTGATACATGCAATTTATGGTATTTTTCTTTCTCTGTTGCTGCTTCTACTTTATTTAGAGTTTCTCTCCTGTTATATAGGTTGCTGGTATTTCAAAAAAATTGATGATGCCAAGCAAAAGCATGAACTTGCCGTAGTGCTGGCAAAGAGATTGATCGGGAAAGAAGATTGGAGTCAATACATTTACTATGAAAGTATTGATCCTGAAGACAGCTTATTTGGGATATCTTCAAGGAAGACAAATACAGTGCCTGACCCGCTAATACAGGCAACAGGGTTCGGCATTCTCAAGCTGGTAATGGTGATCCTCCAAAAATATCCCGAGGTCGCAGGTTCCTTTGATGAGAATGGAAGGAACATACTACATATAACAATGGAGCAGAAGCATAGGTTTATGTATGACTACTTGATGAACTTTGGTGCATATAAGGATAGGATGCTAGCAAATATTGATAACCAATGGAACACCATCTTGCACCTTGCAACATGTGTGGCGTATCCGGCTAGCTCTCCTTCTGGATTCACAGATTCTGGTGATCGATGGAGTGCCAATTTTCATGTTCGGGCAAAGCGGGGAAGTGTTGGAGTGGTGAACCAGATGAGTTGGGATGTGCTTTGGTTTAAGGTATTGAAGGCAATTTTAGACTTTATAGCATGTGGATGTGGGGGGGGGGGGGGGGGGGGGTGGAGTTTGGTCCCCCTACTGTCAATGTGGACTTGCCACTGCCCATGGCCCGCTGGTCCAATGGTTGCAGGCCAAATCTCAACCTTACTCTTAGCACAATTGTAAAACTCGGGTAAATTTAGACTGTTTACTAAAAGGGGTAAAATGATAAATTGTCGGTACGGTACGGATTACAAACCTGAATGTTTCTAACGCTTGGATGACGAAACGGATCTCATCGTTGTATTCGTCTCGCAAAATCTAGTTACTCTGTCAAATTTTGTCGAATTCTGAAATAGTCGAATTTTTTACGTTTTACGAGATAGTTGGGTCTCGGGTGACCCAAAAACGAAATTTTAATAAAATTTCAAATTTGAAAAATAATTTAATGCAAGTCAAAATAAAAATATTTTAAACTTGAATCAAACAGAAATTTAATCGTTTCATGGCGAAAACGGATTTGGAAAAAAAATGGTTGTGTGGCACGTCGTGGGCCAAGTAATTAAAGGGTATAAATAGGGAGAAATATCTGATTTCTCCCCCACAACTCAACTGGTCTTCAATGTTGGAAAGGGAAGAGAGGGAAAAAGTGAGAAAACTCCAACTTCTGTCTTTGATCTACGCCTCTTCTTCGCTCGAATCAACTCAAACCAAAAATAAAAGGTGTTCTACTTGACGAGGGTTACGCCTACATACCAAAAGGAGCTAATTTCACCAAAGTTTATGCGACAGGTTTTTGGGAAATCAAAAGTTTTGGACTTGGGTGATATTCTTGAAGGTTCTACTGTTGATTTTACGCTTCAAGAGGTAGGAATTTCTCTCGAATTAGGTTTATTTTCAACCTAGAATAATTATATGGAATGGTTAGATTGTTAGATAATTTTAACACTTGCCTATTGTGATGAGATTGGTGAAATGGGTAAGTTGATAGAAGTTGTATCACTTGTCTATTCTTGTAAAAAAAAATTGAGGAAATGGGTATTGAGAATAGGTAGAATAATTTCTATCATGAATAAGGTATGTGGAAATTTCCTAATATGATTCTTAAGTTGTGTGATTAATTGGACAAATTATGTGATGACATGATTGGATGCCTTGAAGGTGTTTGAAATAAATGCAAATGTGAAATCAAGTATGCTTGCATAGATAATGTGATAACATGCTAGAGACTTGTTATGGGTGTGATGTTAATATATGTCTTATTATATGTTAGCATTATGATAAGTGTGGAAAATAAGTAGAATAAATTTCATCTTGAATTGAATAGGTAAGATTAACCTAATGTGATTCTTGAATTATGTGAATTACGGGCATGTTATGTGTTTATGTTATGCATTGATGAATTTAGTGTGTTGATAGCATGATTATGTGATAACACGCTTGAAAATTGTGTTATAGGAATTGTTGATATATATACATACTTGTGATATATTGGCATTGATGAGTTATAGAAATTATATACTTGGATATAATTGTCCATGGAATGTGTTGAAATAGTTCATATGTCATTCGTAGCATATTGGACAATATATTATTGTTGCAATGGTTCATTACATTGCATTTGTACAAGGGCATCACATTCATAGGCATAAGGCGTGAGTGTGGATGTGTGTGTGCATGGTTGATCAAACATCATTCTTAGTGAATGATATGTGGCCTCGAGAAAAGTTGGAACTAATTTTTGACTGAGTTGCACGGTTGCATCAAAAACTTGTGTCGGGTACAGCAAACAGGGCTAGATTCTCCCTTAGATGCAAGACCCGACTACCTGGTTCATACACTCCCCTGAGGTAATATTCTGTAAAAGTATATTGGTGTGTGGAACCAGCGGTGTGATACCAAAACTCCGCTACCCAACAAAGATACATAATTTTGTTTTATAAAATACCTGGTTCATATACTCCCCTGAGGTGAAATTTCGAAAAAGTGTATTGGTGTGCGGAACTAGCGGTCTGATACCAAAACTCTGTTATCCAACAAAGACACATGATTTTGTTTTATAAAATACCTAGTTCATACACTCTCCTGAGGTGAAATTCCAGAAAAGTGTATTTGTTTTATAAAATAGTCATTCGATGTGTAACGTCCAACAAAGACACATAATTTTTTTTTTATAACAAAGGCACATGATTTTATTTTAAAAAGATCATTGGATGTATATCATCAATGGCTAATTTATACACTTTAACATTGCATTGTATTGAATGAGTCAAAGAGGGCTCAGGCTGAAGTTCATGAGTGAGTCACATCTCATTTCATGACATGCATAGGATTTTTATCATTGAATGCATATTCTTGATTGGAATGTTTGAATGATTGATTGTAACATGTGAACATTTCATATGTATCTAGGTTGGAGAATAACCTCTTTGGAAGATGCCCTATTGAGCATGGCTCACCCTTTATGGGAAAATATTTCAGGTGCGGGTCATATATCGGTGGAAGACCCTCACACGGGACCTCAAGAATGAAGAAAGCCGGAATGTGACTTTATTTTGTATTTTTGTAATACTTAGTCATGGCATATTAATATATGAAATGATTGTAGTTGAACTTGTAGGAAACATGTTTTAATATGAAGAACTTCAATGAACATGTATTGAATAGTTGTGGGATGGATTGGAAGTGATTGGAAATCAAAAACAGGTGAAATGGACTGCTTTAATGTAAAAAAAAAAAAAGAGCATGTTATGAGTATGGATAAATAGACCCGGTGTGATCAATGTTTACTTATAAATGAATCCGGTGTGATCAATATTTATAAATTGACCTGGTGTGGTTAATGTAGTATAATTACATAAGTTGTGTTTTGGGTAGAGCTTTTTGTACAAAGAAGACTCTGCCCAAATTTTGTTAAATTAAGGACCCCCCCCCCCCGATTTTTGGGGCATCACAACAATACTTAAAACACCTTTAACCTCGTTGATGCTTCCTAATCCTTTTTCACACCCATGGCATCTTCGCAACATTGAGGGAAAGGCAGCAGAACAATTATTCGAAGAAAATCACTCAGTTCTTCGAGAAGAAGTAGAGAAAGCAGCCAAGCACGTGAGTGACAACTTAATCTTCGTCGCCATCCTCATTGGCACAATCAATTTCGCGGCGCTTTTCACTGTCCTTGGAAGTTTCAGTCAAAATACTGGAATTCCCATGTTCCATGAAAATTATAAGCAAGAAATGGATTTCTTGCTTGGTGTACATAGGCCTTGGTCTCTTCTTCGCCTTTCTCTCCTTAGCAACTCTCATGCTAATTCAGCTATCACGGTTTGACACCAATGATTTTCACATTGCCATTTCAGCAAAAACTATACTTTCCTGCATCACCATTATCTACTCCACTTGTTTTTCTACCACAGTGTATGCTCAAGGCATATTCTTGAAGGGAAATTGTCAACCTTCTTGACCACCTTTTTGACTTTGTTCCTGCTGTTTGTGTCGACAGTGTTGGCCCTCATAATGATCGACAGAAAGGTATTGATATTCGACTACATGTACTATGTGATACACCATTTGCTTGTTTATAGTTTTATTTGATGTTTGTATTGAACAGAATTACAAGTGAACAAAAGAAGAGAATTACAAATGAACAAAGGCCTTCTTTTTGTTGGTACAATGGACAAGGAAATCAGAGTTACCTAGGTGCTCTACAAGTCCGGGCTTATACATTGATTGTTTGAATTTTTCTGCGAGACAAATAACTGGTTATTTCATGTTTAAGTTAATTACAATTATTTCACATAATAATATAATTGAAGGATTACTTGGGTAAGTCATGAATTTGATTGTTACGAGTGTTTGATTTATTGTAGACTCCAGACACAATAAATACTTATAACCGGCAACCACTTCATTGATTTTTCTGAATAAACTTTTGATTATAAACAAAGGTGTTTTCTTTGAAGGATTACTTGGGTAAGTCATGAATTTGATTGTTAGGAGAGTTTGATTTATTGTAGACTCTGGACACAGTAAATACTGATGACCGGCAACCATTTCATTGATTTTTCTGAATAAACTTTTGATTATAAACAAAAGTGTTTTCTTGTTCTTATTGCTAAATTTGGTGACTTGAGTCAACTGACACTTGATTCTTGTCTAGATTTGAAAACTAAGTCTTTAATCATTATTGTATGGATTTGAGAAGGAGTACCTGATGCTCTAATATTTTTCGTATTGTGTCTAATCACTTTATTCAGTTTTATCAATTCAAATACTCTTTTGGAAACAAAACATTTTCATAAGTTTTTTACAGAATTTAGTGTGGTTTTTGGTATTTTCACAATTCCCTGAGGGTTCGACTTCGGTCTTTCGAGTTTATATTATTTCGCACAACCTACGCTTAGATTTACATATTTAAAGTTGTAACAAGTTTTTTAGCGCCATTGCCGCGGAATTGTTGTAAGACAAGGAGCCGCCATCACATTTATTGAGGTTTTCGGTATTTACGATTCGTCGGAGATTTGGTAACTTCATTCCATTTTTATTTTGCTGAAATTTATTTTTTTTTTGTCATTTAATTTTATTTTCTTTTTTATTTATTTCTTTTATTTTTTTATGAGTTCTTGGCATCGTGATTTGAGTGGTCATTTGATTAGAGAAGATTTAAATATTTTGTTTGGAAACCTTTTTTATTCATCTGATTCAAATCACACTTTTCATACAATGGCTGCAGATCCTAATAATAGGCGAAATAATTTTCCTGAACATGAGGATCACGAGAATAGAATAAGTAATCATGATGAGCATGATGTTGATAATGTGAATGCTAATCATGGTCGGACTTTGCGTGAATATCTGTAACCTGCACGTCACACTGCACCCTCATGCATCATTTTTCCATTGAATACCATGAATTTTATTTTTAAACCTGGTATGATTGCATTACTTCCAAAATTTCATGGCATGGGATCAGAAAATCCTTACTTGCATATTAGAGACTTTGAGGAGGTTTGTGCTGCATTTCAAGATCAGACTGTGTCTGTGAATACAATCAAGTTGAAACTCTTTCCTTTTTCATTAAAGAAAAAAGCTAAGAGTTGGTTGCATTCCCTCAGACCTAGGTCTATAGGTACATGGCCTAAGATGCAAAAAAAATTCTTGAAAAAAAATTTTCCCACACATCGCACAAACTCTTTTAAAAGGAAAATTATGAATTTTTCTCAAAAAGAGTCTAAAATTTTTGATCGAAGTTGGGATAGATTTAAAGACCTCCTTGCAGCTTGCCCACTTCACGGTTATGAGAGTTGGAATGTGATAAGTTTCTTTTATAAAGGTTTGATCTCACAAATGCGCCAGTTTGTAAAAATGTTGTGTAACGGTGATTTTATGAATAAGGAACCAGATGAGGCTTTTGACTTTTTAGATCGTTTAGTTGAGAATGCACAATCTTGGGATATTACATCCTAAGAACCTCCTAAAAGTAAGACCACACAATCCTCATCGAGTGGGGGTAAGTATCTGTTGAGGGATGAAGATAACCTAGGGGCTAGAATTGCTACATTGGGTAGAAGAGTTGAGGCTATGAAATTTAAAAGGATAATGAGATTGACATTGTCCCTATTGAGGATATTTGTAGCATTTGTTAAATCCTTGGGCACTCCATAAAGAAGTGTCCAACAATACCTGTTTTAAAAAAAGTCTTGCATGATCAAGCAAATGTTGCAAATACCTTTTCAAAGCCTTATAACAACCCATATTCTAATACATACAACCCGGGGTTGAAAAATCATCCAAATTTTAGTTAGAGGGGTGAAAATCATGTATCACAAATACCTCAACATAATTCCTCTAATTTTGTTCCCTACACTCCACCCCAAAAGAGGAATTTTGAGGAGGTATTGTCACAATTTATGCAAAGTCAAACCAATTTTAACAATCAAACCACACTGGCTATAAATGACATCAGAAGTACACTCACTAAATTGACCACTGCCCCACGCCAACAAGAGAAATGTAAGTTTCCAGCCCAACCCCAACCAAATTCGCAAGGTCAATTTCATGTGAGTGAAACTGCCACATCTGATACCATCTGTGAGCAGATAAAGTCTATCACCACATTTCATAGTGAGAAAGTAATTGACAAAACTATTCCCACTAAAGTTCAAGAATCAAATGAAATTTCAAAATCTATGGAGAGTGGTGATATACTTGACAATCTGAATCATTAAGCCTGAAAGGTATCCGACATCTGCATCATTCCGCAAAGATTACTTACGTCTATCAAGAAAACATGGACAACGATATGTTGAAAATTTTTAAGCATGTAAAGATCAATATCCCATTGTTAGATGCTATTAAACATATACCTTCTTACGCAAAATTTTTGAAAAATTTGTGCACTGTTAAAAGGAAATTAAATGTGCAAAAGAAAACATTTTTTACTGTGCAGGTATCTTCCATCATACAACATAGGACTCCATCAAAATATAAAGACCCAGGTTGTCCCACCATTTCTTGTGTTATAGATAACCACAAAATTAAACAGGCTTTACTAGATTTGGGAGCTAGTGTAAACTTGCTTCCGTATTCTGTATATGAGCAATTATGGTTAGGGGAGTTGAAATCTATTTCGGTTATACTTCAGTTGGCTGATCGTTCAGTTAAAATACCGAGGGGTAAGGTGGAAGATATATTGGTACAGGTTGACAATTTTTATTTTCCTGTGAATTTTATAATTTTGGATACTTAACATGTGTTAAGTTTTAATGCTCAAATTCCTGTCATATTTGGAAGACCATTCCTAGCTACTTCAAATGCACTAATTAACTGCAGGAATGATGTGATGAAGTTATTTTTTGGTAATATAACATTAGAGCTTAATATTTTTAATGTGTGCAAACAACCAGCGGAGGTTGATACGGATGTGCATGAGATTAATATGATTGAGTGTATTGTTCCAAACAGAGTATATGATTCTTTTTTGTTTGATCCACTTGAAACATGTTTGCTGGAACAATATTCTTTGTTAGAGATAAATGAAAATAATTCTGAAATTTCTGAATTGATTGATTTGTTAAATTCTTCACAGGTTCTTGAAATAAAAGATTGGAAACATAAATTTGAGGAGCTACCACTAAGAACCAATCGACCAGTTCCATCAAGTGATAAAGCTCCTAAGCTCGAATTGAAACCCTTGTTTGTAGATTTACAGTATGCATTTTTAGGGGATGATGAAACATTTTCGGTAACAACATTTTCTTGTTGGACTCTAGCTGATATAAAAGGGATTAATCCATTGGTTTACACTCATAAGATATACTTAGAGGATAATGTTAAAACATCTCATGAGATGCAAAGGAGATTTAACCCACATATGAATGAAGTTGTAAGGAATGAGGTGCTAAAATTGTTAGATGTAGGAATAATTTATCCTATTGCAGATAGTAAGTGGATAAGTCCTACACAGGTAGTCCCCAAGAAATCAGGTGTCACTGTAGTTGCCAATAATAATAATGAACTTATACCAACTAGGACAATAACTAGTTGGAGAATGTGCATTGACTACAAAAAATTAAATTTTGTGACTAGAAAAGACCACTTCCTTTTGCCTTTCATGGATCAAATTTTGAAAAGGGTGGCATCACATATGTTTTACTATTTTTTGGATGGTTATTCGGGATATAAACAAATTGAAATTGCCCTAGAAGACCAAGAGAAGACCACATTTACTTGTCCTTTTGGTACCTTTGCTTATCGAAGGATGCCCTTTGGACTTTGTAATGCACATGCGACCTTTCAAAGGTGTATGTTTAGTATTTTTAGTGATATGGTTGAGCGTTTACTTGAAGTCTTTATGGATAATTTTACTGTTTTTGGTGATTCATATGATGATTGCCTGTTAAATCTTGAGAAAGTGCTTATTAGATGTGAAGAAAAGAACCTTATACTCAATTGGAAAAAATACCACTTATGGTTCGAAAGGGAATTGTTCTTGGTCACATTGTCTCTTCTTAGGGAATTCGGGTTGACAGAGCCAAGATTGAATTAATTGCTAATTTACCTACACCCAAAACCCTTAAGGATGTTAGATCTTTCTTGGGTCACGCTGGTTTGTATAGGAGGTTTATAAAAGACTTTAGTTCTATATTTAGACTACTTTGCCACCTCCTAGGAAAAGACTCACCTTTTGAGTGGAATGAGTCGTGCCAAGAGGCTTTGATAAGCTGAATGGCATGCTCATCACTACTCTAATTCTGCAACCCCCAGATTGGAGTCTTCCTTTTGAAATCATGTGTGATACCATTGATTACGCCGTAGGGGCAGTTTTAAGACAACGAAATGAGAAAAAATCACATGTCATAAACTATGCTAGTAGGACCTTGAATACTGCACAAATGAATTATTCTACTACAGAAAAGGAATTACTAGTAGTAGTGTTTTCCCTAGACAAGTTTAGGTCTTATCTAATAGGATCCCCTATTGTTATTTTCACAGACTATGCAGCTCTTAAATATATGTTAATTAAAAAAGATGCAAAATCAAGACTGTTTAGGTGGATCCTCTTACTCCAAGAATTTGATCTAACAATCAAAGATAAAAAAGGAGTAGAAAATGTTGTGGTTGACCACTTGTCTAGACTTATGAGTGACGTGCCGATAGAAACAATGCCGATCAAGGATGCATTCCCTAATGAACAATTGTTGGCTATTTCATCATTACCTTGGTTTGTTGACATTGTGAATTTTCTTGTTACAGGTAATATGCCACCATCTTGGAATGCCTTGGATAAGAAGATATTTTTGGTAGAAGTAAGAAATCTTTTCTGGGATGATCTGTATCTTTTTAAATATTGTTCAGATCAAATTATTCGGAGATGCGTGTCTGATATTGAGGTCAGTAGTATTCTATCTTTTTGTCACTCAGGAGCATGTAGGGGCCACTTTTCTATGAAAACATTGCTGCAAAAGTTTTGCAGTGTGGATTTTATTGGCCAATAGAAATATGATGCCAATAGAAATATGCATTTAATTTTTGTAAGGTTTGCAAACTCTGTCAAAGACCAAGGGGTTTAACCGATAGAAATATGATGCCTCTTAATCCAATTTTTATAATAAAAATGTTTGGCTATTTGGGCTTTGATTTCATGGGGCCTTTTCCCCCATCTTTTGGATTCATGTATACTTTAGTGACAGTAGACTATGTTTCTAAATGGGTCGAGGTTATAACATGTCGGACAAAAGATCATAAAGTTGTTTTGAAATTTAAAAAAAAAAATATTTTGTCCAAATTTAGTATACCTTGAGCCATTATTAGTGATTGGGGATTGCATTTTTGCAATAAAATTTTTGAATTTTTAATGAAAAAATATGGGATAACACATAAAGTTGCAACTCCCTATCACCCACAGACAAATGGTCAAGCAGAGCTCGACAATCGGGAAATATCTTATATTTTAGAAAAAACGGTTAACCCTGATCATAAAGATTGGTCACTACGACTAACTGATGCGTTATGGGCATATCGTACTGCTTATAAAACCCCGATTCGCATGTTCCCGTATAGATTGGTGTATGAAAATGCTTGCCATTTACCTGTAGAGTATATTTAGCCATTAAAATATTTAATTCTAGTCTTGACAAAGCTAGCGTCATACGAAAATTACAATTAAATGAGCTTGAGGAGATTCGGAATGAGCTTACGAGAATTCTAGGATTAGCAAATAGTGAATGAAGGTATTCCATGATAAAAACAATTTGCACAAAACTTTTACACCTTGACAAAAAGTTCTTTTGTATAATTCTAGATTACATATCTTCAAAGGAAAACTTCGAACCAAATGGAGTGGTATGTATGTTGCTAAAGAAATCTTTTCTTATGGAACAGTGGAGATAGAAAATCCCAAGAATGGGAACATCTTTAAAGTTAATGGGCAAAAACTGAAACCATTCTTGGAAGGAGGTATAGTTGAAGTGGAATCCATCGGGTTGGTGAATCCCCACTATGAATAATTCATCTCTAACATTCAACCCAATTTTTGTATATTGTTGTATGTTATTTTTCTCTTTTATTTTATGAGATATTGTAGATACACATGCACAGTATAAACGCATCCGGTATGTCCTTCTTTACTCTTAATTGTTCTTATACTGTTTATCAATACATTGGGGACAATGTAAATTTTTGATTGGGGGGTGAGCATGCTTGCTTTATTGATCATACATTGTGCACATGCATCTATAATATTTTGTTTTAAAAAAAATTATTAACTTAAAATTTTAGTTTTTTAAAATTTTTGGGTTTTTTAGAAAATTTTAGGATCATGTTGTGTCAATTTAGGAGCAAAGTAGTGAGACTTTAAAAATTTTTCTAAGTATGAAGGAGGAGAACCACTGGAGTTCGCAATCCGGACGCCCATGGCATAAAGCAAAATCTCTATAACTTGCGTCCAGACATGAGCCTAAGGACCTGAGTATACTGGAACTTGCGTTTGGACGTGACTTCATCACGCATCCGGACTCGTGCTCTTTGAGGTTGATTAATGAGTTAGTTGGGACGCGTCTGGACGATTGATCCTTTGCATCCAGACACGTGTAAAAAACTATAAATACTAGACGCCTGTATGAATTTTTGAATCTTCTCCTCACTCACTATATTCTAAAGCTTTTTCTCCCACCTAATCTGAAAATCTTTCCCCATTTCTCACCACGACCTTCGACTTCCAAAAGCCCTTGGACTAGCACCCAGGAGCCTCAAGAAGAAAAAGAAACTTCTTTTGACCCCATTCGCTTCGAGACTCTTGAGAACCGGGTAAGGTTTTTCCAATACTACTCCACCAAGCCCTTCGTATGTGAAAGACAGATAGAATATGAGGACTTCGCTCATTTGGGAGTCCGAGACATTATTACTTACAGGCAGTGGGTTGGTTTCATGAGTCAGAAGTGGCCATGTATACCTATTTTGGCTAGAGAATTTTATAGCAATGTTGACGACAGTGGGAACGATATCATCCATACCTATGTTCGGGGTAAACACATTAGAGTGGATGCCATAGCCATAGCGCAGTTGACAGGGATGCTGCAAGCCCAGGTGGTCAACCTGGACTACCCCCAGAATTACTTAGGAGATGTGGTTGGGATAGATTTGCTTGGGGATGAAGATTTTGTGTGGACGGCAGACCTCAGATATCTCCAGCAGGGAGACCTGACAAACAAGTACAAGATACTGAATTTAATTTCATTGTCGAATATTTTTCCCCGGCTGAGGAATAACCACATTTATCCTGACCGAGCTTGACTTCTATACGCCATGGGTACCGGATAGACTATTGACCTCCCCTCGTTTATATTTGCTGAAATGAAGCGAGCTATCGTGGACTCGAAGAAGGGGTCCCTCCCTTTTGCAAGTCTAGCCACTGTACTTTGTGAATGGGCAGAGGTGGTGATTGATGCCACCATGGACAAGGCCAAGAAGGTGGTGGTGCTTAACTCTGGCTCTCTTCTAAAGAGTCAGAGTGTAACTAGGCCGGCAGGAGAGAGAGGTTAAGCGGTCGAGCAACAGGGCAGCAGTTGAGGATACAGTGCCCATGGAGCAGTGGAATCAGTTCCTCAACTTGGACGAGGACTTTGATATACCAATGGATGAGGATATTAATCCCAGGACAGATAGGCAGTTATTGTTTGAGATACTGAGGGAACAGAGGGAGATAAGGAGAGAGATGAGGATACAGATGAGGGGGTCGGGTCAGAGTTCTCAGAGCCGCGCAGGCCCCTCATCTTAGTATGATTTCTTCTAGGTCCTGAGATTTGTTAGTTTCTTTTCTTGTCATTGAAAAGTTTGTCTGTTTGTAGAAATCAAAACCTATTATATAAGGTAGATTTTTGTCTAGGCTTGATTTTCTAAAATATGCAATGTATGAAATTCTAAAATAATAAGATATGCATATTTTGATCTAATGTGTTATTAAATATCTGAATAACATTTTTTGTGCATAATTTGACACAACAATATAGAAATAATTTGCTTAGCTCTAAATTTGCAGTTGTTTAAGCATTTCATAGAGCTTTATTCTATATTTTTGTATCTCATATCATGTTCTTATAAAGAATCACAATTTGTGCACTTTAAATTTTACCAAGTTAAAAATTTGTTAGGTATTTTACCTTGAGAACTTAAAACATATAGTGGAGATGCATACCCTGGTGAGTTTTGATCTAATCTCCTTTGGGGGGTTATTTACATTTACTCAATAAAAAATATTTTTATTCAGCTAATCTCCTTCAAAAGTCTCATTATCTTTGTTTTGGTCAACAATAATATTGTGAATGATTGCTTGACTTTGAATTATTTGCATGGGAAATGTGTTATCAAGAACTTTTGAGATATGATTTTAGGTCATCTTTGACATTATTTAAGCCTGAGCTTTATTCTTTGAATATTATTATCCCTAGAAGCCGTGATTGAGTCATGATTGAGCCGTTGAAGCAAAATTTTATTTCTTATACCCAACATATAATAACCAAGCCAATGAAAAAAAATAGTATCTTTTACCTTTGGTTATCCCGAGATTGAGTTTTTTATTGTTTATGTAATTTGGGAGATGCTGGTTTAAAAGAATGATCAAAAGAAAAAAAAAAGTTTTGCATACTTGTGCATATCTACATTATATGTCATTCTGTGAAAAAAAGAAGTTGAAAAAAAAAAAGACAAAATGTTTAGCTGTGAACAAAAAAAAAAGAGAGAAAAAAATTGCAAGCATGATTTTGAAAAAATAAGAGCAAGTGTTGTAAATTTTGCTTCTAAAGGGTGAAGAATGAAAGGTTATGGAAAGAAGTTTGATTGTGTAATGTACATGTTGTCTCGGGATAGTCTTTTGAATTCCTGAATATTCTTCATTTCAAAACCCTAATCTCAAGGCCCAATTACAACATTAAATAAAGACCTATCTAATCTTAAGAGTGTATTGGTGGATGCATGACTTGTGTGAATAAGGAAGAGAATAGTGATTATTTATTTATTGTGTATTATTTCCTTTCATGAGACTATGTCAAATCCTTTTCTTTTAGATGACGATTATTTTAATAAACATGTGAGCATTATTTTGTTTTGATTTAAATGTCTTCTTCTCACATGTGATATTTGAGAGAATAGTCATTATAATCTGAGAGAATCTTTTATGAGCGAATTATCTAGTGAGATTTTGCATTGAGTTGAATAGGTGATAGTTGTAAAGGTGACTACTAGATGAATTACTGACTTGGTACTACACAAGATTTTTTGTGATAACATGATAAGTGCATATATTTATATATCGTAGAGTTCTATATTTTGTTTTACATGTGCTTTTTAAAAGGCTTACAACTTAGAATTGTTATATTGTAGTAGCAAGTTTTGTTATAAAATTATTATTCAAATATTTGATCACAATGTGATGTTTATGGATATCATCTCCGAAAACCCTCACAAGACTATACTCGTCCACTGTGGGGAACCTAGGGGTTTAAAAGTTTGTCGCATATGTTAAATATAATCGTGAATCTTACAAAAGTGGCTTTCTTTTTATTAGTGATTTTGTTTTTGTTTTATTTATGTTTACCTTACTAGGGACTAGCAAGGTTTGGGTTGGGGTGTTATCATGATCACATAATGTGAATATTTTTTGGAAAATATTAACTATTTGGTTGTAAAAAGTTGGTAAATGTGATAAGCTATTAAAGAATTGATGTTATGATGAATTGTGTTTATTTTGCAGTAAAATGGCTGAAAATTGGATTAAATAAAGCAGAAAGAGAATCAAAGGTGAAGGGGAGCGTACTGGAAGTCGTGTCCAGATGGTGGAAGGCATTGCGTCCAAACGTAAGTGACAGAGGGTGAAGGTTGAAGAAAAGTAACACACTGGAAAGTGCATCAGGACGGAAGAAATCATGCGTCCGGATGCATGTCGCCATCTTGCCAACGCTTGTAGCATAATTTTAATAATCTTATATATAGGAGATGAATGGTTGTGTAAAAGATACATTTTGGTTGTAGTCTCTTATTTTCTTTATTTTTATTCTTTGGTTCATTGTTATCATGTCTGGCTAAGAGATTTAGTTAGGGCTAGGGAAGAACTTCTCAATGAAGTACGATAATGTTATTGACTTATGAGCTTAATGGTATGTGATATTTTACTAATTCAACTTTTGATTTTTAGTAAAGTTTTTTCTCTATAAAATTCTTGAGTTATTGTGTCTTATACATTGATTGCTTGAATTTTCCTGCGAGACAAATAACTGGTAATTTCATGCTTAAGTTAATTACAATTATTTCACATAATAATATAATTGAAGGATTGCTTGGGTAAGTCATGAATTTGGTTGTTAGGAGAGTTTGACTTATTGTAGACTCCGGGCACAATAAATACTTATGACTGACAACCAGTTCATTGATTTTCCTAAATAAACTTTTGCTTATAAATAAAGGTGTTTTCTCGTTCTTATTGCTAAATTTGGTGACTTGAGTTAGCTGACACTTGATTCCTGTCTAGATTTGAAAACTAAGTCTTTAATCATTATTGTATGGATTTGAGAGGAGTATCTGATGCTCTAGATTTTTTCATATTGTTTTAATCACTTTATTCACTTTTATCAATTCAAATACTATTTTAGAAACAAAACATTTTCACAAGTTTTTTACAAAATTTAGTGTGGTTTCTAGTGTTTTCACAATTCCCTTAGGGTTTGACTTCAGTCTTCCGAGTTTATATTATTTTGCCCAACCTGCGTTTGAGTTTATATATTTGAAGTTGTAGCATAACCCAATCCATAAAAGTAGGAATCCATTCTACAAAAATTAGAATCCACCCAAAAAAGTTGGAACTCAATTTAAAAAGTTGGAACCCACCCAAAAAAGTTAGACCTCATCCCACAAAAGTTAGAACCCACTCAAAAAAGTTGGAACTAAACTCAAAAAAGTTGGATCCCATCTCACAAAAGTTGGACCCCTCCACACAAGTTGGAACCCACCCCCAAAATATATTCATCATAAAAGTTAAATTCCTATCAAAAAAAGTTGAAACTCAACCCAAAAAATTAGACCTTGAACAATTTGAACCCACCCTCAAAGCTATAACTCAATTAGAAAACTTGGAACCCAAATCCCAAAGGTTGTAACCTCTACTAAAAAAGTTAGAACCTAACCCAAAAATATTGGAACTCAACCCAAAAAAATTGGACTTTATCCCACAAAAGTTGAAACCCAATCCAAAAAAATTGGAACTCAACCAAAAAAAGTTGAACTCCATCCCAACAAAGCCCAATGACAAAAGACAAGAATTTTGTCATAAATTATGAAAAAAAAAGTTGTAATAAATTACGACCGAAAAGTTAGAACCCACGCACCAAAATTTTGTAACTTTAGTATGGACCCATCACACAAAAGTTGGACCCGCTAAGTGTTAATTTATTTACAATTTTTGTATTCGTTACAACTTTTTCATTATTTGTTACAACTTTTTTCTTACCAAAGGGGTCGTAATATATTTATTTGGTTTTATTCGTTTTTCTTTACAATTAGTGTGATGCACAAAACTGTTTAGTGCAAGATCAACAGCTGAGTGTGTGATAATTCAATTCATCAAATTAACACCAAATTTATATTTAATTCATACAATTTTTATTAATTTGGTGTTAATTTGATGAATTGAATGTTGATTTGGTATTTATTTTATAAATTGAATGTTAATTTGGTGTAATTTAATGAATTGAATATTAATTGGATGAAATTGAAGCTTAATTTAATGAATTTAATGTTAACTAGTTAATTTAATTAATTGAATGTGTATTATACGAAATGGAATGTTAATTTGTTGAATTGAATATTAATTTGGTGTTGATTTGATGAATTAAATGTTTATTCGATAAATTTCTATATTGCATTGGTGTTTGTTGGATAAATTGAATTTTTATTAGATAATTTTGGATGTTAATTTGATAGATTGAGTGTTAATTGGATGAATTTGAATATAAATTGGCTAAATTGAATGTTAATTTAATGCTAATTTGATGAATTAAATATTTATTTGATGAAATTAAATGTTAGGTTAATTTGATGGATTAAATGTTTATTAGATGGAATTGAATGTGAATTTGATAAATTGAATATTAATTTTGTTTTAATTTGATGAATTTAATATTAATTTTTTGTTAATTGGATGTTAATTTAGTGTTGATTTTATGAATTCAATGTTAATTTGGTATTGATTTGAAGAATTGAATGTTAATTTGGTGTTAATTTGATGAATTGAATATTAATTTGATGAAATCAAACCTTAATTTGATAAATTTAATTTTAAATAGTTAATTTAATGAACTGAATGTTTATTATATAAATGAAATGCTAATTTGCTAAATTGAATGCTAATTTAGTGTAATTTGATAAATTAGATGTTTATTAGATGAATTTCTATACATTGGTGTTGGTTTGATAAATTGAATTTTTATTAGATATTTTTTATGTTAATTTAATGAATTGAGTGTAAAGTAGATGAATTTGAATATACATTGGATGAATTAAATGTTAATTTGGTTTTAATTTTATGAATTGTATATTTATTAGATGAAATTAAATGTTTATTAAATGGAATTGAATGTTAATTTGGAGTTGATTTGAAGAATTGAATGTTTATTTGGTGTTAATTTGATGAATTGAATATTAATTGGAGGAAATTGAATCTTAATTTGATGAATTTAATATTAAGTAGTTGAATTTAATTGTTAATTTGATGAATTAAATATTTATTAGATGAAATGAAATGTTAATTTGTTGAATTAAATGTTAATTTGATAATTGAATTTTTATTAAATGAAATTTTATGTTACTTTAATGTTGATTTGATAAATTAAATTTTTATTTGATAATTTTATATATTAATTTAATGAATTGAGCGTTCATTGGATGAATTTGAATATAAATTAGATGAATTGAAATTTTTTTTATTTTTTGATAAACCTCGACGGTACGATTTATTGATTCAAAGATTAAATTACACCTAGTTGGAGAAAAGTATGTACCATACTTCTCGATGCAATCTAATTACAATGAAATAAGGAATTAAAAAATTCTAATGCATGAATTAACTTGAAAAATACTAAAAAATAATCTAGAAAGCATAATTTCCTAAAAGTCTTCAACCTAATCCACATTGGATCTTGCATCCTGTTTGAAATCCCATTTGATAGACTCAGTTAGAAGAGATAAAGCATCAGACTGTTGGTCAGAGGCCAGCTGAAAGATGCACTCAAAGCTGATAGAGTACAAAATAATTTGGAATCCAATAATGTCGCAAGTAAAGAGACAAGCTGATGAAGAATTCCAGCTTCAGCAAACATCTGTAACAGTTGGAAGCTGAACCACGGCTGAGCTGGGAGCGCAAATGAACAGTCACGTGAACAGTGCAACTGAGAGCTTATCCCTAAGAGGTGAAGCTTATCTTTTTATTCGAATTTTTCGCCTAATAGTCTTCATCTGTCGCTGATCCTGAAGGAGCAGAAGCCTGAGTGCAACTGTCAGCAAATTTGAACTTGAATACGATAATGAAACTTTTGTTTGGACACCTATGTTGGCCAAGGCATCAGCAACTGTATTACCTTCCCTAAACGTATGAACCATCTGAAAATCAAACCTCCTGAGCAACATAAAAATCTGCTTTGATAAGGACTAGAACTTCCAAGATGACATGCAACGCTGATGTATCATATCAACCAAGAGCATCGAGTCTGACTCAATAATTACTGGATAATCCACTAATCCAAATTCCTGCAATAAACACAACCCATCCAGCAGAGCTTGTGCCTCAGCTTCCATGTTAGTACATTCTCCGTAATAATAGGAACCAGCTAAAACTAACTGTCCCCATTGATTCCGCAAGACCACACCTCCCCCTGACTGTCCCGGGTTCCCCTTAGAAGCTCCATCAATGTTAAACTTTAGAAAACCCTATGGTGGATATGCCCAGCTGACCCACCTCACTTGAACAGACAGCAAAGCAGGCAAACTAATATTTTGAGCTTGGAGCTTAACTTTTCCTTGAAGACTATCCATCGCTTTGGGCCTCACATTAAATCCTTGCAACTTCCAAACCTGCATTATAATTGAAAAAACAGTGGTAGAATGCTGCTTTTGATTCTCAAATAAACCTCCTGCACCTCTCCTTCCATAATTGCCAATACACTATTAGAGAGATTCCCCTAATAAGCATATGACTAGATGACGAAGATTTATAAACTTTAAGTAATCTTTGAAACCTTGTAATAGGTTCTTCAGATGAAAATAACTCGATTCCCAAACTAGCTGAGATTTTTGCCCAAATGATAGCTGCATACTTGCAGGCAATAAAAAGATAAGCGGCAGTCTCTTCAGATTGACAGCACAATGAGCACCTACTCGCCAATGAAACTCCCAATGTTTTAAACTTTGAATCAGGCGGCAAAGCATGCTTCATAATTTTCCACCCCAGCAGCTTGGCACTTGGAGGAGAACATTGCGCGCCCAAATACTAGAAGTTTGCAAATCAGCCAAACCATGAACCCTCACAAGTTCCCAAGCTGTTTTCACAGAGAAGTTACCCATAGAAGTTGGCTTCCAAATTAACTTGTCTGCTTGTGAACTAAAAGACACATCTGCTTTTAAAATTTCTTACTAACAAACAAGCATCCAGCAGCTGTGAGATATCCTCCAAATGCCATTGTCCATGAATGAACACCTCAGACAATGCAGGCAAGTCCTGTGGCTTGACTGAATTTCTCAGAATCAGCGGACCAGTACCCAACCAGTTGTCACACCAGAAATCCACATTACTACCTGTACCAATCAGCATCCTCAAGTTATTCACCACAACTTCAAACCATGGAAACAATACTCTGTAGCATTTTGTTTGAATGGCTTTTGAACTCCTTAATAAATGCTGCCCTTTAAAAAATTTTGCAGAGAAATAATGAGACCAGAGAGACGAATTTTGATATAGATTCCAAACTTGCTTAAGCCGAAAGGAGCTCTGAACATCTTCAAACCTTCGAACACCTAGCCCACCTTCATCATATGGCAAAGAAATAGCATCCAAGAACATAGGCGCCATTTTTTAACATCTGGCTAATTAGACCAGAAAATAGACAACATAGCCAAAACCATTTTAGAGAAGATTCCCTTGGGCAAATTCAAGGAGGCCAATAGATGCAATGGAATTGAGTTTAAAACCGACTTGATAAGCACAATTCTCCCCATGTTAGATAGAAGCTTTGCATACCAACCCTCCAACCTGGCTTGAAACTTATGCAATAAGTCCTCAAAATAGTACAACTTAACCCTCCCCTTGATTATAGGACAGCCCAGAAACGTAAAAGGAGTAGCTTTAATTGGAATATGCGCAGCATGAGACAGCATATGCTTTCTAGCAGTGAACATCTTAGCCGAGACGTATAGTGAACTTTTCTGCCTATTAATTTTCTGCCCAGATGAGAGCTCGTATCTTTGAACCAAACGAAGAGGCCTACAAAGGGACTTCTTATTACCTTTCAAAAAAATCAGAGTGTCATCCGCAAATAGCAGATGGCTTAGCAGCATAGTCCCTCTGCCTGTATGAAATGCATGTATCATACCTTGTTCAAATGCACACTTCAGTCCCCTACCAAGAACCTCCTCTGCAATGATGAACAAAGATGGAGACAAAGGATCACCCTGCCTTAAACCTCTGCTGGTTGGAAAAAATCTATACCGCGCACCATTAATAGACATAGAAATATGCTGGTTGCTTAGACAATTAGAAACAATGGTGACAAAGAGCTCAGAAAACCCAAAACTCCAAAGCACCCTCTTCAAAAAATCCCACTCCATTCTATCAAAAGCCTTCATCATATCCGGCAGCAAAATAGCATTACCCCCTTCAACCTTTCTATCAATTTTACTCACCGTAAACTAGGCTAAGGCAATACTATCTAGCATCGTTCTACCTTTTACAAACCCATGCTGCTCAATTGATATTACCTTAGGCAAAATCTCACCAAACCTTGAAGCAAGGATCTTAGTGAGAATCTTATACAGAAAACCACACAAACTTATCGGCCTGAAATCTGCAAATGAAGAAGGATTATCATGCTTGCGAATAAGTGATAAGAGGGTAGCATTCACAGACCTTGGTACTACTCCTCCTTGCAGAAAAAAATTAGCAGCTGACAGCCTATCAGACTTAATTATATCCCAAGCAAAGTGGAAAAACTTTCCCGAGAAACCATCAACTCCCGGAGCACCATGAACCAACATAGAGAAGACAATATTTTTCAATCCCTCCAAAGTGACAGGAGAAGTAAGCATTTGATTATCCTCTTGGGTGACCAAAGAAGGAATAACTTGAAATAGATCCTCATCCAATAAATGTGGTTCTGACTTATATAAAGCAGAAAAGAAATCCACAGCACAACCTGCAATAGCTTCCTCATCCTCCATCCATTGCCCATGCTCATTTTTAATTCTTGAGATCTTATTTCTCTGCGATTTTCCTTTAGCAATTGCATGATAAAGCTTTGTATTCCTTTCACCATATATAGCCCATTTAATATTTGCCTTTTGCCTCCAATAAATCTCCTCCATCCTCAAAACCTCATCCAACTCCTTTTTGGCCATGTCTAGAGACTTTAAACAAGCCTCAGAGCTATCCCTCTCCAAATCCAACTTAGCTTGAAGCAACTGATGCTCCTTCATTTTAATATTCTCAAACACATTCCCAAATACTTCTTTATTCCACTACTTAAGATGAAATTTAAGAAAGATAAGCTTCAAAAAGATATTCTCAATAGGATTGGATGAAAAGAAACCTGACCAATGCATAGATTCCAAATGCAGAAAACCTGGGTGCTCTGTCCACATGTCTTGAAACTTGAAATAAGATGTTCTTCTAGGCTCTGCTACCTCTGCAAATTTACAAATCAAAGGGCAATGATCAGACTGCCCTTTACCAACATGCTCCACAACTATACTCGCAAATCTTATATCCCAGGCCACATTGATAAGTGCCCTATCAATCTGCTGCCACATCCTGGCTCCCTGCTGACAATTGTTACACCACGTAAACGCAGTACCAATATAGCCACAATTCTTCAAGCCCACAGAATTAATAAAGGCCACAAACTCAGACATAATGTAAAGAGTAGGAATGGCACCTCCTTTCCTTTCAGCTGAATGCACTATAGTATTAAAATCACCTACTAACATCCACGGAGATGATGGTATGTGCAATCCAGCCAACTGAGCCCATATAGGCCTCCTCAACATATAATCACACTTAGCATAGATAAAAGAAAGAAAGAACGGCAATGAGCCCAAAAAAGAAACTTCCACCGTTAGAGCTTGCTCATGAACAGCAAAGACTTTGACCTTTATTCTATGATCCCAAAGAATCCAAATATGCTTCTCAGCCAACTGATTAACCATAAATGAAGAAAAACCTAAGCTTGCACACAGGTTAGGGAACTTTGATGGCATTAATTTTGGCTCTAATAAAGAGACTAAACTAACATCATTACTTCTAATCAGATTTAATAACCTCATTCTTGTGGGCTCGTTCTGAGCACCCCTCACATTCCAAGAAATAATATTAATCATTCAAAGATTGGAAGGAGGGCTTGCTAGACTTTGATCTAGTAATCATACCTGAGGTAATTAATTCGGAACATCGTCGAGGTGGCTCATAACTATCCCCAGAATCCGAGCTCTGATAATGAACTTCTACACATACTAGATTAGCAGAATAAGCACCATCTGAATGAAAACCTTTGTCTGGAGGCTCCCTTACACTCTTCAGTCCATTATCATCATCCTTAGAAAACTCTCTACCTTTCAAACAGACATAATTGCGATCTATTAAAAAAGTGGATTGAGGAGAAAGTATAGATTGCATATTCAAGTCACATTGAATTTCTGCAGTGGTCATCGGATGTTCAAGCTTATCTCCACATTGAGAATCCTCTTTGAATTCAACTTCTTCATGTTCACTGCCATCAGTAGGAGTATCCTGAGTAAAATTCCCAGAAACATCCTTTTGTAGCTGGTGCAACTCCTCTGCAGCAGCTGCAGGCATTCGAACCAGATTGCCCGCAGCCAACGAACCAGACTCACCAGCAGCAGCGATTGGAGTGGATACCCCATCTTTAGAACAAACCTCAATCTGTCCTGCACGACCAGTTGTTTTATCCCCAATATTAACATTAGTGTCATCTGCTTGGACCTCCGGAATAACCTCAAGAAACTCAGGAACAACAAAGTCCTTACCTGAATGATTACCGTTCTCAAAACTAATTTTAGTTCCATCATTCTCTCCCATAACTTTATATTTCTCCCCCTCGCTATTGCGCTCTTGCTGGCTACCCTTCGCATGAGTTTGCTGGATCCAAACTCCTTTCTGTTTGGCAATAGATTGCATGGGCCTTACCAAATCTTGACCACCTCCTTGCAAATTCTGAGTTACCCTTCTCGATTCATCTGAAATCTCAACTTGCTGAATATTCTTTCCCTTGTCTATTTGGTGATTTTTCTGGAGACCCTTCCCCTTATTAATTTCTGCAGTAATCCTTTCTTTTCTGGACTCCTTATTTTCTGGGTTTCTTTCATCTGAATCATTTCTTTTCCTTGGTAACTTCTGCTTTCGGCATTCAACCTCCACATGCCCTTGCTTCCTGCAATGCTTACAGAATTTCTTATTCTTTTCGTAAATAATTTTTTGCCACCTTACACCCTCATCTCCCATGTCCAACCAGATTCTTGAGGGATTTAAGGCCATTAAATTAACCTCAACGCAAACCCTTGTCACACCGGGCCTGGACAAAGATAAAGTTGCTTGATCAAATGCCAACACTTTCCCAATAGGCTTCACCAACAATTCCAAGACTGGCTTTTGGAAAAAATTGAGCAGAAGGCCTGGTAACGAAATCCACATAGGAACAATTGAAGGCTCTATCCCAGGTACAAAACCTGTAAACCACTTAAAGAACCTAAAAAGGTAATCTTCAATTAAGGTAGCATCCTTCAACCAAATCTTCACATAATCTTCTTGTTTTTGAAACCAAGTCTTCACATAATCTTCTTGTTTTCAAAATCACCTTTCAGATTCCACTTCAACCGAATAACTTCCTTAATCACACCAAGCGATGGCCTACTATAGGCACACTTGCCAATTAAGGCACATTGCAAAGAAAGACTAGATTTCTTGATTTCATCATTGGTAAAATAGAAAGCATGCTCTCTTTCATAGAAAACTATCGGCTTATCAATCTTAGAAATTGCCTCCTCTACAGACTGATTTTGAGATGACTTTTTGAAGAGAGAAGCATAAGTTGGTTGTGAATCTAGAGGTTTTTGATGAAGATTCAATGTTTGTTGCTGCAGATTTGATTGTACAGGTATTGAATCTGGTTGTTTTGATGTTTCATTTATAGGTTGAGATGGTATATTTGGTGGTTTTGGAGGTATAAGTGGAAAAAGTTCTAGAGAGAATTGATAATTTGAATGCCAACTAGTTGAATTGAATCTTAATTTACTGTTAATTTGATGAATTGAATATTTATTGAATGAAATTAATTGTTAGGTTAATTTGATGAATTAAATGTCTATTAGATGGATATAAATGTAAATTTTATGAACTGAATATTAATTTTTTTGTTAATTTGATGAATTAAATGTTAATTTAGTGTTGATTTGATGAATTAAATGTCAATTTGGTGTTAAATTATTGAATTGAATATTAATCGGATGAAATTGATTCTTAATTTGATGAATTTAATATTAAGTGGTTGAATTTAAATGTTAATTTAATGAATTGAATTTTTATTCGATGAAATGAAATGTTAATTTGCTGAATTGAATATTAATTTGGTGTTGATTTGATGAATTAAATATTTATTCAATGAATTTGCATATTATTTTGGTGTTTATTTGATAAATAGAATTTTTGTTGGATAAAATTGAATGTTAATTTGTTGACTTGAATATGAATTTGATCGATGAATTAAATGTTTATTGGATAAAAATGCATGTTACTTTGGTGTGATTTGATAAATTAAATCTTTATTGGGTGATTTTTTAAGTTAATTTGATGAATTAAATGTTAATTTGATGGTTATTTAATGAATTAAATATTAATAGGATGAATTGAATTTTAATTTGGTTTTAATATGATGAATTGAGGGTGTGGTTGGGTAATGGGGTAGAAGAGGATAGAATTTCTTTATTTATATCCTAACTCATCCAAGTCAAACACACTCATCCACTTTAAAACCCTAAACCAAGGTTATATCCAATCCTAACCTTTGTTTGGGAAACAAATGTATAATTTAGTGGGCCCCATATATTACACAAATAATTTTGTAGTAGTTTATCATTGTACCCATGACTCTATTCATTCTAATCTAAACCAATCCTATCCAATGTTTGGTTAACCCATCCAAGCCTAATAAAATAATACATTTCTACATATACATAAAAACATATAAAAATAAGGAAAGTTATATATATATATATATATATATATATATATATATATATATATATATATATATATATATATATATATATATATATTTGTATTGTTTTTCCAAACAAATCAACAATTTATTTCATTTCTTAAAATTCAATGCATTTCTTAAAATTCAATGCAGCAACAAATATTTTTTTTTTTAAAAAAAAAAGGGGAGAAATTTTATTTCCAATGAATCAAAGATTTACAAGAATCAAAAGGAAAGAAATACATTTCAATCCTATTTTCATGATTATAATCCTTCAATAATGACAAAACTACAATAAAACTCCTCCCAGACTCTTCAATCTGAATCAGGCTCAGGCTACTATTCATTCCATCCATACCAGAAATAAATCCATCAAAGGCATTATCAACATGCCTAAGCAACTCTGTCAGTCTTCTACACCTTAAACAACGACACATTACCTTAACCTTGATCATCAAAAACCAGAGCTTGTTTGGTTCTTAGAACAGGTAAACACCTCTGGTCTTGCACCAGACTTTGCAGCAGGCAGCTGGTTGTTTCCAGAAAAACCATCAATTACTGCCTGATTAGCTAAGGCATCAGCTACCCATATAAGGCCAAGAACATCCCACCTTACCTCTCACAGTATTCACCAGAATTAGAGAATTTGACTCAATTTGGAGTTCATACCCGGTCAAACCATATCTCTCCATTAAGCTCAAACCATCCAACAATGCCCTGAACTCTGCACACATATTTGAACAAATACCATAATAAAAAGATGCAGCCAGAACCTTACCTCCCCATTCATTTCTCAAAACAACCCCACCACCAACAACCCCAGGATTGCCCTTAGCAGCCCCATCCACATTCAATTTCAAAACTCCTGCTTCTGGACATGCCCAACATACCCAAATAGCTCTAGTTCTGACAACATAAGGCAAAACCCACTGATTTCTCACCACCACACCACCCTTGCCCTCCCAAGGTTACCCTTAGATGCCCCATTCACATTTAACTTCAACCAACCATTAACTGGAGGAATCCAGGTAATCCATAAGGCTCTCAACTCTACCCTACCACACCATTCTACTCCTAAGGCCTGCAAGAACTCCTTTCCCCCTCCATTCTCAGGAGCCCTAGGTCTCGCTCCTTTTGTCTGCAACCTAAGCACAGAACAAATTCTCAGAAAAAGAGAATATAACAAACATATATAATTGTAATAACTTTGTATCCTTACATCTTGTTAAAATATCTCCATATGACAAACAATAATTTTACTTTGAACTATCCAATGATTGCAAGAAAAATGAGCAATAATTGCACAATAAACTTCCAATTCTCTCATGATTGTCAATAGAAAACTTAGAGAGATTCCAAGACTGTTCCCAAAAATTCAAACTCTTCGCCAATGGAAAATTAGACCAACCATTTTTACTAACACCAATTATAAAACAAAAGTTACAAGAACAAATTTTGCACTTAATGCTACACACAACAGACTTAAACCCACAAATCCAAATATCAAATTTCGGACAATATTACAGAAATTGTCACAATTACATGAAAAATTAAACCAAATCAAGTACCAAAAGTATGCAAATTATTCATTCTATTCAAAAATACCAAAAAATTCATCCAGATAACCTTACAATGAAGTACCAATTTTGCAAACCCTTATTACAGGATGTCTCAGGGCTTCGGATCCGGAAAGGCCACAAGCATTCCTTGAAGCTCCTGTGATGATTGCTCTGGAATAGAGAGAGCGACGAGTTGTGGGACTCGAGAGAAGAGTTTTTTGTAGAGTTGCGATCGCCATTGCTCAGGGCTTTGAATCACAGTGCATTCGTCAATGAACAGTGAACCAGATCTTTGGGTAATGGTTTTTCGTTCGGTCCACAGAGAGAGAGAGAGAGAGAGAGAGACGCTTACCTCTGATTATCCCATTCGTCTTCTTCGCGGTGTTCTTCGTCGCCTTCACAGAGAGAGCACCTCCCTCAAGCACAAGCCTTAACGAGAAACGAGGGGGCATCAGAGATTGTGGTCTCACATCTTGAACAAGAAACGAGAGTGTTGTAAGGGGTAAATAAGTAATAACCCTAGCTTTTCCATACAGTTGGGATTTAAACCCAAGGGGGAGGTGGGTTAATTTTAACCCATCTTGGAGGGTTAAAAATGACTGTAACATCCGGGTCGAGTTTTGACCTGGAATTTATATTCCGTCTCATTTTGCCATCCCAAACAATGGATTTTGTGGGCCCCATTACATTGTTATCCCATCCTAATTGATGTTAACTCATCTTATCCCACTATCCAAAAACATCCTGAATGTTCATTTGGTATAAATTTGATGAATTGAATATTAATTGGATAATTTTTTTTTTGGTAAATATATTAATTTGATAAAATTATATGTTACTTTGGTGTTGATTTGATTAATTGAATCTTTATTTGATGATTTTAGATATTAATTTGGTGAATTAAATGTTAATTGGACGAATCGATTCTCATAGACGATGTCAAACTGATGATGTAAAAAAGTGGATTTATGCAAGATCAAATCAATCGTGTGTGTGGTATAAAGCAATTAATGAAACAATTAATAATAAGAGACAAAGATCGAGACAAAGATTGATAGTTGGCTTTGAGTGATCTAATCACTGAAGGCTGAAACAGTGACTAAGAAACTCTATTAATGGGAGAGTACAAGGTAGTAGAAGAGAGAGAGTACGGTAAAGGTGATGTGTGTGTGTGTGTGTTCTGCCCCCTCCCCCCCCACCCCCACCCAATTTGTAAGAAAGTTTACAATTTATAGGCACAGAGGCTTAACTGTGGTGGTGACGTGAAGGTCAAGCTACTATTGAAAATAGCCACTATCTTGGAGTAATGGCTATATCGATGATTGTTCTCTCACGCGCGCCTAACTTTCCCTGGACTCTTGAGCTTTAGATTAAACTGAGGCTATGAGCTAAATTTGGACTGCATTTTGATGATTTGGGTTTAACCTATGGACTGGGTCAAGGCCTGGTCTAAATCTAGGCTCGTCAAATTCATTTCTTGCAAAATGGACGGGGCTTTGTTCTTTTGATCTTGTTACTTACCATAAATAAATATCAAAGGTTGGTCGTCAAAGTTTATGGTTTTCAATTCTTTATTACATAATGTGTCGCCATAAGAATCACTTTACTAAATATTTTTTGTTTTTTATGTGGCACTCAAATTTTTCTTTTGTTGTTCATTAATCTTGATGGGCTTTATGCTTGTCTTCTTACTAATGCTCTGTTTGGTAAGAAGGATAGAAAATACGAGGGATAAAAAGTACGAGGGAAAACACTTTTTATCTTCCAAAAAAGGAAAGTAGAAATAATACATTTTTCTTCCTTTGTGTTTGGTTGGATTAATTAAAAATAAAAATAATTAATTTTTTTTTTGTACTTAGTAGGATGGAAAAAAATTTTAATTTTTTTTAAAAAAGTATAAATACATATTTTATCATTATATTTATATATAAAATTAATATATATATATATATATATATATATATATATATATATATATATATATATATATATATATATATATATATATCAAGGGATATATTCGCAAATAAGATACATTTCATTATAAATAATTAATTTTTCATCCACTTTCTTTTTAATTTTGAAGGAATTGATTTTGATGAATTGGAAAGAAAGCTTATTCATTCACTTTTTCATCCATCCTATTTTCCTTTTCTTACCAAACATAATATTTTATCTATTTCTCCAACGTTTCATACTTCCATTTTTTCATCATATCAAACGGAATATTAGAAAAGGAGATGATTCATGGTCATTCCTTTCACCTCTTTCTTTTGAGCAAATTATAGATTATCGTCTTTGTATTTGTCCCAATAATTAATTATTTCTCATTTGTATATAACAAACATTTTAGATGTTAGAATGCTCGACAATCCTTCCCTCCTCACTTTTTAGTTTATTAGAATTTAGAATTTTTTAATTTAAAATCTGAAGATTCCTCCGATCAAACTCTACCATGTGTGATTTATAACTACCTCTCAACCTCTCAATAACTAACCACTATTCTTTTAAATTTATTAAAAATTTAATTTTTCTCACACAAAAAACTGTCTATAATCGTTTATTTAACTTTTTAAGTAATAAACTAAAAAAAAGGGGATCAATATAAAAATAAAAAAGAGACAAATTAAAATCCCGTGCATCGCACAAGACGTACCACTAATTATGATATATAAATAGATACGTATCCTCAAGTGTTTTGGACTAAGCTTAAAGTTTTGGAAACTTCACGAAAATTAATGACTAATGATTAATATAATTTGTAATAAAACATGCCAAAATATTTTTTATATCCTTATGTGTATCACATTTTATTTATCATAACTAGTGGTCCTTGAAGCGATAACTTGCTGTCTAAGATAGACCTTGGATAGATTCTGCCCCCATTTTTTAGATGCGTTACTTGTTTAAATTAATTAATCACAATAAATCACAACTATCGCTGAATACATGGACATAATTCTAATTGCCTCAATAAAAATTATAATCACAACTTTGATCTCTAACTACCAATAAAAGTTAAAAATTATATCAAGATTCATTCATCTTCGAATTCTCAAATATCAACTTTGGTCATTCCCTCTAAGATTGTCCTAAAAAAAATATTAAAAGCAGAGAAATATATAATATGACAATAAACAATATGTTCAACAAGAAAAATATGAATGATCAAATACCAAATAATTCAATCGATAGACAATCATAGATAAACTAATCAAGAATCCAATTCGAGGTCAGTTAACTCAACTGCTATCAAACATAATTTCATATTTGATTCCTCTTGGTGACATGATAAGTAATATTTAAGCATATAAATCCATACTCATACTAACCAATAGCACCCTGCAGGATTGTAATCACAATAGCACCCCGCAAGACTATAATCACATTTTTTTACCAATTATGTCCCAAGTACACTTTATACGCTTATCAATCAATGTCAAAGTATTTAGTCTAACACACAAGTCAACCGATAAAATTAACAAAATTTTGTATCAGACATAATAATCAATAAGAATACAAATTTCAGATAATCAAATGACACTCTTTGCAAAAAAATTTAAAAAGCGGGAGTTTATTATATACTACTCCGTGTCTCCAATCACCAATTGATATTGATAAATTTAATCACCATCATTATAATGGTGATCTAGACAACTTTTATAGACTTTGAAACTAAAATAATCATATTATTTTGAATCCAAAATCTCGTCATTTTTCTTTATTTCTCTGCCTTCGTGCCTCCCTCACTTTCTTCCTTTCTCCTCTACGATTTGCTCGCTACCGGCCTTGTGCTTCAAGTTCCTTTCTCCTCCACGATTTCCTCGGTTGATGTCGTGTGGTGATGCAAGGAATGCATCGCATGGATAAGTGTTGAAGTCTTGTTCAAGCTCTTTCTTTTTCTTCTTTTTTTTTATTTGAATGCCACTTGTCACCTTTTTTTTCTCATACATTATATATTTGTACATGTGACATTTATTTTACACTCAATTATACCATTCTAATACTTGAAAATTAATATGATATTTTATTTTAACTCAAAATATGACCTATATTATAATCATTTAACTCCTTCTTACGTAAAGAATTTATATTTAAGGTTATTTTTTTTAAAAATTTAAAAATAACTCTTAATTATATAAATTTATAATTGACGGTCTAATTAATGTATTAATGATTAATTTATATATGAGCAGTCAGAGATTCAATTAAATCGGTCTTTGGTAAGGACTAATATGAGTTGCGTTGCTATGGGTCTAATTTGAGTTATAATTTTTGGTATCATCAAAATTAAAAGAAAAATATCAAATACCAGCCCATTCCATATGCTTAAGCTTTGGTTTTTTTTTTTTTTTTGGTGGGGGGGAGGGGGGGGGGGGGGACAAAGGGTGGTCATACCCCACTCAATTTTTCAAAATTATCATATACCCCCTCTAATGTTTTAAAAAATCTTATGCATCCCCTTGAAAAATCCTACACCCCTTTGAATCTTTTCACACATTTACTTTTTGTAATATATTAAAAGAAATAATAGTATGCTGTTGCTTTTTGGCTCCAACTTCGCCTTCTTTATTCGTTAATCCTACTAGTGAAAAGTGACATGAGCTTTATTATTTCTTTATTCAAAATAGTTTTATACTTCTATACATATTTATTACACCCAAAATTAATAAAATTCGAGGATGACACATAGAAGTAATTCGACAGTCATAAAAAAGTCGGTGAGAGTCCATACTCAATAGGTTGGTTAATAAAGTAAGACAGTAAGAAATCCGAGAAGCGGAGAGACATGACATCATGCACCGTCAATTGAAAACGGTTCAATGCACGTTTGTATATCTCGAGAAATAGAGATCATGATCATAGTCATGGCCGAAAGATGACTTCAACGATTGAAAGTTATTCCTATAAATAACGAAAGCAAGGCTACGAGAAAATGATCCTCCTCAATTAAGCTCAACAACTATACACAAAATCAACATCTCTCATACTTATTTTTACTTTCCAGTAACTTTATTTTACTGCAACCTGTAGTTCATCACCAGTGATTTTTATTGTCTTTCATTTAATGTTATGTACAATACTTCTTTCATCTTTCAAATTTAGTTTATTTGTTACTTTACATTCTCGTTGTTTTTTTTTTCTCTGGTCCATTACATGGTCGTACCCCCACTCAATTTTTCAAAATTATCATATACCCCCTCTAATGTTTTAAAAAATCTTATGCATCCCCTTGAAAAATCCTACACCCCTTTGAATCTTTTCACACATGTACTTTTTGTAATATATTAAAAGAAATAATAGTATGCTGTTGTTTTTTTGGCTCCAACTTCGCCTTCTTTATTCGTTAATCCTACTAGTGAAAAATGACATGAGCTTTATTATTTCTTAATTCGAAATAGTTTTATACTTCTATACATATTTATTACACCCAAAATTAATAAAATTCGAGGATGACACGTAGAAGTAATTCGACAGTCATAAAAAAGTCGATGAGAGTCCATACTTAATAGGTTGGTTAATAAAGTAAGACAGTAAGAAATCCGAGAAGCGGAGAGACATGACATCATGCACCGTCAATTGAAAACGGTTCAATGCACGTTTGTATATCTCGAGAAATAGAGATCATGATCATAGTCATGGCCGAAAGATGACTTCAACGATTGAAAGTTATTCCTATAAATAACGAAAGCAAGCCTACGAGAAAATGATCATCCTCGATTAAGCTTAACAACTATACACAAAATCAACATCTCTCCTACTTATTTTTACTTTCCGGTAACTTTATTTTACTGCACCCTATTGTTCATCACCAGTGATTTTTATTGCCTTTCATTTAATGTTATGTACAATACTTCTTTCATCTTTCAAGTTTAGTTTATCTGCTATTTTACATTCTCGTTGTTTTTTTTTATTCTGGTCCATTACATTGTCAGTCAAGAAATTATTTAAGTCCTTGATCTCTTAGGCATAGAAAAAACCTCAAAAATATCCTTACGCCTCATTTTCTCTCCACAATGTTTCTTTTATTTTTTGTAATCAAATTTTTTTTTCTTTTTTTTGTCCATACTTTTTTCCCTTCAAAATTTCTTTTCATTTTAATTATCCATTTGCACTCAAATCTTATTTTCCTCGTCATCTTTATCACATTATAACTCTTCTTATAATTTTTTTGTCATGTTATATCTTAAGACTAGGAATAACCCGTACTTGAAAACACAATACAATATAAATGGTATAAGAAGGATGTTGGTGGCCGTTGGATAAATCCATTTGAGACCATTAAATAGGCTTATGGAAGCCTATCTTGTTTTATATTATAGATTTTTTTTCTAAGCTAAAAAACTCATAATACTTGATTCCTCATAGTTTTTTTAAAAAAATATCTAATCCAAACATTTTTTTGGGTCAATAGATCAAATCTAAATTTGACAAATGATATCATCGTGAATGATAGAGTAGAGAGATTCATAGAAAATGGTGAAATATAATTGTTAAATCTTTAAAAGATAGTGAAATCGGGTGGTTGAAACTTTAATTGAAAATTCGAGTTTTTCCTAATTTGATATGAGTTTAAGTAAAAGGCAAAAGTTTATTTTTAACTAATTTTTAATCAAATTTAAATTTGAATCAAAATTTAAGTAATTAGTACATAAGGAATGATTCACAGTTGTTTCTCATTTTTCATCTCTTTTTTCTTTCATCTCTTTTTTCCATTGGAAAAAATAATAAATTTTTTGTTGACTTCTATTCTAAAAACACGTTAACTTTCTTATATTCTATCAATTTCCACGTAAAATCTTGAGATTTTGACTCCCATTAAAATCATTAGAAATTTTGTAAAAAATTACAATCAAGGAAGGGTCAATAGTCTATAGTTTCAACAAAGTAAGATGTCAAAATATTTGTATACTTGTATACATATTATATTTTCCTCCCTCTAAAATTAATCAATCTCTTACTCACCTGCTTGGTTTCTAGGCTTTGAATAGATTTTTCTAGAAGTACGAAATTTTTCAACAAAACAATGAAATTTTAAAACAAAAAGTGAAAGCTACCAACCAAAAATTGAAAGCTACTAACCAAGGGAATAAAGAGTAAGATTGCAAATCATAGAAAACTTCAAAGTGTAATTGGCATAACTTAATGTAAGAAGGTACAAATTAAGAATCGAAACAGGTGTAAAATAAGATTATCCCTTTTTTATTGCTTCTCATCCTTCCATACATAATAAAACATCATCAATATATTCGTCCTTAAACTTGCCGAAATGGCAATCTCAGGAACCAATTTCAAGCTGTTCAGCCACCGTTCTGTGGCTTACGAATCTGCATCAGAAAATACACCAGACTCACTTCCATTCTACCGTAGTTTCTTGAGAGACAATGGCGCGGTGCCGATCGACAAACGCGGCGACACGGTCCTCCATCTTCTGGCCATCAATGGCAATGTGGCCGCCATGGAAAGCCTACTTCAGGCAGACCTCCTGCTCGACGAAATGCTCGTGAGAAAGGATGTCAACGGCAACACTGCGCTGCACGAAGCTGCAAGGTTTGGACATAAGGGTGTGGCGGAGATCATGGTGAAGAAGAAACCGAGTTTAGCTTTCGAGAGGAATAATTTGAACGAGACGCCTCTTTACCTTTCCGCTGCGTATGGTAAGAAGGAAGTTTTCGAGCTTCTGAAAAGTTATAGCGATTGCAGAGCAAGGAGGTACGATGGCTGCACCGTTCTCCATGCTGCGATTGAAGGAGAACGTTACAGTATGTTTTCACTTCCATTTTTTTTATAAATATTCATTTCAAAGTGGTAATAAGATCACCAGCAATCTTCCTTCATGGAACATATCTATGGCTAGGGGGCCCTGCCTGCCACAATCTACCAGTACAGCATTGCATTTGTGGTGACAACCTACCCCTGCCGTAAGTTTTGGAAATTGTAGTTTGATCTTTTTACTTAGTTTTATTTACACAGAAGAGAAAGGATAAGATTACAATGAGAAGTACCCACATTGTTGGATAGATATCTTTGAGCATAACAACGATATTAAGAACTAGGTTCTTAATTTTGGACCTCCTCCATTGTATTGGTATGTGTCACACAAAGCGTCTCATATGATAATTAAGAGTAATAGCCTAACACAAAAGAATTTGCATGTAAGAAATGTGAAGTTATGAATGAAAAGCTAGCCGACTATCTCAACAACTTAAGATTTTGTATTTTGTCAACTAGGTTTGGCTGTGAGCATATTGGAGTCATACCCTGATCTTGCTCAAAAACATGATGAGAAGGTTATTACTCCTTTCAATTTGTTGGCCTCAAAACCATCTTCTTTTAGAAGCAGATCTACATATATGTTGAATGATCTAAGCAGGACACCTTTCATCCCCTGGCAGGTAGTTGAAGCAGTAATCTACAACTGTAAGTATTACATCATTACACCACCGTAGTATTAAACATAATTTTTTGTTTATATATCTATTTTGTGCGGCTTATTCCAACTTTCTTTTTAGAATATAACTTCAAAACGAAAATCTTCTAGTTTTGTCCCAGAAACAATCAAACAACAAAGAGCCGAATAGGTTTCTTAAGGTTTCCACTTCTTGTTTTCTTTCTTTCTTATGAGGTTATGACACGCTGGGCCTCAGAATGGCAATAATTGATTGAGGTCTTTGAAATATATACTAGCACATCTTTCTTCATCTGCTTGAGCTTGTAGAAAAGTTATTTTTTTTTATCAAGCAGTTAAGTAAGAGCCTACTTAACTAGAACGACTTTTGAGTTTTGCATTATATTGTGGTTGAGCAGGTATTCCAACAATGTGTGTCGAGGCAGCTTTGGAGCATCCAAATGCTAATAGACTTGGAATTTCCAAAATAGAAAGGTCATCTTTCATCAGAAGAATCTTAGGTGTGCTAGCTCTTCTTATTCTTGTTTTTCATCTGCTTGTCTTTAATTTTCTATGAATTAAAAAGATTCACATGCTTGATTTCTGGTTAAACAAGCTAAAAATCCCAAAGAAGAGAAGTCAACTACCGGATGAAACTATATTGTCACCATTTAAAAAGAAAGTATGAATAGCATTTTCCAGGACTATCAGTCACTTCATCACTTTCAGTGACACATGCAATTTATGGTATTTTTCTTTCTCTGCTGCTGCTTCTACTTTATTTACAGTTTCTCTCCTGTTATATAGGTTGCTGGTATTTCAAAAAAATTGATGATGCCAAGCAAAAGCATGAACTTGCCGTAGTGCTGGCAAATAGATTGATCGGTGAAGAAGATTGGAGTCGGTACATTTGCTATGAAAGTATAGACCCTGAAGACAGCTCATTTGGGATATCTTCAAGGAAGACAAATACAGTGCCTGACCCGCTAATACAGGCAACAAGGTTTGGCATTCTCGAGCTGGTAATGCTGATCCTCCAAAAATATCCCAAGGCCACTGGTTCCTTTGATGAGAATGGAAGGAACATACTGCATATAACAGTGAAGCAGAAGCATAGGTTTCAGTATGACTACTTGATGAACTTTGGTGCATGTAAGGATAGGATGCTAGCAGATATTGATAACCAAGGGAACACCATCTTGCATCTTGCAACATGCGTGGGGTATCCGGCTAGCTCTCCTTCTGGATTCACAGATGTTGGTGATCGATGGAGTGCCAATTTTCATGTTGGGGCAAAGGGGGGAAGTGTTGGAGTGGTGAACCAGATGAGTTGGGATGTGCTTTGGTTTAAGGTATTAAAGGCAATTTTAGACTTTATAGCATGTGGATGTGGGGAGGAGTTTGGTCCCCCTACTCTCAATGTGGGTTTGCCACTGCCCATGCCCGCTGGTCCACTGGTTGCGAGCCAAATCTCAACCTTATTCTTAGCACAATACTTAAAAAACCTTAAACCTCGTTGATGCTTCCTAATCCTTTTTCTTTTTCCTACAGCGAGTAAAGCATGACTCTTATCCACACCTATGGCATCTTCGCAACATTGAGGGAAAGGCAGCAGAAGAATTACTCGAAGAAAATCACTCAGCTCTTCGAGAAGAAGCTGAGAAAGCAGAAAAACACGTGGGTGACAACTTAATCATCATCGCCATCCTCATCGCCACAATCAATTTCGCGGCGCTTTTCACTGTCCCTGGAGATTTCAATCAAAACACTGGCATTCCCATGTTCCGTGAAACTTATAAGCAATAAATGGATTTCTTCCTGGTGTACATAGGCCTTGGTCTCTTCTTCGCCTTTCTCTCCTTAGCAATTCTCGTGCTAATTCAGCTATCGCGGTTTGACACCAATGATTTTCACATTGCCATTCCAGCAAAAACTATACTTTCCTGCATCACCATTATCAACTCCACTTGTTTTTCTGCCACAGCATATACTCGGGTATATTCTTGAAGGGAAATTGTCAACCTTCTTGACTACCTTTTTGACTTTGTTCCTGCTGCTTGTGTCGACAGTGTTGGCCCTCATAATGATCGACACGAAGCTATTGATAGTCGATTACCTGTACTATGTGATACGCCATTTGCTGTCTTATAATAGCCAGGACTTGTAGAGCCTGCTTGTTTATAGTTTTATTTGATGTTTGTATTGAAGAGAATTACAAATGAACAAATGCCTTCTTTTTGTTGGTACAATGAACAAGGAAAGCAGAGTTACTTAGGTGCTCTTACAATAGTTAATACTGGTTAGTTCAGCACTAATTAAGTGCCTGATCTTACCTGGATTCAACCATTTGTAATTTCTTTAGTTGACAAACCATCCACACATTGGTTTTCTTCCCCAATAATATGCTTTAGTTAAATGTAAGCTAGGCATTAGGTACCAACAATTCTTAATCAGTGCTCTGTTTGTATTTGTCTTTCAACATTCAATGTGATTGAACTGATTGCTCCCAAGGAGTCTATCTCTACCATGATTTTGTTGTAGGTGTGGTAATTTCTAATACAACACGAAAATATGACTCGAAATCGACACGAAATTAGTAAGTCAGGGTTAACCATTTCTCGACTTGAGTCCGTATATAACATGACTTGTTAGCATAAATAATAAATGGATTGGGTTAGTGTTGAGCACGAAATTGCCACGATTAACATGTTTAAATAATATTATAAGAATAAATATTAATTTTTAATTATATTTTATCAAGTAGGGACCTAATAATTCTTGTACAAAAAAAATATTTTTACTCATTTTTATTATTTTATTTATTACGTTAATTTTTAATTTATAGAAAAAGTATGATAATAGGTTTAATTAAGTAATAATAAAATTTTAGACATAAAATTAAGCGTTAAATTTTTTATTCACAGGTTATATGGGTCAATACGAAAGTAAATACCAACATGAACACGATGCGAAAATAAATAGGTCAATACGACATGACACCATACGATTAATTAAACGAATTAGATTAGAGTTGATTAATGTTATACGCCAGCAGGACCGACCCAATTCAATTGTCACCCCTACTGTGTCTAGCCTCTTTTACTGTGTCTAGCCTCTTTTATTTCACCAGCTCCAAATAATTGTGTGTCACCCATAATTCCGCTTAGATGGAAGTTTAGTTTAAGCGCAACTTGTAAAAGCAAAATTCCAACCAATCAGTCTGCTAGCTTAAGATATTTTGAAAACCTTTGGAGTTTGTTTGGATGAATTTTTGGAAAAGATTTGAATTGATTTTCGTAAATCCTTTCAAACTTAAATCCCTTTTTATAAGACTGAGATTTAATGTTGAATTTAATCTATTCCCATGTTTGATATACAATACATATATATATATATATAGGACTCACGGATATATCATAATTATTAACAATTATTTGTCTTGTAAATGATTATTTTACCTTTGATTAATCTAATTCATAATCATGTTAAGGGGTACAATTGTCTTTTGTATCCTAAATCCCTTAACCCATTTTTCTAAATCCATCCTCCCTAAGTTTGACGAAACTTATCATTATGGTTTTAATATTCGGGTCAATTACGGATCGGATTTGGGAACGCAAGATTAAATTTTCAATTCAAACATAAGGTTTGAGGGTTCTTTAAACTACTTTCTCCAAACCCATCTTACCAAGTCCTTTCATATCTGCTACCAAACAGCCCCTCAGCACATGTTTGTTTCATGGATTTGGGTGATTTTATAAAGATGGATTTAGGTAAAATAATTCAATGGACTAATCAGTTTAGTTAGAGATTTTAGGCTCGGAATTCATAATCCGACTGGTGCTGAACAGTTGACCTAAAAGTCTAAGGGCTGTTTGGATGAATTTTGGGGAAGGGTTTGGATTGGCTTCTCCAAACCCTTCCAAATTCAAATCACTCTTTAGAAAGATGAGATTCAACATTCAATCCGATCTGTACTCATGTTTGGTATGCAACATATACATATGTAGGACCCACAAATATATCATAATTATTAACAATTATTTGTTATGTAAATGACTATTGTATCCTTGATCAATCCAATTCATACTCGTGTTAAGATGTACAATTGTCTTTTGTATCCTTAATCCCTTACCCATATTTCCAAACTCACCCCTCCCTAGGTTTCGTCAAAACTCATAGTCATAAGTTTAATCTTCGGGCTAGTTACGGCCCGGGTTTGGGAACCCGAAATTGAATTTTCAATCAAAACATAGAATTTAGGGGGTCTTTTTGGATTATTTTTTTCAAACCCATCTTGTCAAGTCCCCCGTACCCCCTTACCAAACAGCCCCTAAAAAGGGTGGATTTCATCTCAGTCAACACTAAATATGTGGATAAAAAGACTATCATTTCCCTAATTAAATTCCTATCTACCCAAATCACCCAAACCCTTGACCCAATCTTCTAAACGGACGGTTGAACTATTCTTCTTTGATTTTTACTGCTTGATTTCTTGGTTTTGTTGGGATCACTTGTGGTAGTTAACGGTGGCAATAGGGTGGAGTGCTTGGATTTAATTTTTTGATCTCATAAAAAAAAAATACCTTATCTATGAGGGACAAAGAATGGATTTACCTCCCATGAAAATTGTTTAGTTTGGGCTCTGTACTTTACCTTCTTTTTCTTGCAAAATAAATAAATTGTTCAGGATCGAAATGTTTCGATTGAAAGCACTCCGATACTTAAATTAATAATTGACTGTAAAGAATATGTGTATAAGGAGAATTGAGTGTACCTTTTACTGGCCACACTTGATTCCCTTTATAGTGTTTCCCTTCGTTAGGGTTTCTCTGATTAATGATATAAGGTGGCACACCTCCTACCAATCTGAGATATTTGTTAAGGATTTGCCGAAATCTCTCTAGATGCTCCCCCAGTTGATCGGCTCTTTCCGAGCTGTTAATTATGCTCATTTGTTATACTAGAATGCCTAAATTATAGGCATCCCCTCAGTGTGGTGCTGTGGAACTCGGCTTTGTTGAAACCGAGCTCTTGTTCTTCTTGCCGAACTCTTAAACAGTTCGGTCCAGCCTCACGAGATGAGAGTCCATAACTTGACTTAGCTGCTATCTTACTGTTTCTTCACTTGATCTACCACGTCGCCCTCACATGAGCATATTAAATGCTCATCACACGTGTCGTAGCTTTAATGCCCCTTCATTATCGATGTGAAATCTTTGTTTGTTCCGTTTGAAGAAAAGAAGGATCATAAAGAGTCGACCTTTCTTTTAGTTGTTTAATCTCTCATTGATCGTAATTAATCCTTTCTCTTTCATGTTTTATGTGATGTATGAATCATTTTTATGTTTATGTAAAAGTCTTTATTCAGAGAAGGATATTTTGTTTGTAATATTAACTTAAGTTTAGTTCAAATATTAAATTCATAAGAAAAAAAAAAGTGTAATTAAACAAACATGAGTATAAATTAGATTGATCAACAAAAGGTAATATAATAATTTATAAGATACATGTGTGGTGATAATTATGATAAATTCATGGGTCCCATATTTATTTATATTGTTTATCAAACATAGGATTATATTGAGTTTAGTTTAAAAAGGTTTGATAAAATCAATCGGGATTTTACCTCCCGAAAAAAAAAAATCAATCAAGATTTTCACACTTTGCATCTTAAAAAAATTTAAGTTTTTTATTTTGTACACTTAAAGATTAAATTTCTCACATCGCACCTTCAATGTACCAAAAGTATTGTAATGTAATCCTTTTGTTAACTTTACGTTAGTTTTTTGGTTAGTGTTAATGGGTTGATTTTTGACCATATTGTAACACTTTTGATAAATTGAGAGTACGATATAAAAATTTAATCTTTGAGTGTATAAAATAAAAAATTTTAAATTTTTGATAGTGCAAAATAAAATTCACTAAAAACAATTCAATCCCCCCTACTTCTAATTCATCTAAACATGCCCTAAAAGCTTGTGTTGATTCCATAGCTAGGTGCAAAGCACTCATCGCCACAATATTTGTGTGTGTTTGTACTGTTTTATCTATATAAACATAATATACTTCGTGTTCTTATCTTTCCATAAGTTCCAAATAAATTGATATGAAGGCTATGTGCCATTGAACCTCTTTCTTCGATGATAAGCCTCTGGTCATAGTTCTTATCGATCCAATTTTTATTACTACATTTCAAACCTTTTACATTTGAGATTTCCAAAGGTATCACATTGTATTTCCGCATATCCCAATTTGTCATTATAAAAAAATTGCGTCTGAGATCTACGCGGAACTACGACTATTTCAAATTGCCAATGGTCTTATTTTTTGTTGGACTAATTGCTCTTTAAATTAAAAGAGTGAATAATTATTTATTTACTAGTTATTGTCTGTGTTTTGAGTAATAAAAAATGATAAATAATAAATATATTTGTATTCATATCTAAAATCAAATCACAAATATAGAGAAGAGATAAATGAATTTAAGTATCAGATTTAGAGTAGAGGTGAGATGTGGTGGGGTGGTAGTGGTGGTGATAAGAGATCGTGATGGTTGTGGTGGGTGGCAACGACCGTGGTGGCGGTGGTGGTGGTGAGGGTGGGGGCGAGGGCGGTGGTGTTGGCAGCAGCGGTGGTGGTGATGGCGACGACAACGGTGGTGGTGGTAGCGACGATGGTGGTGGTGGCGGTGGCAGTGACGGCGGGGGTAATGGTGGTAGAGGTAATGGTAGGGCGGTTTTAAACATTATTTTTTTTTTAAAAGTATTTATGAGAAACAATTTCTAAAAGTACTTTTAAGAATCAATTCAAACACACTCTTAGAGCCTATTTTTGCTATTAAATTTAGGGTGTTGATATTAGCCGTTAGATTAACTTTAAAGTAAAATTTAAAGCGATCTCAACTGCGAATAGCAAAAGTCATTTTGTTTATCTTTTGATATTTGAATTGTAAACTATTTTATTATATAGACTAGTTATTGCATGTGCTTGAAGGTACAGAGTAATAAAAAATGATAAACAATAAATATATTTGTATTCATATCCAAAATTAAATAGCAAACATAGAGAAGAAATAAATGAATTTAAACATCGATTTGTAATGGGGGTGAGAGATAGTGGGCGGTAGTGATGGTGGTAATGGCAGCAATGCTGGTGGTGGTGGTGGCGACGACAGCGGTGATGGTGGTGGTGACCACGATAGTGGTAGCGGTGGTGGTGATGGCGGGTGTGGTGGTTGCAGTGGAGGTGGAGGTGGAGGTGGAGGTGGCGGTGGCAGCGGCAGCGGTGGCAGTGGTGGTGGTAGTGGTGGCGATGACGATGGTAGTGGGTGATTGTGGCGGTGACAGCGATGGTGGCAGCGGTGGCAATGGTGTAGGGTGACGACTATGGTGGTGGTGGCAGCAGCGACGGCAGTGGTAGTGATGGTAGAGGTAGCGATGGAACGGTTCAAAATAATATTTTTTTTAAAATACTTATGAGAAATAATTTCTAAAAACACTTTTAAAAAATTACTCCAAACACACCTTTAGAGGTCTATTTTTTCTTATTAAATTTGGAGTTTTAATATTAGCCGTTAGATTAATTTTAAAGTAAAATTAAAAACGATCTCAACCGCAAATAGTAAAAGTCATTTTGTTTATCTTTTGAGATTTGAATTGTAAGCTACTTTATTATATAGACTAGTTATTGTCTGTATCTGAAGGCACATAGTAATTTAAAATGGTAAATAATAAATATATTTTTATTCATATTCAAAATCAAATCACAAATATAGAAAAGAGATAAAAGAATTTAAACATCGATTTATAGTGGAAGTGAGAGATGGTGGACGATAGTAGTGGTGATAAGAAACGATAATGGTTATGGTGGGTGAAAATGACCGTAGTGACGGGGGGTGGTGGTGGGGGTGGCAATAGTGGAGGCGGTGGCGATAGTGATGGTGGCGATGGTGATGGTGGTTGCGGCGACGATGACGATGATAATGGTGGTGACAACGACGACGGTGGTGGTGATGACGATGGTGATAATGTTGGTAGATGTAGTGGTGAGGCGATTTCAAACACTATATTTTTTTAAAAGTATTTATGAAAAATAATTTTTAAAAGTACTTTTAAAAAGTCTCTTTAAACAAATTTTTTAGGGACCTATTCTTTCTATTAAATTTAGAATGTTAATATTAACTGTTAAGTTAACTTTAAAGTAAAATTTAAAACGATTTTAACCGTAAATAGTAAAAATTATTTTGTTTATCTTTTAAAATTTAAATTTTAAGCTACTTTTATTATATAAGATATAGAGAATTGATTATTAATTTTATTATTATCAATTAGTAATAATATATCAACGTTGTCACGAATTAATTTTTTCCAAATCGGCACCAAATAGACAGAACTAAAGTGCGCCGTGACACGTAAGCTTCATCAACCCGACGGCTGTTGGAGAGTTTGATTAACGTCATTTTCATAAAATATTAATGGAGAGATCTTTTCGTCACCCGGTTGAGCAGTTACCTACGTTTCACAGCCATAGAGACAAAACAGACTAGACTATATTCAAATCCAGGGTGCCTGTCATATAGATATTACAGTGACGGAGGTGACTTTAGTAACCACACTCAAAGGAATCTTCTGTTACTGAACCCGTTCACACCTAGTGATTTAGATCTTTAACTTAAATGACCAAAATGACCTCAGATTAGGCTTCTATCCGTTGCATTCGCTTCTCTGCTGACTGACAATGGTTGGACAAGATTAGCCTTGACAATAAAGAATTTAGGATAATAAGAGGAGCACTATTCATATTCTATTTACCAGCAACATAGGGATTGAGATACTGCGTAGTAGTAAGGATTATGGTGTACCGCAAGGCACCCGATAGCTGCTTTCCCGCCTATTTTGAAAACCAACCAAGAGAACCAAAGGACCTTTTAGTAATTTTAAAACATATTCATAACAAAATGCCGTCTCTTTTGGCTCACAATATTCCAAGTTTCTCGTCCAATAGACCGACTTTATTTGATTATTATCTGCCGATTTTACAATTTCCTCCCAACCACAATACCAACCGTACACTCCGTCGTCAAAACCAATCTCAATCGTCCATCCAAATGCACCGCATCCACTGCACGATCTCATCAATCCAACGGCCCGAAACAACCTACTAGAACACTCTCTCTCTCCTGACCCTTATATCTCCCCCTTCATTATTCACCTCCCCCGGACACTGCTTGTGCTATCCTCGTGCCAGTCTTCTGCTAGGGTTTTTACTCTGTCTCTGTCCTCACTCTGTTTCAAAGGTACGCATTCACAGATCTCTTTCTCCCTCTCTTCACTGCAACTTTGATAACTGTATTCATATGTGTATATATGTGTGTGTGTGTGTATGGATCATCAGTCATTTGATCTGAATCTGAAGTAATTTTGTCGGAAAATCGTTATAGAGCCGCTACTATGGGGAAGTGCTACCCAACTGTGAGCGAGGAGTACAAGAAGGCCGTTGAGAAATGCAAGAGGAAGCTGAGAGCCTTCATCGCTGAGAAGAAATGTGCTCCTCTAATGCTCCGTATCGCGTATAATCTCTATCTCTCGCCCCTTTTTATCTAGCTCTAGCTCTAGTCTCATTTGCATAGATTACACGTGAATTTTGATTATGTTATAGAGATTGATGGATGGTTTAACAATTATGGTGGTTTTAGGTGGCACTCTGCTGGTACTTTTGATGTTGGGTCTAAGACCGGAGGTCCGTTTGGAACGATGAGGCACAAGGCTGAACTGGCTCATGGAGCCAACAATGGTCTCGACATTGCCGTCAGGCTTTTGGAGCCCATCAAAGAACAGTTCCCAATCCTCTCTTACGCTGATTTCTATCAGGTCAACTCTCTGTCTCTCTCTTTCTTACACACACACACACAGCGAAATAGTTGTTTACAGGTGTCAGTGTAATTGGCTGAAGGTTTTTTTTTCTCCCCTACCGAAATGTGTTTTTGCTTGATTGTAGTTGGCTGGAGTTGTTGCTGTCGAAGTGACTGGAGGACCTGAGGTTCCATTCCACCCAGGGAGGGAGGTTAGTGAATTTCTTTTGTCTCACTCTATTGTAGTTGAATTTTTTTATTTCTAAACATATTCAGAATCTTCATTGAACTAAATGAATTCTGAGTTAAACTGCCTTGGTCTCTGTGTTTATTTCATTTGTGGGGTATATGGAAAACCTTAATCGTAATTGATGCTTGGACCTGTGACATTCTAATTTATGTCTTTGAATTGACCATTAATGCGTACTTTGGTGTCATCTGGAGTTCAGATGTCCATGCATTCGTCCTCCTGGTTTTTATTGTGCTAAAGAAGCAGAAGATTTTGTGCTTGAATGTTCTATTAGAGTTTCCATGAATGTTTAGGACCGAGTTTCCTGTAAATGAATGTTGCAAGAATCAGATCTGATTCTGATTACGCTCGAATTTGACTTTGGTGTCCTCCTTGCATCTTGAATTGGCCTTCTGTACTTAACTAATGCTGAACTATAGATCATTGAGCATCATTCTTTTTTATTGCTACTATGTGTTTAGACTATGTTACTGTTGGTAAAATACAGGTGACATAAATAAAGTCTTGGATGTATGTCTAGATTGACAAAGAGAATGCCGGTGTTCCTAGCAAATTGCTTTATGAACAATTACATGAGAAGGAAAATTTAAAAAACCTCCAGGGTATTCAGTGCATTATTTGTTTGATTGTTGTTCGTTGAAGGACCTTGTATGGTGGCTGTTTTGGTTTCAGAGCAAATGGAAAAAGTTATACTTGCTTTGATGTTTTTTGGGACAAATTTTGACCTTGTGTTTTGTTGTTGGAACTGATGATGGAATTGTAGATGGATCTGTGCATGTTATTTTCTTTTATTTCTTTTTGACAACTGTGAGTCTGTTTTCATCTTTGGTTTTATGTCTACGTAAGATTCACAAACAAGCACCCAATCTTAGTTTGCCATGTTAGAGTTAGAGATGGCAATTGTCTGCCTATGATATATGTTGTCCTTAGCTAGGTTGATGTTAATGAATAATGATATCCCTTCCCTCCTCTCAGGACAAGAGCGAGCCACCAGTTGAAGGTCGCTTACCTGATGCTACTAAGGGTCAGTATGTTATAGTTCTAGTAGTTGTTTTTGTAAACGGGGAAGTAATTAGAGTTAAAAAGATAAAAGTCTAGCTTGTGAGCTGATAAACATGTAATATATCCCTCAGCCTTTAACATTTTGTATTTATGTTTCAGGTTCCGACCACTTGAGGGATGTATTTGTTAAGCAGATGGGACTTAGTGACAAGGACATTGTCGCTCTCTCTGGTGGCCATACCCTGGTTAGTACCAGCTTCCAAGTTCTCGTTGCTGCTTGTGCCTATAGTTTCTGCTACTTAATGCATATTAGGAATTTTTATATTTTACTTGGTCAAGAATTGTTCAGGGAAGGTGCCACAAGGAGCGTTCTGGATTTGAGGGACCCTGGACCACCAACCCTCTCATCTTTGATAACACCTACTTTACGTGAGTCATATTGGTAACTTATTACTTAATTCATTACAGCCAGTAGTTCCAAATACGATTAACTATGATAGATAGCACCTAGAGTCACCTGATATTTTCATGTTTTTGAAAACTTTTAACAGAGAACTCCTGAGTGGAGAAAAGGAAGGGCTTATACAGCTTCCATCTGACAAGGCACTTATCTCTGACCCTGCATTTCGTCCCCTAGTTGAGAAATATGCTGCGGTTCGTATATATCCCCTTTTATGTTATTCAATATTGTACCATGTTAACAAGTAGTTCCTGTGATTGGAATTCTTTGCTTTTTTGCCGGATTGCTGACACTGGTTTTTATTTCAGGATGAAGATGCCTTTTTTGCAGATTATGCAGAAGCTCATATGAAGCTTTCTGAACTGGGGTAATTTGCATACCTTCCTACTTGTTTCTATTTTTTGGGTCGATTTACCATGGCAATTTTGTTGATTCAAATGCAAAGCCAATTATAGTAAACTGTTGCCTTGTTTTGCAGATTTGCTGATGCCTAAGCTAATGAACAATGCGAATGGTAGCCTGTTTTTGTTTTGAATTTTATGCTTTGAGTAACTTGGGTTTTAGCATGGTGGTGGTGGCACTGGGATAGGTTTTGAGCTGCTTCCGCTGGACATTGATGCTAGCAACCTATGATATGGTCATTATCTTACCTTGAAATAATAAAAACTATGGATCTCTGTGTGTGCGTGTGCAATGAGTTGGGTAGGCATGTTATACAAACTTTTGGGATAACTCAATCCAATTAATAGCCCTAATGCAAACCCTGCTCTAGCCACCCTCGTCGCAACCAATCCAAAGACCTTTGATTTGTAATAGAGGTAGTGGCCACCACTAGAGCGATGATTTCCGAACCCATTAAAGTACAGGGAATGGATTGGTATTAAGGCTCTTGTTGTCAGGTTCTACATAACTAAATCTGGCAGAGTGCAGCAGATATAATTAAGTTGGATTAGGATATATACATAAATAAGTTCGCTAAGTGCATCAGATCCACTCCGAAGTATGTTGAATTATATTGGGCAAATTGTACTTTGCACCTTAAAAGATTTTAAGATTTTTATTTTGCACTTTTAAAAATTAAAATTTTTTATATTGCTTCTTTAATGTATTAAAAATAGTGCAATATGATTTTTTGTTAGTTTTTTGTGTGGGTCAATGCTGGATTTTGACGGAAAAAATAATATAAGTTAACAAAATAGTTGTATCGTAACATTTTTGATACATTGATGATGTAATATGAAAAATTTAAGGATACAAAGCGAGAAATTTAAAATCTTTTAACGGAAAGTGTAAGAAATCCAATTATATTTTGGAACCAATTAGTCCACTGGGAAAAATTGATGGGGGTAACACGTGGGAGTGATTGGAGGAAAAAAAATAGTTTTAATCGAATAACTCAAAAATCTGATAATAATGAATTAGGGAGGAATACTTTTTCCAATACATCTCTCTGACAATTTTATTTTTGTTACATTTACAAATAGATTAATTGCATTGTTTGCTCATCCATGTGCCTATCCTTTTTGAAGGTCAATCAGATAGATTGGCGGTGCTACTCTTTCTAGGAGAAGAGAGGTTCAAATGAGTTCTCTTTTAACTAAGTTGTAAAGATTCCTCACGCGTGGGTCACTGTTTACCATCCCAAAAACTAAATAACAGAAGGCAAAAAGGGCTACCAGAGTCCTAGAGACAGATATGTAAAGGAAAGAATAACGAATTTTCTCATATTTTAAAAATCTATTTGTCTGAATTATTCTTTAATAGTTATAGACATTTCAAGTCGCAAAGAACACTATTGCAATCCCCAACCAAATTGTATTTCTATATATTTATAGTGATATGACTTAAGAGTTGAGATGGTTCCATTCTAAATCAATGTTTGATAAAATTAAAAATTAAATACAAAAAATTAAATATTAAATTTTAAGCGTTGAATGTTAAATTTTTTAATCCGCAAATTGTTTGGTATCTATTGAAATTTAAATATCAAATTGAATTAAACTATTTGACAAATGAAAGGAGTTGAAGTCTTGAAAATTAAAATTATTCTAATTATGCATTTCTTTTTTAACATCTCACCTTAACTACCTAATTCATTTCATCACTATTCTTTTTTTTTTTTTTGGTACATTGGAAAGGTTCAAAACCAACAAAAGCCTCTCACATAGGAGACACCAATACAATCATTTCTCAAAAACTCACCCATTGAGCTAGGTGGAGAGTTGAGGAGCACCAAACCACCATCCTGCTTGACACCCAAATTTGCAAGGTTGTCAGCACAAAAGTTTCCTTCTCTCCAAGTGTGATAGAAGGGGCAATTGAGGAAGGAGAGAAGCCTCTTTGCATTCAGCAATGATCCCTCTTTTCGGGTACGTTTCTTCCAATCTTGTTGTTAGGAGTCTATGGGCATCTAGGGAGTCTATTTCCACCATGACATTCGTCATTCCCTGAGACTGAGTAATCTAAAGGTCTTTGTAAATTGCCCAGAGTTTGGCTTGAAGACTAGAACAGTTAGGGAGTCTTCCATAGAAGCCAAGCTACCAGACTCCTTGATCATTTCTAACAAGTCCTCCAATTGCTGCAAGTCCAAGGTTCCCTTTGGAGCATCCGTCAACATCCAGCTTCATCCAACTTGCAAGAGGGAAAGACCAATTAATGAGGTTCTTAGAGCAATGATCTTTACACTCAAGGTTATCAAGGAAGGCCAAATTAATTTCCTGTGCCAAAAGCCAAGCATTTTTGGCAGTGATACTAGGGTGAGTTTGTATTCTTTCGAAACACTCCTTCCTATCCTTCCAAATATGCCAAATGCTAGCTGTGAAAACAACCAACCATTCAACACCTTTCCATTTTTCTTTTCTTTTATTTTTGTGGTTCTCAAGAAGCCAATTATTGAGATTATTGTCAAGGGAATTCAGTGCCCAGTTGTTTCCTAAGAGAGCTCTCCAGACTGCCAGTGCTTTGGAGCAGTCTCTTAGGATATGTAAAGTAGACTTATAATGTGCTTTACATCTCTCGCAAGTCGCATCATTGGTCATGTTTCTGGTCTCCCTAAGGTTATTAGTCAAGATTATGTCACTTTGGACAAGCCAGAGGAAAATTTTGAGTTTTTGTGGAATTTACATATGCCAAATCCATTCCCAGCTCAAATTCAAAGGATTATTGTTCTCATCAGTTTTAGTAATCCATGTATAGGCAGTATCAACTGAGAAAATACCTTTATTATAAAGGCCCCAGCATGGGGTGTCAATCATATCACTATTAAAAGGGATACTAGTGAGCTGAATGTCCAATATAACATTAGGGGGGAGGAGTATACCTGGTTGATTCAAGTTCCAGTTGCCTGAGGGGTCAATGAAATCTGCCACTTTGGTGTTGGGATCCGCTGTACCTGGAACTTGTATTCTGTTTGCAATCGAAGTATTTCCACACCACCAATCAGACCAAAAAGAAATGTTTTGACCATTTCCAATGAGCCATTTAGTTCCTTCCTTAACAATTTGTTTAGTCTTAAGGGTAGCATTCCAAATTGTGGATCCATTGGTTTTTTGATTCCATTCTTGTGAGGTGTTTTTAATGTATTTTTCTTTAATAACTTTCACCCACAAGTGTCTTTGTTTTCCTTGACTTTCCAGCCTAACTTAGCCAGTGTGGCCAAATTGCTTTCTCTTGTCTTTCTAAGGCCAAGGCCTCCTTCCTCCTTCCTCCTTGGGCTTACAGACAATGTTCTAGTTAATGAGATGTACCATTTTCTTTTCTTCTGTATCTCCTCACAGGAAATTCCTATTGAGCCTGTCAATTCTATCACATGTGGATTGTGTGAGCCAAGTGGTCTGCATGGTGTAATTAGGGAAGGTAGATATGACAGATTTTATCAGAGTTGCTCTCCCTGCCATGGAAAGGTTATTAGTCTTTCATCCACTAAGCTTCTTTTGGACTTTTTCAACCAGATAATTGTAGGTATTTTTGTTTGTTCTTTGATGAAGAATTGGGATTCCTAGGTATTTACCTAGGTCCTTGGTTAAAGTCAGACCACTTCTTATGCTAAGGTTCCTAACTCTACTTTTGTAGATGTTTGGTGAAAAAAATACCCTGGATTTAGTCATACTAACTCTCTGTCCTGAGATAGTACATAAATCTTCTAAAACTTCTTTTATCATGTCACAATCCCTTTCAGAAGCTCAAGAGAAAAGGATAATATCATTTGCAAAAAGGAGGAGGGTGATTGCAGGACTGTTTCTAGAAGCTTTAATTCCTTTCCAAAGTCTATCTTCCACTTATTTATTTGATTAATTGACCTAATTTTTTCATGCAAAGTGTGAAGAGGTAGGGGGACAAAAAGTCCCTTTGCCTAAGCCTCCTTTTAGGTGTGATAGGGTTAAGAGGTTCCCCATTCCATAAGTAAGATAGAGAGGGAAGAGCCTGTGACACAACTCATAAGAATCTCAATCCAGAAAGTTGGAAAATTAAACTCCATAAGTATCTGATGAAGGAAAGGTTAGCTAATTCTGTCATAGGCCTTTTTAAGATCAATTTTAATGACCATATCCCCCACTTTCCCTTTTTTCCTTTTGATAGTGTGAATAATCTCTTGAGTAATAATAACATTATCAATAGTCTGTCTCCCTGGTATGAAGCTACTTTGGTTGGGACTGCTAAGTTTATCAAGGAAAGGTTTGAGTCTGGCCCCTAGAAGTTTGGACAGGATTTTATAACTCACATTACACAGACTAATAAGCATAAACTGAGAGGCCATGACTAGGTTATTGATTTTGGGGATTAAAGGAATCCATGAATTATTTATTTCTTTGGGGCATATTCTCGACTTAATGATATCTATATAATAAAGTAACTTACAATTCAAATCTCAAAAGATAAACAAAATGACTTTTGTTATTGGTGGTTGAGATCGCTTTAAATTTTACTTTATAGTTTTAACGGCTAATATTAACACCCTAAATTTAATAAGAAAAATAGGGGCCTAAAGGTGTGTTTATAGTAACTTTTTAAAAATACTTTTAAAAATTATTTCTCATAAATACTTTTAAAAAAATAATGTTTAAAACCGTCATACCACTAGCTCTATTACCACCACCACCACCGCCGCCACTACCACCTCCACCACCATCACCACTGCCGTCGTTGCCGCCACCCCCACCACCCCGCCACCATCACGGTCATTGCCACCCACCACCTCTCACTCCTATTACAAATCGATGCTTAAATTTCTTTATCTCTTTTTTATGTTTGTGATTTAATTTTAGATATGAATATAAATATGTTTATTGTTTACTATTTTTTATTACTCTGTGCCTTCAGACATAGATAATAACTAGTCTTTAATATGATTGCATACAAACTCCCCCACCACATCACAATATTTCTGGTAGGAAATGGCCTGTAGGCCATCTAGTCTTGGGGATTTATTTGCCCCAATATTAAAAGTTGCATTCTTGATTTCATAATCAGTGATAGGGTTTTCAAGAATTTGATGGTCAATCCTGTTTAAAAAAGGGTGAGGATAGTTGTGGAGGTCCACTACGTCAAATGAGTTTTCAGAGCCAAATAACTCTTTAAAATACTCATATATTGTGTGTTCAATCTCTGATTTTTCAGATACCCAAATGCCTTGGGAGTTTTTCAGACTTTGGGGGTCTGTTTTTTTTTTTTTCTAATTATTGTGGAAACATGGAAATATTTTGTGTTTCTATCCCCTAGTTTGATCCATTTGAACCTTGATTTTTTATGTCAGAGAATTTCCTCTTGTTCCAAAATTTGATCATATTCAATAAGGAGTTGCACATCAAGTCTCTCAAGTTGTGTGTGTGATTTATCTCTTGAGCTTTCTGTATTCCTTCAAGTCTAGTCATGACTCTATTTTTCCTACGAAAAATTTTTCCAAAGGAGGTTGATTTCCACTCCTTCGCATTATTTGCAAAATTAGCTTGAATTAAGGAGTTATTTGATTGGTTCCAAGTTTCGGTCACTTCCTTTTTAAAATCAGGCCTTGTTAACCATGCAACTTCCAATCTAAATGATCTAGATAAAGACACTTGGGAAGGATTACCTTTTAGTTGTATAAGAAGGGGGCAGTGATCTAAATAGGTTCTGGGAAGATTACGGGACAAACGTTTTAGGGAACTGTGTGGTCCATTGTGCATTCGCCAAGGCTCTATCCAGTCTGATTTTTGTGTGTGCTAATCCTTTTAGCTTGTTATTCCAAGTAAGTCTCGATCCGCTGCACCCTAGGTCGATGAGACCACATTTGTTGATTCTATCTCTAAATTTTCTAGTTTTGTTGTTATGATCTGCATTTCTCCCTCTTCTTTCTAAGTTGCTGGAGAAGTCATTAAGATCACCTACGGCCATCCATCCATGGGAGTAATTATCCCCAATTTGACTTAGGTTGTCCCAGTGTTGGTCTCTATTGGAGAGGTTGGGGCTTCCATAAATTGCAGATAAAAGTTATTCATCAAAATCAAGGTGTGATATGTGTGCATGAATGACTTGGGCAGTCGATTGAAGGATGTTCACTGTGACAAGCGTGGGATCCCACATTAATCATATACCTTCTGTTCTTCCTTCCGGATCAATAATTTCGGACCTAGTTAGACCAAATTGGGAGAAGAAGTTCCCAAGATGAGAACTGGGTACTTTAGTTTCCATGAGAACAACAATTTCAAGCTTATGGGATCTGAAAATGTCACCAAAGTATCTTTGAAATCTCTTGTTACCAATTCCCCTGCAGTTCCAGGCTAGGATCTTCATGGAGTGCATCATCAAAAGGGGTGGGAGTTGAGAGTTATCATTCATGTCCAGTATGACTCTTATTTGGTTCACCCTTTCCTTGAAGGGAACCAATGGTGCTACCGAGACCACCGTGAGTTTGTTCGTGATATTTCTGAGTGAGCATAGTTGTATTTCTAGTGATATTTCCTTGATCACCCAATTGGTATTCACAAGCCATTTGCTTATTTCCCTCGTTTTGAACATTAGATCTATTAGGATCGAGTCTAGGTTGTAGAATCTCAGTGGGTTCACCTCAATTGGGGTCAGGTGGTTTAGGTAACTTTAGGGCTCCAGGGGGTGTGTTTAGCTCAATGATTTGGTGGTAAGGGTGGAATGTGAGGTCTTGCTGATTTGGGAGGATTAGGGTTTGGGGCATGGGGAGACGATGGGGGTAGAAGACGAGTAGACAACAAGTTGTTGGTTCTTAGGCAGCATTTTGACCATAAGATCGATTGAATTTTCCAAGGTTCCTTGGTTTTCGTTGGATTTCTGTATGGAAGATGAGAGAGCAGGGCTACTTTTAGGGGTCTGGGTCCACTGAGATTTGACTGTCTGGTCTCTAGTTCTTCTTAAACCAGACTTGGGGTGCATTTCAATGAGATTTCCTTTGTTCTGATTTTAGTCTTTGATACAAGCTTTCTCTTAGGCTTGATTCTGGTGTGGGTCCATGTTAATATTCTTCAAAGCTTTGAATATGTTTGAGCTTTGGGTCATAAGAGGCCCTTTATCATTTTTCTTTAACTATCCTTTTCTTTTTCTTGGTTGGGCTAGCATCCAAGGCCCATACTCTTCTTCTTTCTCTCCCTTCTGACATTGAGTTGTCCCTGTCACAACGTACGAAGTGGCAGTGAGCCATTTCTGCACTAGTAATGGTAGTAGAGACTGTGTGTGTGACCATTTTCGGCGAGTGAACTTTTTCGGTATGATCAGAAGGGATAGTTCTGTTGGTGGAGAATGAGCAATACGATTCTTTATGGCCAACCCTCCCGCAATTAAAATAGATTGAGTGAATGCACTCATATTCCACCCTATAGAGTCTCTCTCCAAGTCTGTAAATGGGGATTAACGGTTTATTGAGGTTTCTTTCAACACATATTCTGGCATATTTCCCTCTCTCCGCTGCTGCAGTTCTGTTGTCAACCTTAACTGGTTTCCCTAGTGCTTTGACAATCTGGTAGAGTATCCTCTCATCATAGTATTCAAGTGGTAATTATGGAAGTCTTAGCCACAGTGCCGTAGTGACTTCTAAAGCCCTGGAAGGGATAAAGTTAGGCTCCCATTTCCTTACATTGAGATAATGGTTCATGATTATTCAAGGACCACCTGTAAAAACTCTGAAACTATCTTCCTTCATATGAAAATTAAACAGTTAAAATCCATTATCAAGATTAATTGCTTCAAAATCCCCTTAGAGGTTCCATAAATTCCTAACCTTCATGCAAAGTACCTTGTACCCAATATTTATCCCTATTAGCTTTACCAAGAGACCATCCTTCCACTTATCCCTAATTCTTTGGAGTGTTTTCTGTGATAAATTAATGGTGGGGCAAATTTCGTCTGAACAATCAATTGTGGTGGTACTCTAGTTTGCGATCATCTTAGGATGTTCCCCTAGTTCTTCCTTATCTTCTTCATCTGTGGATTCATCATAGTTTTCCTCATCGAAATAGATTGCATTGTTGTCTTCCCAGGAGAGCTGCTTTGTAGTTTTGTTGTTGGGGTCCCTTTATAGGGCTTGATACCACTGGAATTTGGATGTTTGTGGGTATAGATCTCTGTTGCGAAAGTGTATCCACTTGCATTTCGTCTCCTTCAGGGCATTTATTTGATTCCTTAATTTTTTTTTTGTACTCCTCTCTAGGTGATTATCTTTTTCTTCTGTCCTTTCCTGAGCCTTCATGGGGTCCTCCTCCATAACGGTGGGGCAATCAGACGAAGAAGCAGTGGTGGTTGGGAGCATTGATGGCCTCTAGCTTCAGTTGATTCTCCAATCACTTTTTAGAGAGAGAAAGTAGAGATCATCACTATACTGTCACCACCCAACCATCACATTTTCCATCATCTCAAAGCTATCACCACCCTTGATGTTGTCATTACCTCATTTAACACCACCACCCCCATCACCCGTTGTCACCTACTTTGCTACCATTGCCACCACTATCCATTTACAATCACTATCATCATTCCACTGTCATTGACTCATTAACACCCTCACAACTTATTACCACCATCTTTCAACCACCATGGCTACTACCCTTTGAACCTATCACCTCCATGCTACCATCATTGACAACAGTATAAAGTAGTAGTGGTAGAATATTGACAACGGTAAAATAATGAGGGATGATGGTAGAAATAATTGTGGTGGTTGGTTGATTGGTGATAATGGCTGGATTTAGTGAAGTGGAATGCCTACATACTAATAGCAATAGTGAGGGGGTTAAGGTAGTGAGTTAAGGTGGTTATAATAGAGTGGTGGTGATGGTGATAGTGGCATCGGTGGTGATGTCGATGGTGAGGGTAATGAGGGTGGTGGCGGCGATAGGGTGATAATAATAATGGTAGTGGTGGTGGCAATTAAGGGTGGTGATAGATATGGTGGACTGGTAATCGTGATGGTGGTAGAGACAAGTTGGTGATGGTAATACGGTAACAATGAAAGTTGTTAGTGGTGGCAACCATGACGACGTGGATGGTGAGAGCAATGAGGGTGATAGTAGTAGTAGAGTGACAGTGACAGTGACAATAAGGTGGTGGTAAATATGGTAGACTAGTGGTCGTAGTGGTTGTGGAGACAAAGGTGAGTGATGGTAATAAGGTGTCAATGACAATAGTAGAGGCAATAATGGTGGTGGTGGTGGTGGCAACAATAATAATGGTGCTAGTGGGTGCTAGTGACAATAGAGGGGTGGTGATGGTAAGGTAACAACAGTGGAGGTGGTGATAGCAGCAGCGGTGATAGTGATGGCGGTGGTAGGTGTCAAAAGTTGTGTAAAATGGATTGAAATTAAATTATTTGAGAATAAATATGTATATTATGAGAAATTTACAAATCCTTAATGATAAACATTTTCAGCATCAAGTGATTTTTAAGTAGGTGACTTGTTACTTAAAAATTTAGTCTCTTAGAGCTGCTACAATTTTTAAACGGTATGAATTTTGATTATCAAAGACCTTTAATTGAAAAAGTGCAGAATGTCTTCAATTTTAAGCGTTGAATTGATGAATCAAAGACCCTCAACTTTAACCCTTTTGCTCCAAAAAGACACAATGGCTCCCTATGTGTTTGAACTTTCCTAATACACACCCTACTTTATTGAGTCAAAATTTTCAATAATAGATATATGGTTTCACACATAGTTATTAGAACCGGATCGGACGGCAGAGGGACCGGTTCAATGGTTCAACCATTAGATCAACTAGTCGGACCGATTGTATAATAAAAAATTATAAAACATAATAATTTACTTAAAGAATATATATGAATTATTCATTCTATTTTCCATCCAACATGAGTAAATTATCAAATTGGCTTTTAAATTATAATCACTGTGTCAATTATCACTATTTCATGCTTGCCACGTGAGTTAGTGAAGGGGTATTAAGGGCAATTCATTATTTCCCAACCACCACCACTCTTATGTTTGGACCTCAGTTCCCCAAATTGACATAGAGAGAAAAAAACTCATTTAAAATGAACCCATTTACTCAAATCCTACCCATTTATAAAGAACCCATAACTATGTAAATTATGTATTATTTACCAACACTCTGTGTGTATTACATGGGTGTGTGTTTGTGTAGATAGAGATAGGAGGAGATCTGTGGTGGGTGTGTTTGCGTGGAGAGAGATAGGGGGAGATTTGTGGTGTGTTGTTGTTCGACTATTCGAAAGCTAGATCTGTGATGTATTGTTGTTCAAGAGCTAGATTTGGAAGGAGACGGAGAAGAGGAATGGGCTGCCTAAGTGGGAAGTCTACTGCGAAGCGAAGTGCAAAGGCCCTCAAATCTGTTACATCTATTATCATTTATACGATTTAGGGCAAAATGACCCAAAAAAAAGAGGTTTTATATATATAGAGTGGAATCGAACAATCCGGTTTTTAAAAACCGTCCGATTCATGGTTTTGGCAAAAAATTGATCGATTTGGCAATTTTCATCCGGCTCTATTCCTTATGCAGTCTAATTAGAGAACCGGACTGGTTAGGGTCACAAATCACTGTTGAACCGATCAGACCAACCAGTGCGATTAGATTCTAATAATAATGGTTTCACAATTGACTTTTTAATATTTTGGGTTACCATAATCCTCACCAAATTGTGGTGCAATAACAATTCTGCCCCTGCTAAACACGACGACCTGACTTGCATGAGATTGCTAGAACACAAGTTCTTGATAATAGTAAACTATACATATAGCCCTCAAACTAGGATTATTCTATCAATTAAATTCTTAATTTTTTTTTTGTATTAATTGAGTCACTAAACTTTCTAATTATGTCAATTGATCCCTTTTGTCTGCTTTCGTTAGATTTTCTAACAGAAAGTGATGAAGTGTGCCACTCACGTGACACAAATGAGTTACAAGTTAGTCACGTGAGTGGCACACTTTGCCATTTTGTTAGAAAAATCTAACGGAGGTAGAAAGAGAAACTCAATTGACATAATTAGCGAGTTCAGGAGTTTAATTAACAAAAGAAAAAAATTAAGAGCTTAATTGACACAAAAATAAGAATTTGAAGACTATATGTATAGTTTACTCTTGATAATATCATGGTACACCATACATCTAAGGCTATCTCCAATGAAAATTCAAACTCATACCTAAATTTGAATAAAAAACTTAATTTAGTATAAACCTCTTCAATAGAGAAATTCAAATTTAAAGGAAAAGATATCCAAATTTAAATGAGGACAAATTAAAACTTAAAAGAAGGTAAAATATGATTATTGAATTATTAAAGGATGGTGAAATCTCACAATTAAAGATTTTGATATAAATGTGAGTCTCCCTTCATTTATGTTTTAAAAGGGTCTCCCTTCATTTGATATGAATATGCGTCTAGTATTAGAGAAGCATTGTAGACCATTTTTACCTATATTTAAAGTGGGGTATAAAAAAAGTAAGGGTTAGAAATGCTTTAAAATGTAATTAAATAATTCTTTGGCTCCGAATATTGCATTAATTGATTAATGTTTGAGGCAAGATTTAAAACAAAAAAATTGTCAACTCTAAAGGAAAGTAGTAAAACAGTTTTTTTCCCACTTTTACAGGCAATGATATACTTTCTATTATATTTCAAAATTTAAAAACTCAAAAGCATTTGTCCAAATTCATCGAATCAATTTAGCTTTCAATAGGAGTACAGCAATTTTGCCCTTATATTACAAAATCTAGAAGAATACCAGGTCTCATTAATTGCTTTAGTAGACTAAATCATAAGAAAAAACTCTATTTGCTTCGTCACCGTACAAAAACTCAATCTCATATAGATTAAATGAGATGAGAATTTTACACGATTAATATACCGTTTGTTTTAAATCTAGGTGGGCATTCGCAAAAATTGAATATTATTAAATAATACCTAGTTCAGAACTAATAATATTAGACAATATGATTTCGAGACACTTCTATGAATATTAATTGGGACGAGTTATCAGTGTCAGGCTCTACTAAGACAAGGGAGGCAGTCGCCTAAGCCCCTCACTTGTCTAGGGTCTCATTCGCGCATGTTTTATAAAATTAAAAAATATTGTTCTTTAAATTATAAATATATGTACATTCAAAAAAGAAAAAAATATATCGCACCATATTCTTGTACAAAAAATTATAAGATTCTATGTTCTTATTTTATCTGAATTTACAATAACTCGAGCTTATTTATACAATTATATTTTCTTGACATATGATTTCAGAGTCAAGGTAATTTTAATTTAATCAGTTATATAAGGTGTTTGTTTTTCAAGTTATTTTTCATCGTAAATATACTTACTAAAAGATATAAATTTAAATATTTAAAAATAAAAGTAATTTCTGGGCCCAATATAAAATTTTTTTGCCTAAGGCCTCAAGTAGCTCGTAGGGTCAAGTATTCTTGGGCCGACCCTACAAGCTACTTGGGTTCAACTCGAATTTGGTTAAGATGAAACTTGATTTGAGTTTGACTCATATTTTTAACGAGTGAAACTTAGATAATTTTTTAAATTCGTTCAAAAAAATTAATCTAAAAATATTGCCTCAAACTCATACAACTAAATTCATTTATAAATAAAATAATCAAAATTTTCAGAATTTTATTTTAAACTCGAAGTCGAATTCAAGGTTACAAAAGTCGATTCAATTAATACCTGTACCCTACACTCCTAGTGGCCTCCAAAAAGTTCATTACTCGGGCAAAACTCCCAGTACAAAACCATATCCGACAAGTGCCGCATGCAAACCGAAAGAGCCGTGCACCACCACCACCACCACCTATAATGCCACCGTGGAGGGCAAATCCGCCATTATACACCCACAATCACAACCGTCTCCAACGCTCGACAAAAGCAGGGAGGACAGACGCGTATCATGGTAGTTTATAAGAGAATCCAAGGGCATTAACACACTTCCACATATATTTAAGGGTTAATTGCAAGTTGTACCTTGAAAGATAATTAAAATTTAAATTTATACCCTTAAAGATAAAAAATTTAAATTTATACCCTTAAAGATAGAAATTTATATCAATATATACCTCCAAAAACTAAAAATCTCAATTTACACCTTCAAAGATAAAAATTTGTATCAATATGCACCTAAAACTAAATTGATAAATTATATTTAGATTCCTTCATGCTTGTCATTTAACCATTTGAACCCCTTCACATTTAGAATAATACTCCTACATCTCATAACGTTTGTGCATGTGTAACACGTAATCTCTTTTCATTGATATATATTAATATAACCGTTAAAAAATATAATTTTATTATAATAAAAAATTATAATGTCCAATGATAAACTCGATTTTAAACTTTAGAGTTTATCGAACCCACAAAATAAAGGGTAATATGAAATTATAATTTTTTATTAGGATAAAATCATATTTTTTAATGATTATATTAACAGATATCAATAAAAAAGGATTACATGTTACAAGGTGTACAAACGTCACGAGATGTAGGAGTAATATTCTAAATGTGAAGGAGTCCAAATAATTAAGTAACAAACATGAGGGAACTAGGTATAATTTATCAATTTAGTTTTAGATGCACATTGATACAAATTTCTATCTTTAAGGGTGTAAATTAAGATTTTTATCTTTGGGGGTGCACATTGATATAAATTTTTATATTTGAGGGTATAAATTAAAAATTTTAATTTTTAGGATACAAAATTCTCGCTATCTTTTGGGGTACAACTTGCAATTAACCCTATATTTAAAAGACAGCGACCCCTTTGAGAGAGAAACGCAGCTGCATAAAAAAAAGCCCCATCCGAAACCTACCCCTCGTCTCTCTCCTCTACAGGCCTTCTTGTGGTTGTCTCCCTCTCTTTTTCTATATCGCTCGCTTCTCTCTGCAATCTAATCTTCTCCGATTCGTCCTTTTATCCATCCGTCGTCCGCTGTAAGTCTTTTCAATTCAATCTTTAAACCCTAATTTTAACAACTGATTGCTTTAGATCAGATCCCCAATCTTGGATACTTCTTTTCATCGGCTTTGTTTTTTCCATTGCTATATCTGATTTTGTATTGATTTATGAGTTTATCTGCTGTTTCGTAGTGGATTGTATCGGGATTTGACGTTCTGGCCGTCGAGTTAGAATTCAAGAAAGTTTTTTGGTTTTGACTGTGGAGTTGAATTTTTGATCTGATGTGATTTGTTCTGTCTGATTGTATTTATTTTCGATTTAATCAAAGCTTTGATTTCATGTTGTGATTGTTTCTACTCACGATCGATGTGTGTGAACGGTTAGTTTAGTTGAAAAAGTGGGTGAGGTCCATTGGATAAGGTTTAATGGGTTTGATTTGGGATTTGGGAAAATAAAGTTAGTTGCTGTTCGATTTGTTACTCCTTGGATGTTGAATCTTTCTCTTTATTTGTTCTTAATTACTTTTTTTTCTTAAGAAAAAATTAGTGGTGTTGATATTATTTATTTTCGATGACATGAATGTGGAATTTATGAAATTGGTCATTGTCGATTTCCTGTTGCATGTCAGGTAAAATTGTGGTGACTTAAATACCTTTTGTTTACTGTCAGTTTTGGTTGAATGAGCTGTGTAAGATTACTGTTTTTAGTAAATTGTTTGGGAACTTGAATGGTTTGTTTAGATTCTTTTAATTTGTGGTTTTCTTATTGAATCTTTAGGCAACCATGAGCGACCAGGGAGAAAAGACGTGTCCTCTTTGTGCTGAAGAGATGGATTTGACTGACCAGCAATTGAAGCCTTGCAAGTGCGGTTATGAGGTCTGAACCCCCGTTTCCCTGAAATACACATATGCCTTTGTTTGAGTTTAGGGGGATGTGAACTTTCTCTTTCTTTAGTTCAGTTTATTGAGAGGTTGTTGACTATACAAAATTTTAACCACTCTATGGCTATATAGGGCAAGTAGTTAATGTCTGGAATCCTATTAATCTCGTAGTGTTTGCTTTATTTTATATAAGAACTGTATGAAACATCTTCAAAACCGGGGCCATTTTTTATTATTTACTGCCTGGATACTCCTTTCTATCTGAAGAACATAGCATGTTAGTTAATAATAACGGGTAGGATACAATAATGTTCTCTTTGTTTATCACTTTGTGCTAGTGGTGGATATAACTTTAATCAGTTTCTCAGCGTAAAAAATCTACGTGACAGTTGCATACTAAGGTGGTTATAGTTTCCTCAATGTGGGACCTGTGGTGGATGTCCAGTAGTAAGCACGTTGTGATGCCACCGCTACGTTGGCTGTCATCATACATGTGTATTAAGGGCTGTTTCTGCCATAGCACTTGGAATCTAAGTTAAAATAGAGGAATCATTGTAGTTGACCCTTTTTGTACCTTTAATGGGTTTTGTTGGAGGTTTAACAATTTGTCATTATTGAGAAATGTTCTCGCATGTTGCATGAAACCTGACATTTAATTTCTGTATCCCTGTTAAATTTGCTACTTTTGCCACTCATGTTTTGTTCCCTATGTACCGACCAAGAAATATTTTATGGTAGTTATTATTTATGTATGGATTTTTTTCCGACTAAATAATTTGGACCAGTAAACATGGTAGATTTTTTGGCAACCTTTCCAATATTGTTTACCATGTGATTATGTTTGTCATTTCTTGTGAAAAATGATAAAATGGTTTATGTGGTATTTTGAGGTTGACCTTTGCACTTAATAATGTAGTAGTTAAATATGCTTACATTATATTACCCAAGTGTATGTACGGCCCTTAGTTCCATATCCTTTGATGTTAAAGCAACAAGGCATGTGACTTGATTTTTTGTAGCCTACTTGCCACCAGTTTCAGACCATATTTAGATTTGGATGCTTATTTGCTTAAGCAAAGGGGCAATGTAGTAGAAGTTCCAATTTTTCTGATGTGGTTGATTGTAGAGACCTTTCAAAAAGTGGTCCTACAGCTGTCAATTTTTCTCTGGTCAAGGAGCTGCTTATTGTTTTAATAGAGAAGAGCTACTTTGCTTTTGGGCATCTGATTTATCCTCTGAGAGCCCATGTAGAATGTTATTTTTGAGTCCAATTAAAATGGTTTCTCTGCTGTTACAATAGGTTGACAATATTACCTTTCTTTGTCATCTTTGTTTCCCTTCTTGGCCACTGTATTTTAGTAAGTTGATGGCCATGAAGGCCTTTGCCCAGTGTTGGTCCTTGTTAATAAGGGTTATTAGAGGACTAATTAATATAGATTAAACATTTGACATTACTTGATTCAAGTAGTTCTCAAATTCAACCCAAATTATCATGCCTGCCACTTATTTAATAAGAATTTGTGGCATCTACTGACTTATGTGTAACGGCTAGATTAAGGTTGTATCTGTTTGTAACTTGAAATAACCTTTACTATGCCATTATCTTGAACTCAAGATGCTAATTTTGTTTGGTCCAGTTATTGATCAGATTTTCATATGCTTGTTTGCTATTATTTCCTATAGAACCACATGCCTTGCAATCTGTCATGAGGAATGACATCATGAATGACAAAATATTCATCATTCTAATACCCATTATAAGTTTGGAATCATCTTGGTGAACCAGTTATAAGTTTTTTCTGCCGCAACAATAGGCCTAGGGCATCCATAGTCTCCTTGAGATTTGAGTGATGCGGTTGGGAAGAGTTCAGAAAAAGGCAACACGTGCTTGGAGGTTTTTTTGTAGATTGTTGAGCCTGTATGTGGGGATATTTGAGCTTTATATTTGAAGTGCCTTAATGTTGCAGTTGCAGAAGTGGTCGTGTTTGTTTCCCTGGCAAAGCTATAAATTCCATCATAATTGGCCACTGAAACATTCATATCCGGACAACATGCTTTGATTTTTCAACCTTGTAAATTTGTTTGATGTACAAGGAACTTCGAGTCCAGATCTCAATAAGAAAAAAATTTATAGTTAGTTAATTCTTTCAGTTTGCACTGTGTTGTGCGGTAATGCCTAGCTATAGGTTTTATTAGATCCAAAATGATCCCTTCTACATAGTCATCCATGTCTTATAATTGAAGTATTCCGTCTTAAATTTTGGTGCTTAAAAGAACTTAAAAATGGCTAGAAAGTGCATGCAAAGCACAAAAAGTTCAAGGACAAGAAAGGTTGACTGATTGGTGCAATATATCAGGTATCCTATTGTAGCTTCAACATTGAACTGTTAACTGCACAACTTTGTAGTGGTCATAATTTGCTTTTATTGAGATAATACCTGGATTCTTCCACCATCTGTAGATCTGTGTTTGGTGCTGGCATCACATAATGGAAATGGCTGAGAAGGATAACACGGAAGGGCGATGTCCAGCATGTCGTACGCCATATAACAAGGAAAAGATTGTAGGGACGGCAGCAAACTGTGGAAGGTCATTCTCCAAATATACTTTTTAGAATGAAACTCTATGATTTGACATTGCTTACTCATCTAACTTACTAATTGTTCTGATTGTGTCCGTGGCCTTTCTGATCATACTAACAGGTTGGTGGCTGAGAGGAATACAGAGAGAAAATCAAAATCTCAAAAGGCAAAAAATAAAACTTCTGAAGGAAGGAAGCAACTTGGCAGTGTGCGAGTGATTCAACGAAACCTCGTCTACATTGTGGGGTTACCTCTTAATTTAGCAGATGAAGATGTATGTAGTTTACTATTGTTTCCCACTTTATCTATCATCTATATATCTGTGCGGTACTTGAACACCATTTTAATATGTTAAGCAGCTTCTTCAGCACAAAGAATATTTTGGTCAGTATGGGAAGGTGCTGAAAGTGTCTATATCACGGACATCAGCTGGTACTATTCAACAATTCCCAAACAATACCTGTAGTGTGTAAGTTCCAAGTGCTCTCAATGTTTGAATGTTAAAGTCAACAATTTTGATATAGCAAATTGCTTTATGAAGTTTTCTGCCTGTGCTGTTGAGTTTTCAGATCATGTTATTATGTTGTACATACGAAGAATCATAGCAAGTATTGCCCTTCTAATTTAAGGGGTGCAGTTCATCGTCTTAAGTCTTTCTGGTTGTTGATCTGTTGGCTTGTCAAATTGTCATGCTTATCTGTTGTCACTTGTTTCGTTTGGGCCAGATATATTACTTACTCAAAGGAGGATGAAGCCGTTCGTTGTATTCAATCTGTACATGGATTTGTACTGGAGGGTAGACCTTTGAGGTGGGCACACATTTACATTTATGAATCACAATCCTATCTTTATGACTTTGATATAATTGCTGAGTTTCTTGTTGCAGGGCTTGCTTTGGAACCACAAAATATTGTCATGCGTGGCTTAGAAGCATGGTATGATCCTTGAATAATTAAGTGAATGGGAATTGATGTCTTGGTTCCTTGACGCTCTTTTATAGAATGCTTTGTTTTGGGGGAAATTGATTGATATTTGAAGTGTTGGGAATTTTTGTGGTCCAGCCTTGCAGCAATCCTGATTGTTTATACTTGCATGAGATTGGTTCTCAAGATGATAGTTTTACTAAAGATGAAATAATATCAGCTTACACAAGGTACTTACATATCATCCAAATTGTCTGTTTTTCCAAGTACATATAAAGGTATTGCTCCTGAAGCCCATGTTGATTGGTGATTGAATTTAAGAGCTTATCAGACCATAATGAAAATTGAAGAGAAGTTTCATGAATTCTTAAACAGCTTGGAAAAGAGTTTTGGTTCTTTATGAGAGAATATTAGGTGCTACATAATTTGAGAAACATGCTGAGAAAGTCAGGAAAATACTGATTATGGTGTTGCCACAATTTCAACCTTTTTAATCTCTGTAATCAGTTCCCCTGCCAGTATAATTTATTTATCATTTGTGTTGTTTGTGGTGACTTGTGTCATGACTTGGATATATGAGAGTCCATTCTTTTGTCTCTTCACAATAGAAGACTAAGACTTGTCCACCATGTTTTCTACATGTCCTTGCTAAGCAAATGAGTAACAAGTGGTTCTCTACGACTATTGTGAAAAGGATATAAGACTTTAGGAAACGATTGCAAATCATCCGATTATTATTTTTTTTACTGAAATATGTTCAAAATTTGTACATAGTGGAAAATGTTGAGAGGGTATTGAAATTGGAGCACAATAACTAGGGCCATGTTTGGTTTGTGATCCAGAAACAGTTTTTTGTTCTCAAAATTTTAAAAATACCCTAAATTTGTTTGTTTAGCATTTTTGTTCTCAAAATTTTGAAAAAAAAATGAGATTTGAGTCAAAGAAACAGCAAACAAGTGTAACTTGTTTTCAGAGTTTTCTTTGAAAATTTTGGAAACAGAGAGTACAATTTTGGACTTTAACGAGGCCTGCCCTTCGAGTCTCTTTAGCAGCAAATTTCTTCTTTTTTTTTTTTTTTCTTCTTCCTCTCTCTCTCCAGACGTCTTCTTTTCCAACGTCTCTCTTTGTCCCTGTCTTCTTCTTCAGATCTAAAGACACTGGAGCACCGATCTGTGTGTGTGTGTGTATATATATATATATATATATATATTTTAAAGTTTAGTTTATTGAATTTTTTTTAATGAAATTGTCAATCGAGAAATACCTTTCTTATATTTTTTTATTAATGTTTGAATTACTGTTCAAACATATATTTAGGTTGTCCAAATATGTTTTACTATTTTCTGTACTGTAAAATTGTTTTTGAAATCATCTAACCAAACAAGTTTTTTATCTCAAAAAATATCAAAACCACTTTCTTAAAACTCTTCTCAAAAACTATTTTCAGATACTATTTTTTGAAACGCAAATCAAACAGGCCCTAGTCTTTTCTAGTTTTTGAAATCTGACTTTTGTGCTATCTCAGTTCTTATATTCTGGTCAATTATTAATTATTGTTGTCACCATATTTTTCCATTTCGTTCTGTTTTGATCTTCTAAATTTTGAAAGTATTTGAAATTATTGTAGATGTGGAATTGTTGGGGGTGCAACTTGGTCAGGTTGGACGGATTGAGAGGTCAACACAGATTATTATAAAACCCTCTACCTGAGCCCAACCTGAAACTGACATTCAACCCAGATCCTGCAACCTGAGTACTGCTTGTGTTTAGATTCTTGAACTCGGGTAACTAAATTCTGGCAAAAATTGGGTTGAAGTTGGGTCACAAATTGAAAAGATATGCCATATTATGCCCAAGATTCTGGCTTCTGCTGGACCTTGTAGAAATCTAACATTACATCAATACTGTATAAATGGATTTGGACCAGTTCAGCGAGCATCATGAGCATATTCATGAAGTTAAAAATAGGAACAAACAAGAACCAAAAATCACATGTTTCTCAAAGGAAATCTTTCCCAAACAGTAGCCATAAAAGTGTGCATTCAACTCATACATATTGTATAACGTACTCTCTGTTAATCAAAGGAAAAGCAAAGCTGCATGTGGAATCTAAATGCCTGACCAAAGAACTATGTAAAAAGATATCTTTTTATAGTGCTGTCTTGATGAGTTTATCAGTGGAAATGTCCAAGGCTCACGAGTCGAAGAACGTGCAGCCTCTGCTTCAGCATGAGAGAGTTAATGAGAGAGGATATTTGGCAAGAGAGAGTGCAAAGGGAGCATGCAGCAGTGTGAGAGAAGAAAATAGGATACAAGAACCCTAATCCCTAATTTGTCATATCTATACCGTGTTTCATTTTTTTCGTTCTACATTCCTGGGCTGAATCCAAGTTAAATTGGTGAGAAATCGGGTTGAACCTGATTCACTAAATTGGGTTTGGGTTTGGTCCCAAAGCTTCGATACTGCAATCAAACTCAAATGGGATCTGGGATTATTTTGCCCAAGACTGGAATTTTTGGGTTATACCTACCTCTACTGGATTGGCCTTATCCAATGAGAAACACTTCATGTTTAGGCATGTGTTAAAATCATTGAGTAGATGCTGTTGTGTGTACGGGAAAACAAGGAATGCTTTGTTTGGCTTTTTTTTTCTTGTCAATTGGATGTTCTTTCAGTGATGTTGGATTGCTAATTAACTTGCGTAGTGATTTTAAAGGAGTAGAGTTCAACAAATTACTGGTGCTACAAATAATATGCAACGGCGTTCAGGGAACGTGTTACCACCACCATCAGATGAGTACTGGAGTGACAGCTCTTCTTCCTTCGGAAAACCTAATACTAAAAGTTTGACAAATGTAAGATTTTCTGTTTAATATTTAATACTGATCATTGTCCTTGCCCAGAAGAAATTAATGATGTGCCCTAGGCTGTGGGTTTTTTGAAATATTGCTTTCTAATGGACTTGGGATATTACAATTCATCATATGAAGTTATCATGAGCATCCACTATGTTACGATGTTGAATAATTGTAGTGAAAGATATTAACTAGCTGACATTCTACTGGTTTTTGTGATGACATTCAAATGTGTTCTGGAGCTTGATTTTTACAATATTTCGGTTACATCTCTCTAGCAGATTTCTCCAAACAATTTCCGAGGTTCTCCTCCTAATAATAGCTCTGGGAGGCACGTTGCTCTTCCAGTAGCTGCATCATGGTATGCCATTGATCGGCTGCTTTTTCTTTGGATTTATGTTGGATACCTGTCTTAAAAGATTTTGATATGCTTACAGGGGAATGCGTGCCTCAAATGATCAGCCATCATTTGCAAGTTTGGCATATTCAAATGGACCTCTTAAGCAGAAACCTGATACATGCAGTGCTTCACATGCATTTTCAATGGCAGTTGTAAGCCCAACTCAGGTTTCTTTATTGCATGCTGATGTTGGAAAGAAGCCTGTTCCTAGTGAAGAAAATTGTATTGGTGAAAATGATTGTAAAACTAAGACATTGGAACTTGTGCAACAGCACATGGGCACAGATTGTCAAACAACTGCATCTGAAACTCCTGCCACGCCAGAATCTACTCCTGCTATCCCAGTATATACCGCTAGTTCAACTATGAACAGCCAGCTATGTCACCCAACTGCATTCAAGGATAAAGATAAAAATATTTGTATGCCACCTGATATTTTAAATTCTGTTGACCTGTGTGGGCAGTCTTGTGGTCACGGTGGTCCAGAAAAAGATTTAAATGCTGTTACGGACCCTACAATTCCGATTCTATGCTCTGATATGTCGTCGATGAGGATTGATAGACCTCAAGGGTCCCAACAAAGTTACACAGATCAGTTTAGAGAACCTTTGATTGTTGCAGCTGCGACGGCTGAGCCATCCACCATGAATAATAATGTTGCAAGAGAACCGTCAGATTTGAGGTCTGATTTGCAAACCCGTGTGGCACAAGTTGCATTGGGTGAAGTGGAAGAGGATTTGTTTTCTTTTGATGATCAGAGAGTTAAGGATCCAGAAGTTGTGACCAGTACAAGCTATTTACCTAATTCATCTCACTCATTATATCTATTAAATAATTCTAGAGGTTATCCTTCTCAGAATAAAGAGGCTTATGGGAAACTTAGTGTCAATATAGACTCCCAAGTGGTAGATCAGAAAGTTGCTGAAGGTTCACTTCTGCAGGCATCTAGTATTCCCTCAATATCCAATGGATACCCTGAGGCTCTAGTCAAAAGTTCTGCTGATTTGGACTGCACCTTTGCTAATTCCTATTTGCTTCCAGATGAAGAGAGAAGGAAGCATATGGGGAGATTAGAAGGTGAAATAGCCAATGTTGACCACAACCCTGGTAGGGATATGGGAGAGAGCAGCATTATATCAAATATTTTGTCGATGGACTTTGAAGCATGGGATGAGTCGCTAACTTCACCTCAAAATTTGGCTAGGTTATTGGGTGAAACTGATAAACAGCAGGGATCTCTTAGAGTATCGAGTGCTTGGAAAGTACAAAACAGCAATCAATCCAGGTTCTCTTTTGCGAGAGAGGATTCTACAAATAAAGAATCCAACACTTACAGCGGGCAAGCTCCGAAGCATCGCCCTTTCAGCCATGATTTTGTTGATATCAGAGATCTGCATCATAATAAGCTTGGTAATTGCAACGGTTTCTCATCTGCTAATTATGACGAAACTGATAATTTTGCCAGCAGCCATTCCCATCTCTCTTCTAGCAAGCCTTCAGGTGAAATTATAATTTTGGTTACATATTGTGGTTTATTTTTCTTATATTTTCCGTTGTCTTTGAATTCATGGCTCTGTGATAGTCTCTGAATGAACTTCTCTCACTTGGCTTTTATATGATTTTTTTTCCCATAAATGTTCTTTTTCCTTTGTTTGGGATTCCTAGAAAAATAATGTGTTTCTTATGTGTCGTAACTGTATGTGACATGAATCAATAATTTTCTTATACTGCAGGTTGGCAACATGGACAGTGCTGTTTTCCTCTATTTCTGACATGAATTCCCTGTTTTTTCCCCTCATTCTTTTCATTTTATTTTGTATTTATGGACTTACTTTGATGTTGTGTGTTCGTATTTGTGTTCCATATATGTATGTGTGTGGCTCTTATTTGAGACTTTGAAAATAAATATTTTCTTGTACTGAGTTATAGCGGATTGGCAACATGGACGGTGCTGTTTTTCTGTATTTCTGACATGAATTCTCTTTTCTTTCCATCATTCTTTCCATTTCATTTTTAATTATGGACTTTGATGTTGTGTATTAGTATTCATATTCCATATATGTGTGGTTCTTATTTGGGACATTGTCATATGAAGCCTTCCTTCTTTGCTGTTGTCACTCACTCCTCTTTCACCTTTTATCTCCCAAGTTCCGGATATTCATGGGCAGCTCGTGCATTATGAGTAGGAGTGCGTGCAAAATGACTTGGTGGTTTAATATCCGTGCACCTCACATGCGCACTTCCAATGATGAGTTCACGGATTAGCATAAGTATTCTTGTGGCAAAGGGTAAACACTAGCACCAGGGGTAGTAGTTAGCTTGTCAAGTTCAAAACACAATGGAGAAGTGGGAACGTAGTCAGTAGTGGTTGCAATCTTGCTATAGCAAGTCAAGTTGCGGAGTCCAATATCTCATACTTGCATGTGAAACTTTCCAATTGTTGGAAAAGGGTTAGTTATTGGAGAGCTTACTCCTTGCGGTGTTTTTATGTGGGGGTTCATTGGGGGTTGGTGGTGATTCTGGAGGCAATGTGTTGGGATATCTTTATGCACCCTTTGGCCACTTTGGTGAGATATTTTCTTGTCAAAATACTGAATTTTTAATGCTTGATGAAGGCATTGAATGCGAATTTTTGGAGGAAGACAAGGTCTTTGTTACATTGTTCACCCATCAAAAGACTACAGCAAATGAATTGAGTTGGACAGATGCTGATTTGTCTTTGGAGTTCTGATTATGTAGTACAGACGAGTTGTGAGTTCTCTCTCTAAGTAATGTCTACGTGGTGAGAGAGCATAAAATGATTCTATTCATTCTGTTGCTGTCTTCCTCTATGGAAGTTTTCCTGTGCTACCTTTCATGATTTTTTAAATGACCTAGTACTGCTTCATCATAGCCCCGCAGCCTCTTGACCTATATGTTGTTTTGCTAACCTGCATTGTAACTATGATTATGATGTTGGGGGTGTATTCACTAGGTTTTCTTCGTCACGAGTAAGTGCTCAATAAGCGACCTTCTGGCCGTTTAGTTTTGTCATGTTTTTATCTTTCGAAAGAGCCAGACTAATATTTGGCTGCATTTAAGTGTCTATATATACTCATTATTCAGGTATAAGCGACTATATCTTATGACAAAGGTGCTAACCATAAATTGTCTTATTTAAACAACTGTCTGCTTCTTGAGATTGACTATTACCTACTCTGCTGCAAAAAAATGTTCCATTATGATACGCCTCCTGAATGAACGGACTAATTTGTCTTCAAAAGGGGCTTTAAGAGAGTTGCTTACATGTTTTGCTCAAACTGTATATGGAAATTGATTGTGGGATTTATGTATAGCTCTTCATTTGTCATCTTTTGACAAAATGATACCTATAACCATGGCTGTTCTGAGATATATCATTATGACTAGAATGCAGACGTTGATATTATTTTGTGTGTGCCTCTTTGCTTTGCATGGGATTTTGCCTGTCACTTTTCTAAGTTACTCTTTTCCAATGTTTTGAAACAGGTTTAAGAGCTCAGATATCAGCCCCCCCTGGATTTACGGTCCCCAGCAGAGCACCACCCCCAGGGTTTACTTCTCATGAGAGAATGGAACAGACTTTTGACCCAATGTCTGGTTGGTTATTATGTACCTTCTTTCAACTTTTTTGAGCATATTTGTTTGTGCAAAAAAAAAAAAGAACACCCATTTTAGTAATGCTTGTTTGAATTTAAATATTCCTTTTTGTCTCCCTATTTTGCAGGGAATCATATGCTAGACACCTCTTCCTTGTTACAAAACCCTTATCAAGCTCTGCCAGCTGGAACTATTGGTAGCCCTGGGGAGATTGAGTTTATGGATCCTGCAATTTTGGCAGTTGGTAAGGGGAGACTTCCAGGTGGCATCAACAACCCTGGCTTAGACATGAGATCAGATTTACCTACACAGTTCAGTACGTTCGAGAATGAGGCAAGACTTCACTTATTGATGCAAAGATCACTTTCTCCGCATCAGAACCAGAGATTTGCAGAAATGGGGAATAATTTTTCTGCTCTTAATGATGCATGTGGGATTCCTTCGAGGATTAGGGAGCAAACATTGACCAATAATCTGTCCCCATTCCCAGAACTTGGTCTTTCACAGTCCAGAAATGGTCTCATGTCAAATGGCCACTGGGATGGTTGGAATGAACTGCAAGGTGGAAATGATTTCGGAATGTCAGAACTCCTCAGAACTGAGAGAGTGGGATATAATAAGTTCTATAATGGTTATGAGGATTCAAAGTTCCGGAGGCCCAGTTCAGGCAGCAGCATGTATAATAGAACATTTGGGATTTAATTTTATGAAAGAGACTTGTTTTGCTTGGTTGGTAATGGCATAAATGGTAAAGCCGAATGATTGGGTGTCTTGCTTGGGTTAGGACGATATTGACTTGTGATTGGTCTGACTTATGGCAGATTGGTGAAGGATCAACCTTCTGAACAGGGTTTCTGGAAGCCAACAAGTAAGGATCAACCTTTTTGAATATATCTGAGAATAATGTCCTGTAAATATCACAGCTAGGTGTCCAACCTCCATCATACCCACATAGTTGTTAAATGATTCGATCTGTTTTATTTCAAAATCTATTGCTTGAATGAGAGCTGTGGTTGAAACTTGATGCACTGGCCCTCAAGGTTGGGAGTGATCCCTGAAAATTAATTCTTTAACGATAAGTTCTATATTTTGATGATTTCCTGTACAGGCATATAGGTGGGTTAAAGGGTGGAGAAACCCCATTCTACTGTTTTGCATGTAACAGGGTGTGGGGGTTTCTGTTTATTGGTTTTTGTGTTTATGTGGGATGGCCAATACCTTCTATAGGATGATTATATTTGTATAGGTGACACAGCTGTTACGATCTTATCATTATTGTGATTTGCAGTGAATGGAAGCCGAGATTGATGCCTGCATGGAGGTTGAAGAAAGAATGCTGCATACAATCAATTTGGAAGGTGATCTCCATATCTTGATTGTACTGCTCCTTGCAGAGATTATCAGGGTAATATCATAATCAAATGGTCTCAATTTGATTTAATTTTTATCCCATCGCTAACGTTAATCAAATTTGAAGGTTTAGTAGGAAATCAGCATATACGTTTTTTTGTCAAAAAAAGATGTTTTAGCTTTTTGAAATGTTAGACCAAGTAGTTGAAATTGAAAGGTCTCTAGAGTAAAAGTTGAAAGCATCGAAGACCAAAGCTTTCCTAATTAATGTTCATGGCTTTTTTTTTTTTTGTTGTCTGCACTGTTGAGATGACAGGGCAAATCGAAACTTATAAATTATAATTTCGGTTTTTTTTCTCCGGTTAAGTGACTTGTAATTTCAGTTACTGCTAGACACTTGGTATTTTCATATAGCGTGCTGGGTATTTTGTGATGTCAATGATGTAATATTGTGAATACCTATTGTTCCTTGAACTATTCTGTGACCCTTACTCTGATTTTGCAGCCTGACAATTAAAGTCGTGCAATCTTAAAGTAGGTAAAAGGTGGGGGTAAAGTTGTGGAGAAATAACATTGTAGGGGGGAGAGAGAGATTTCTGTTTCAGGTTGTTTGATGATGGTACAATGTGGATTGAGGACCTTTAGATAAAGGGAATGAATAGGGCTGTTAATCAAACCAAGGTACTTGAGTCTGACTCGTTTAAGTTCGGTTCATTTTTTAAACAAGTCAAATTTGAATGATTGTTTAGGTTCATTTGAAAAATAAGCGCGATAGGCTCGGCTCGAATTTGATTGGCTCAACTCGCTTATATGCGAATATTTGGGTTTGATGCGGACTTGACTCGTTTTGGGATCGTTCAGGTTTGTTTGACTTATTTTTTAAATGAATTAAATTTGAATAATTTTTTAGACTTGATTAAAAAAACTAAGTTTTTTTGGCTCTCTCAAATTTGTTTCAGATCACCTGACTATTAGCCCTCGGAATAAACACCGACTGAAAAGGTTGGAGATAAGTATTATAAATCTAAGATGATTTAAAATATAAGCCTAATAGAAATAGAAAATCTAAAGGGGGTTGGCAAAAATCACATATCAGGATATATCAAGTAATATTTTCTATTTTGTTGTCGTTTATCGCGAAACTTTTAACAAAAGTTAGCCCCAAGGCGTAGCATGAGATTAAAGCATTCAGTACTTATGTTTTGTAAAGAAAGAAAATTGTTTTGTATGGAAGAAAATAAAAATGAATTGATTATTTTTTATAACTCATTAGAATCAATTCTTTTAAAATAAAAAAAAAAGTAGATGAAAAGTTAATTATGTTTGTTGGATTACAAGTTTTTTCCAATGACATTCCGTAACATACCCATGTAATCACCTTTCATTCGTCTAACTAATATCACTTATTTAATTATTTTTAAATTTTATTTTTTGTAACACCCTAATTTACTATAACTCTCGTGAATAGGGGTGGTTGCTATTGGTGTATCTATATGATTGCTGCTTTGGGATATATCAAGAACATGCAATTGCATGAACAGAAGTGGCTGTAAAGGCTAATACCTCTACAAAAAACATTAAAATGGTTTGAATTTTGGAGAGATGTATATATATTATGAGTGCATTTCATTTTTTGGAATTCCCAAATAAGCACACTTCACTTGACTAATTCTTTGGTTTTTTTTTACTAATACAACATCTATCCAATAAATGAGCATTAGAGCTCATCCAACAAAACATGACGTTTGGATTTATAACCTGTCTTTAATCGGATCGAGAGAGGATTAGTTAAGATACGCATAAATTGGTTCGAATATTCCGTTAAACAAAAAAAAATCCACATTTTTAGATGCTCAATCAGTCTTATATATGGTTTAACGTAGAGGTATTGGTCTAAATGCTGGATGGAGAAAGAGGGTAGACATAATAAGAAATTTGAGTTAAATCACAACACTGTATAAGGGTATTGCGGCATTGTAGATCAATGATTCGACCGAGTTCTCTAAAACGTCTTCGACTCGATCACAAGTCGAGTGGTACTTGGTATTTTTATTGAATGGGTATCCATCTTGAAACAAAAAGTAATGAGCCGGATATTATTTTACCAGTCATTATTGATGTAGATCTATTTTTTTTTTTTCGTTCAATGGTAAAAAATATTTAGATCACTTATTGTATATCAATTAATCTATTTTTTAATTTAATCAAAGACAAGTCATCTATGTTGGAATTAAAAATTCATGAGAAATAATTTTTTTATTATTTGACCACAAAAAATTATAAAAATTCAAACTTGAGACATTTTAATTTACAATTTTTTTTTATTATTATTTGAACTATCTTATAGGTCGTAGATATACTTTTAAACCATGGTGCTATAAGTTCAATTAAGTATTAATGGTCATTTAGTCTAATAGTATTTTTTATCTTGTAAAAATTTACTTTCTTGAACTCAAGTGTTCAAATACATTTTCTCCTTCCCTTCTCCCTCCTTAAAAAAAAAAGATTAATTAAAAAAAAATATAAGCTCAATTAAGTAGTTTCTTAATCACTGTAATTATTCTCCTGATATCTTACTACAGTATTTACAGTACTCTTTTGTCTCCTTAAAACAGCCAACTCCTTTCTTTTATGGCATTAGAAAAATGAACTCACCCCCACTATTGAGACAAAGACAAAGTTGCAGACAACTGTGTTACATCAAACTACCCCACTCATTGGCTGTCTCATTCAGCGCCACACATTTAATGTTTATTTAAGGATGCAAAAAGATCTACGTGGGCCCACCAACCTAAATTCTAATCCTAGCACCAAAATAATAATGTTTTTTTTATGGATTTTAAAATATGTAGGGTCATTACAGTCCAACAGAGCAATGGTCCACAACGTGTTCCAAATTCCTATTAAGATCTAAAGGCTTCCCTCATCAAATAAAAAATAAAAGAAAAGGAAACACAAATTTTATTTACCATTATACCCTCATCGATAAAAAAAATATTTTTTTTATTTGCATAAAATATAAGAGGATTGAAAAGAACTACGAATACATTCAAAAAAATATAAAATCATTTCTATTGCATCTCCCATTTCCACCCAAAAGTGAGCGGATGTTTTTTGGCGGGTAGAGTGAAATATCTTTCCATCCTTTTTTTTTCATTTCACCTTATTTTTTTCCATACCAAACAAGGGAAAATTTTTCCTTCCTCCCATTTCCATTTACTTATTTTTCATCCTATCAAACAGAGGATAAGCATAATAGATCTATTTAACAGCATCTAAAAAAAAAAAAAGGTCGATAGATTGTTTTTTTGAACTAATAAAGAGGATTTAAAAAAAAAATAATGGTCCATTTCTTATGCTGGTTAATAGATTAACAATCGTATCAACTAATTTCGTATTGATTATGTTCTAGATCAACTAATTATGTTGCAAATGAATGTATCATGCCGCATTTGTAATTTTTCCAAGTCATGTCAAGCGGTGCAAAATTAGTTAATACACGTTTCATTTCTTAAGAGAGCCTACAGATTAAAACATATGAGTATGATTCACTCCCATTAAAATTAAAATCATACCAAAATCTTATTAAAACCTATCGATATTTGCATAATATCATTTTTTATGGTAGACAATTTTCGAGACCCACTTATCTCTAAGCAACGGAGCTAGGCGCCCACACCAGAATATGTTGTCCTCCTCTCCTCAATATCTAACAAACATCATCACAACGTTTCCATCCATTCCCTCCCCCCCCCCCCCCCCCCCCAATTGAATATGACCTGTGCTCAGCTTTCTTCGGCTGCTTCTATATATTATAATTCAAAATCTAAAAAAGAATATAAATAAAAAAAAAGGGGGTACAATATGGTGTTAGTGGTCCGCAAACTTTATTCAACTATACAGTGAACCTGTCACTTATATCAGGTGAAATAAATTCGTGTCAAATTTTAATAAATTTGTGTCAAAAAAACACTTCACCTATATCTGATTCGTCTATTAATTCGTGTCTAACAAATTGTGTCATATTATATTCGTGTCGTATATTAACTGTATATAATTAATATATAAATGAGTCGTATTATATATTTCTCTTAATTGACTTCACTCACACCCGATTTATTTTCTAATCTTATTGAATCTACTCATTTACTAAACGTATGATTTAAAGAAGACTTAAAAGTATCATGTTTCGACACCCCATAAAATACTATCAAAAAATTATTTTTTAGTAGAACATGACACATAATTTTGATAGTAATAGTTTAAATTTTCTTAATATTTTCATAATTGATGAATATACAAAATTCAAATCAAATCAATGATTAAAGTAGAAACATTTATCAAGAAAGTATCTTTCATCATCCAATAAAATAGTGTGAAGAATATGGATTTTAACTCATCTTCACAACTAGCAAAGAAAGTAATGTATTCAGACATTCTTTAATATTTATTTATTTATTATTCAAAATATGTGAACGAGGAATCTGCTTGTAAACAATATCTCGATCTCTCAGAGGAAATAGTGGGAGGAAGACCGGCAATTGCAGGTCGTATGAGAGAGAGAGATAAGAGGTGGTTGTTTTGATTTGACAGTACATTTATCACACTTTGCCGCCATGAACAGTACCATCCGATTCTGTTATCTTCATCATACACATTGGACAAAGTCACGATAATGGGTACAACAAATATCGCACCTACACGTAGGATAAACTTTTAACTATCAGCATTTGGGGCTATGTTATGCCGAAACAGTATTTGAAAAAATAAAAAAAGAGAGAGAGAGAGGAATCCCAAATTTCCCATTGCAAAATTAATGAAACCCTATAATTTTTTAGGAAAAGAAATCCAACTTCTAGTAAAATATTTTGTAACCAATTTCGGTAGATTCTAGAAAAAAAAAAATGAACAATATAATTGCCATAAAAATTGTTGTTTTCATAGCACTTTAAAAAATATATAAAATACATCATTTTCGTGTTATATTCGAAAAACATGAATAGACCTCCACCAGAGTTTCCATTGGCTTCGCCCCCCGCTCGAGCATAATTTACCATTGTTCGAGTCCCGACAGACATTGCTCACACTCGAACCCTTCTAAGAAGATCAAAGGTCGATCAGCAGTGCACCTCATTCGACCCATATTAAAATACGGATCTAAGAGTCTGATATTTGTGCGACAAGTCAACCCGTAATTAAGGTGCAAGGAAGTTGATTGCAACATTAAGACTACGAAGTAATGATGTTAAAAATATAGGACTTGCGTGTCCCCTATAAAAAAGGCGATAGAACTTAATAGTTTCCCAATCTATTTCGGAAAAGGGCAAAAAAAATAGCATTTGCGGAGGTTAAAACTAGAAACACTTACATTCATCAACCGAAAAAAAAAGAGAGAAAAGAATCGAATAATGTATAATGCCGTGCAGTAAGATAAATGGGATTAGCAATATATCAACATTAAGTCAAAGAAATCAGAGGCAGGTTATGATGAGTTTCGATTGTTAATCGAAAACTACAAAAGAATGCAAATTCCATTTATGTACTTGCCTGTTCATCTTCAATGCAAAGACTGGACTGATTATGGGGGTGGTGGTGCAGGCCTCAATTGGTAATGATATTGAGAGGTGCTGGCGGCAGCCGGAGCCGATGAAGAGAAGTACATATTGAGGGCTGTTGGATTAGGAGCTCTAGATTGATAAGTGGAAGCCGAGAGAGCAGTGGTTACCGGAGATTGGAATCCTGATGATGCTGCACTAGAGAACAATGGCATTGGCTTGGGACTGACTTGACCATGCATTTGCCGAGTCCAGTTTGAGGGTCCTTGTGAAGAACCTACTTCAATTCTTTTCTCGTTTGTTCTTTCCTGCAAAACCATTTAAAAGCTTCGTCATGACCTAGGATGACTTCAACATGAAGATTGTCATCGTGACTAATTTTGCTGTTGGGCCAACACAGGAACAAGATATTCATCTTCCTCCTTCCCTCTTCATAATGATTCATCCTCTCCCGAGACTTCCATTAAAACACACTACTTGTCAAAGGGTGCAAGTCGGTGCATGTGCAGTTTCATTGACCGACACACATCACACCAGATCACCTTGCTAAAATTTCCCACAACAATAATCCTGTAGTCGATAATTCTAACTTGAAGATAGTGTCAATCACTTTATCAAGTCCCATATATGATTGTCGAGTCAGTATCTAAATCATGAATGTATAACTGCTGCTGCAATGAATTTAAGTACACTCTGATGTCCTTGGCACAAGCTCTATTCTACTACCACAGTCTCATTTTCATTGTTTTCCATGTTCCAAAATCACTGTGTGCTGATCAACTCCAATAAGAATAAATCTCATTTTCAGGTAAATAGCGGCACAAAGTTAGTTTGGAAGCCTTGTATTAAGACACTGCTATGAGAAAATCACAAACATATTGTACTCAGCTAGAACGACAATTGAATTCAAGTCAACCTATATATTAATAAATCAGTACAATAAATTTACCTCGTAGTTGGGAAAGAAATTAGGATATACACCAGTCCACAAGTAAGGGTGCTGAGCTGTAACTGGTAGACCCTTAAGAGGTGGATTGCCTACAGTTGACGTAGCATTGTTCTCCATCTGTCATTGCAGAGGGTAGAGGAAAAATAGATCACCATAGCTTCAGACTCAAGAGGGAGTGGCAAAGAGATCACCACAAATTTCAAAGCTATGTGGCAAAAGAGTTAAAAGACATTTCAAGTCAGATTCCGATTCGGATTGGAAAAGTCCAAATCCGCTCCGTTAACAAACCAAACCATATGTCTCGTCAACAGTTGGCTAAAATCAAATGGATTCTATGCCAATAGGCTTCCACTCCCTCAACTGTGTAAACACATTTCCAGTTTGCATGGTGGATAACAGAACAGAGCAAATGAAATTTTCAATAACAAATGTATGCTGCATATATATATATGTAGACATCAGTGAGTATACCTTAGATCTCCTTGCATCATGCACATCATAAGGATGGAACTGGGATCGCCCCAAATTTTCATTTTCCTTTGGACCATGTTCAAATGAAGGGCTCAAAATCCCCAAGTTCAGATCAAGATTGTGTTTGCTACCTGCATTGAAGGCATGGAGAAACTCATGTCCCTTCTCAAATCAATGAGAGATCTAATATATAGTATCTCCAATGACTAGTCATTAAGTTTTCTGAAAGCGAAATAGAAAACCAAGTATGCACTAATGACTAAACAATACCTTGATTCTGGGACTCTGAAATCATCTCTCCTTCATATGTACTCAAGTCGAAGTTGGTGACTGCATCCCTTCCATTGAATTTGATAGCCGCCTTGTCATAAGCCCTAAATTTTCAGAAAAGCCAAAGGGAGATACATGTTGGATGACACCCTATTGAGGCAGAATTTAGGGGGTAAAAATTCACATCAGGGAGAGAAGGTAATTCATGATCATTCGGACCTTGCAGCTTCTACTTCACTCTCAAATAGCCCAAGATATATATACCTGCAATGGAAGTATCGTAATTCCCATGATAAAGATTGGGTCCTTAATCATGCCTTTTTTTTTTTTAAGTCAAAAATGCTTCATAAAATTGTTTTCCAGACAGGGAATTAAATCCAATTGAGAATTATTCACAATAATTTTAGATTCGCAGTAACAGGGACTCAAAAATCCTTATCTTCCATAGCAACTCCTAAAAACAAAACAACCTAGAATGTAGATTCAATGATATTGTTCCTTACTTTTTGCCAAGAAACTGACCCATTCGAGCTTCCCATCTGCCGCATTTGTGCAGTGTCACCCCTCTATATTTTGAACTCCCTCTCGAGAAACCAGTGCTCCCTCGACGGAGTATGTGCACAAATTCTTCCTTGGTCAGATTCGTCATCTGCAATTGTTCAGAAATAGCTAAGAACCTAATCTTAGCCACTAGAAGAAACAATAATGGTAAAGTTATATTGTTAACTTGATTATCTTCTTGGTAGTCACAAGTCAGATGATGATATAAATATCTGATTTCAACATTTGCATAAAGTTTGATCAAAAAAAAAAACATTTGCATAAAGCAACCTGTTTCATTTCCTCCTCATAATCACTCAGATTAAAATTGATATCAGCATCAACACCCCGGAACTTTAATGCTGCTCGATCGTAGGCTCTGATACCAGAATTGAGAAAACCCAATTGAATGAGAAAGAAACATAACAGCTTAAATCTTAAGCTAAAGCATGAGACCAATTATTTGTCATCTATAAATCAGCTATTACCTAGCAGCAGTATGAGCGGTGTCAAATCCACCTAACACAACCCAACATCAGAACTCATCAGTATACCAAAAATAGAAAAACACAACTACTTGTTTTGTAAAGATCTAAGTAGAGACAAAACCAATCAAACAGATATAGTTGTACGCGTTATGTCCTTACCCAAATACACTTGTTTCCCACAGTCCCTACACCAAAAAAATCTACATAAATACACGAATGGATAATCAAATTAAGTCAATAATGAGAATTAAGTAGAATTACAAACATTTGACACGAAGAGACACACATGATTTAATGAAATCATAGACTCACCATATATGCGATTCCCATCTACCAGTTCTTCTATAGAAGGTCACCCCCCTGTACTGTGAGCTGCGAGACCTCGGTCCCCTCCTACTCTTCTTCACCGGCTTTTGAGCTTGCCGTTGATGTTGTTCCATTCTCATCTCTTGTAGTCCTCCAGAAGGGCCAGAACCGACTTGACTGTACGAGAGATCATTCCAATTTGGATGTACCGAAATCTGCCCCTGAGTTAACTCACCACCTGTATCTCCACTCACTGGAAATAGCTGCCGAGTCACAAACTCTGGCTTCATCCTCTGATTTGCGCTACCTTCCGCATCGTTGTTTTTGCTCGAGTTATCTCCAACCTTCAGGATATCGAAATTGCAGGCAAAGATGTCTCCGGCATGTGCAGAGCACGAATCGTCGTCGCCGGCATTGCTCGAACCTTCGGCATTCACAATTGACGAATTCGAAGTTGCTGATTCGTCCATTTGACTTCCGATAGAGCCTTCGGGAAACTTCTCTCCGATTTCATCATTGACAACACTGAGATTGAGATCCAACATGATTCTCTATCACTTCACTTCGCTCCCGATATACGTATATGTAGTTATATCTCTGTGTATATATCTGTGTATGTATGTACAATTTCAACGATTGAGCTACGAAGTAACCGATCAACGAGCTTAGCAAGAAAAGTTCAACGAATCGAGCTGTAAATACAATCAATCGGATCTGAAAATTCAGATGATCGTCGACTATCAAGCACTGAAAAAACCACCGAGATTCGGAGCTAAAATTTTCAATGAAGCGAGGAGAGAGAAAACTTGAAAACTGAAGAATCAATGATCGAGAGTTTGACCATATATAGAAAGAGAATTACGAATAACACAAACTCTCTCTTCAGAAATGCGTAGATATGCATATATGAAATTACCGGAACAAAAAGAAGTTACTGAAAAATATCGCCGGCGACCGGAGAGAATTAAAAGAGAGGTTGTCCGGCAAATTCCAGAGAGAGAAACGGAAGTATCCGAAATCGCCTCTCAGTGATGCTTTCGACTTCGAAATGAAATCATTGCCGGCTATGCGATGCCAATTATAGAGAAGAAAGAAAGCACACGGAATACAGAGATTGGTTTGGAGAGAGAAAGTACAGTTTAGAGAGAGAGAGAGAGAGAGGGGAAAGAAGGAGAGATGGGACGTGTGAAGAAACATATCAGCCCCATTTTAAGAGTGCACATATTTTGGTCTGTGCAAATTGGAAACCGGGAATAACCGGTTTTGTCAAGAAAATTTTCATTATTTATTTATCTTGTTTTTAACGAACATTTGGAATTGAATTAACTATTTATTTTGACCTTTAAATTATCCTATTTATGTTAATCAAGTCGTTAAATTATACTTTATGTCAATTTAGCCCTGAAATATAACATTTTTATTAATATGGCCCTTTAATCTAAATATATCGCTAAGTTTGACAAAATTTTTCACATGTACAACACGTGACTCTTAAATTATATCATAATTTTTATTTATGTAATGCGAGACCAATTTATATTTAACAAATTTCATTTAAATATTCTGAGTATGTTCTATTTATTAATTGCCATCTATTAGTTACCGAATAAGAAGAATTAGAATTGAATGGAGATATTGATGAGTAACTTGGAATGGATTGATGGTAACTTGGAATGGGTTGCGATAAAAACTAATTCTATTTGTTCTCCCAGTTAGTTATTTAAAAAATTCTGTTTAAATGATGTATTGTATTTGATATAAAGAATATTATATAAATACTTGCATTATATTAGTCATTCCAATTGTATGTTTGATTTTGAATGTTAGAGTAAATGGGCCCACAAAATAAAGAGTAGTATGAAAATTATAATTTTTTATTATGTTGAAATTATATTTTTTAATGGTTATATTAACAGATATTAACGACAAATAAATTATGTATGTATTACACATGTACAAACGTCAAGAAATATAAAAGAAATATTATTCTTGTGAGAGGTTCAAATGATTAAGTGACATGTATGTATGGATCTAGGTATAATTTATTTATTTAATTTTAGACGACAAACTGATGATTGTTAGTTTCAGGTGCATATTGATATAAATTTATATCTTTTAGGGTATAAATTGAGATTTTTAATATTTGAGGGTACAAATTAAAATTCAAACAACTTTTTCGAGTGCAATTTGTGATTAATCTTAATATTTTTTATTTCACTTGAAATCATTTCAAATTTAAATCTAGCATGCTTTTGAGCAATACTCTAAATATTTAGTGTGATCATTCCCAAGTCAAGGAATTCATCACTAAGCAATACTAATGCAGAAGCAATTGAGTCTAATTTAGCTCGCCATTTAAATGAGCTTTCAGAATATCGATTATTGTCAAAGATAAGCATTGGTTTTATTTTTTTTATTATCCATTTTTAGCTATTCTCTTGTACCTCTATCCAGATCTTTTCACCCATTTTTATGATACTCCCCTCTCTATCTATAATGTGGATTGATCTGCTAGTAGTGTAGAATGATTGGTTTGTAATTCCATAATTGAATTATATTGCTTATGCATCACTCCCTCTCATGAAAAAAAAAAAAAAATCCAATCCAATTACTTCCTATCATGAAAAATAAAATTCAATACAATTACTTCCGACCATCTTCAATTAAAAAAAATATATATTTTAGTGCATGAGCATCTTGTTATTGCAATGTTTGAAAGAGTCAAATATACGTGATATTACCCTATTACAAAAAAATCATTTTCTTTTGATAACTATCTTCAATTTTGTTCTTAAAATAATATATATATATTTTTTTTTGTGGAGTTTTGGTGGTCCAAAGGAGAGTCTGGCCCTCGATGTTAGAGATCTGAACATGAGTATGTGTTGGAAAGGTGTTCCAAAGAAATAGGATTTGTTTGATACCATCCAAGTGCACGTTTCATTCTCTTCTTGCTCCCTAATTTTGCTATTAGCGTGACTTATAGGGGCTCCTCCTAAAAAGTTTTACGGTTAATAATCGAATAAGTAATTCAATTTCCGTCACGTTATTTGTCTGCACAAATATACATCCTAGGACTTCTAATCTCTATCCATGCAAGCAAGGATGAAGATTTTTACTCTCCGCTATCTCTTCCGTGAATGAGAAAGTCGATTTTAAAATACATTTTAAAAATAATTATCTATTTTAATGAAATTGTCTGCATTAGAGGTGCGGTGGTAAATACAAAACCATCCCTTTAATGGCAAACCATATATATGTGTGTACGCGCGCGCATGTGCCAAAGTCTTGAGGGACCATTTCTTTCATGAACGGTGCAATTTCAATAACAAGTTGTGTGTACATTGATCTAATAGCGTGGTCCAAAAACCTAAAAGTTTGGCGTAAACCAAAGTCGTCTGGCCCACTGTACACAAATAAAAATTTGTTTTGGTTTAATCAATTATCAAATGAATTGTGTTCGGATTGTTTTTTATAACTCATTTTATAAATAAGTCAACTTCAGAATAAGGATTTGTTATGTAAATATGCAAATAAATAAGTCAAACTTAATATTAAATACGAGTTTAAGATTGACCTTAACCTCATTCAATTTATTAATAAAACAAATCGAGTCCAAATTTAAACAAAAAAATCAACAAATCAAATTTTAACCCAATGTTTTGAAATTTGTCACAATCCAGGTCCGGCTCAAATCCTCTTTTATGAACAAATTGATTCTAACCCGGATTGTCTAAAACTCGGCTTAATTTGATTTGTTTGTGAGCCTAAGCATATGTATAATTTACAGTTCATACACTAATGCTTCGTTTGGTAGAAAAGATGAAAACTATGAGGGATACATTTTCTATCCTTTAAAAATGGAAAGTAAGAATTATACACTTTCTTTCCTTCGTGTTTAGTTGAATGGATAAAAAATAAAAATGACTAATTTTTTTTGTCTAATATTAGGGGTGATAATCTAGTCGTGTCAGATTCGTGTTGAGTCATAAAATTATGAATCTTTTATATTTCTTCTTCACGTGTCAAGTTATTCTCAAGTTTGTGTTGATTTATAATCAAGTTCGAGCTGTGTCATCGTGTTGAGTCGAAAATTTTCATCCTTAGTTAAGATGAAATACATGTTTTTTTTTAATTTAAATTTTTAATTTTTATTTTTTTACTAAATATATATATATATATATATATATATACATCTCAACACAAATAATTAACTTTTTATTTACTTTCCTTCTGATTTTGGAGGGATTGACTTTGGTGAATTGAAAGGAAAGCTAATTCATCCATTTTTTTCATCCTTTCTGTTTTCCTTCCTTACCAAACATGATGTTTTATTTATCCCTCAAACTTTTCACCCTTATATTTTTCCATCATATCAAACGGAGCATAAAACTTACAAGTCATTCGCCTACTCTGTGCGTGCAGGATCTTACACAATATAAACACGAGAACAGATCTCTCCCGTGGTGAACACGAGTCAGTTAATCGAATGGTCAACCTTGTTGGGCGGAACAAACTGTGAGGACCAGTGGTAGCCTGAAACGGTAATTGGTGACTTTTGTGGGTCACCGGGGTGGTCCTATAAGGCTAGGGAAGATTCCTGGAACAGAGAAAAATGAGTTAGGAGGGCGCCGGAGTATTTTCTGGCGTATCCCCTCCGACGATCAAGTCATTTTTTTTAGAGATGGGAAGAAGAAAACACTGTGTATAGGCTTGAGAAAAGGTTTTTTCGTACCTCATCATGCGTTTTGTGAAGAATATTTATACCTTAAAAACTCATGATTGTTGTCAGTATGGTCAGTAGGTGATCATTAAAGGCAGGTAACGTACACACTGATTTTTAGGAGAAATGACATTTTCCTTAACTGCTCAGGACCCCGAGCAACCAATGCATCACCCTCGGTCTGTTGAGCGTTTAATGACCTTCACTCGGCTGAGATATATTAAATGCTCTGTCATAGAATCATTCATTGTCTTTCATTTCCGGGTCTTCACGCATTAAATGTTGTCTCATCAAGGGAAATGTGCATTAAATACTTGCTTTCCCAAGTCGTGTGTCAGCAAGGGCATTCTGGTCTTTTCGCCTCTGATTTGACATAGTACACCACGTGCCAGCTCCTCTTTGGTTGAGCCTTCTGCTTTCCTGTGCGTCATGACACCATCTAGGTAAGACCAGGTTATGATGGCTAATCTAGCCTAGCCTAGGCTGATGACCTGTCTATCAATAGGCATGCAGGAACAGGAATGCTGATGTAGTGGGTACACATCGGTGTCGAGGGCCTAGTATGGTTAGGGCCAATGTACCCACCCATTCGACGAGCACGTATCGTGATCACGACAGAGAGTATTTCTTGACACCAAGTACACGTGTTGCTATCTTGGAGTGTCCGAAAAATGTCCCATCAACTGCCCCCAGCCTTCAATCTTCTGACGCCGAGGACACGCGTCGTAAGGAGACGAAGGGTTCTGCAACTACCCCAACCACTTCATCATTGCCTCTAGCCGCTTTTCTCCGCTTAGGAGGTCGTGTGCATTAAATGCACATCTTCGTGCTTCGTGCCCAATGATGGGGATGGGTACTATATAAATGGGTCCTCTTTCTCCCTCTCACGTCGCCATTTTGAACTCTTTAGAGAGCCTTCGCCTGAAATCTCGTCGGAGACCCACTTCCTTACGTTGTCTACAAACCAATCTTCACTAGAGTGTTAAGGTCAGCAAACCCATCATTGCTTCTAAACCTCTTGGAGGAAGGAACCACTCCAAGTTTTGAAGAAAACCTTCGTTCAAGTTCTGGTGAGTCCTTGTATTTTCCTTCTCTCTGCCCTTCTGTCTCTTCTTCTCTTCTTTCTCTTTTTTTTTTTTTGTTTTTTGATTCTCTGATAACCGGAGGTGTTTCTGGTTGTCATTCTGTGACCAACCTTCAGGAAACCCCTAGGGGATCTTCGTAAAAAAAACTTTGTCCTTCCTCTGTAGTTTTTATCTTCTTTGGAGATGCCCCGACGTCGGCCTGTCACCAAGGATCCCTAGGCCAATTCCTCGAGGCTCGGGAAGTACAAAGTGAAGGGAGATGAGCAGTTTAATAGGTTTAGGGCTCGATATTGCATTCCCCCAAACGTAGGTATAGATGAGTACAACCCAGTTTTGCACAACCGTATTATTGGGGCCGAGAATGAGACGTCATTTTTCACCAAGGCAATCAAAGAAGGTGGAATTAGGTTCCCCCTGCCTCCTCTACTCCTCCAATTCCTCGCCCATTTCAGATTCTTCCTGGGACAGTGTTGCCTTAATGTATTTAGGATAATAATGGGGGTCTTAGAACTTAACAACCGTCTCGAGGTAAACGTTGGGCTCAACGATATCCTTTTTTGCTACTCCCTGTTGAGGGTCATGCTCAGCAGATTTCTACCTCAAAGCTAGGGATCCCTCCATGTACCTTGTAACTCACCTCCCTAACTCGGACAAAGGATACAAGGATGACCTTCTGATCTTCAGTGGATCTTGGCAGCGAGGGTCCGGTCCCAAGTACAGTGGCCTGATGTGCCCCTTTGAATGGAGAACGACAAGTACGTCGGCCTCCCTGAGTCTATAGTTTTTGTCCTTGGGATTTTTTTTTAGAAGTGTTAATAACATTCTCTCTTGTGCAGACGTCCCCGCTCGGGAAGTTGCCCCTCCCCCTCAGTCCTTGGTGAACTTTGCTGACCTTGTCACTGTTTGGAGATTTGTTGGTGACAACGGGTTCGGCCGGGCTGCTCACATCCTCCTCAACTACTCTCCTGGGTATAAAAAGTTCTCACAGCTCCCCCAGTCTTTCGAGCCATCGCGGTGGTCTGAACTCTTCGATCAGGCTGCGCAACAAGAGGTCGAGGAGAACTTAGAGGAAGACCCCGACAGGGCTACCGAGGCGGAAATAGAGGGTGTCCTTGAAGTTGAGGAGTTCGGGGCCAGAGAGGCTTTGGTTCCTTCGCACGCCGAGGTGGGGACTTCAGGGAGAGATTCGTGGCCCAATTTCTACATCCTTCAGTCCCTAGATGCAGAGGACGCCCTCGAGATAGCCATGTCGCACATGTCTCGCATCGACCTGGGATTCCTGAGACAGAGGTAGGCCCTTGCTTCCGGGAGAGGACGGGGGGTCAGTCAGTAGCGCCCCATCAACAGGTACCAATGCCAACCCCCTGCCTCCGAGGTCCACTGGTCGGGGTCAAGTGCGGGACTGAGATCCTCAAGTCGAGGAGGAGAGGAGGATCAAGCAAAGGCACGACGGCCCGAGGATCAAGCAAAGGCACGACGGCCCCTCTGCTCAACAGCCAAGCGGGAGAGGTCGCGGGTTACCCCCTCCATCCCAACAGCAACAGCAGCAGCAGAGGCAACAACAACAGCAGCAGCGACAACAACAGTAATAGCAGCAATGACAGACTCCAATTCCCCCTCCGTAGAAGGTAGAAGCCGTAGAGTGGAATCCTCGGGCCACTGATCATATGAACCGGGTGATCAGGGTCGATGATTCCATTCTGCAGGACCCCCATGTCGCCAACGCAGTGAGCGAGACGCTCCATTTCGAGGCCGACATAGAGGCTTATAGGGGGCGGACAACGAACACGTTGTTCCGCTACCTCATTCAGAATTCTCTGGTGGTAAGTTCATCTTTGCTTCAATATTTTCTTGCCGCGTTACTTTTAATTGACAAGTCCTTTCCCTCGCAGGCCACCCAACAGATTTCTATAATCGATGCGCGATATCATACAGCTAGGATGGACCTCCAACGGAACCAAGAATAGAAGGAAGAGGCCGAGGGAGCCCTGACTAGTGCTAAGGAAGATGTAGCTGCCAGGGACTCCACCCTCGCGGGACAGGCTGCTCAGATTGAGTAACTCCTCAATGATGGCGAATCGGCGAAGGTCAGGGCTAAAAAGCTAAGTGCTGCCTTGGCCAATGCTGAGGGGAGGATCACGCAGCAGACGCAGCCGCTCTCTGCGGCAGAGGAGAGGGTAGTAGGGTCAGAGGAGAAATGTCTGGCTTTGACCCAGGAGCTGGACAAGATCAGGACCGAGGTGGAGAATAGGAAGTCCGAGGAGCAAATCCAATAGGAGTTTGCCGACGACGTGTTGAATGCCCTCGAGGAAAACAACAAGGAGTTCTTCAAGAAAGGGTGGGACGAGGCGCTCCGGGCTGTCGGTGTCCTTCCAGACTCCCCATTCTTCCAGATGCACAATTACGTGCTATCGACAGACATGGCGCAGGCCAAGGCCGAGATTGCTACCGAGGGTGTGACTCCAACGCCGATGCAAGTTTTAGCAGACCCGCCCGAGGCGGTGATTCTGGTTCCATCCGACGAGGTCCTGCCGGACTTAGCCCCTGACCACAATATTCCTCAGACTCTTCCTGCTGCTGATTCAGTCCTAGCTCTGCTTGTTCTCGAAGCTGCTCAACCCTTTAGCGTTGATTCGCCTTGTAGCAATGTGTTAGAGATGTTCGGGGCAAGATGAAAATTTTTTCTTTCTTTGAACTGTACTTCTTTTCTCTTGTAGCTCTCGGGGACGCAAAACCCCTCTTTTGAAATGAAGCTTTTTATAAGTACTTGCATTTCATTATGTGCATTTTCTTTCTTTTTTTTTGTTTGAAAGACCTTGATAGCTCCGACACTTGGGGAGCAATTTGGCTAGCCCGCTCGATTGGTTCAGCTTCGTCATTGCTAAGGACTGTACGCACCCGCGGTATCTCACCCTTTGTGGAAGTTTGTTTCGTCTTTTCATTCGGAGGAATGAGTCCTTTAACTCTGCCTCCAGGGCCTTACCCTCCGAGGAGGCTTGCTCCTGTTTTTTCTTCGGGGGCAGGAGTCCTTGAACTCTGTCCCCAGGGTCTTACCCTTCTAGGAGGTTTGCTCCTACTTTTAATTCGGAGGTAGGAGTCCTTGAACTCTACCTCCAGGGCCTTACCCTTCCAGGAGGTTTGCCCCTGTTTTTTATTCGGAGGCAAGAGTCCTTGAACTCTGCCTCCAGGGCCTTACCCTTCTAGGAGGCTTGCTCCTGTTTTTTCTTTAGGGGCGGAAGTCCTTGAACTCTACCCCCAAGGCCTTACCCTTCTAAGAGACTTGCTTCTACTTTTTATTCGGAGGCAGGAGTCCTTAAACTCTGCCTCCAGGGCCTTACCCTTCCAAGAGGCTTGCTCCTGTTTTTCATTCAGAGGCAGGAGTCCTTGAACTCTGCCCCCAGAGCCTTACCCTTTCAGGAGGTTTGCCCCTGTTTTTCCTTCAGGGGCAAGAGTCCTTGAACTCTGCCTCCAGAGCCTTACCCTTGTAATTTAGCTGTTGATAAGCACTGAAGAAAATAACACTAAAAAATAATACTTCTTTAGATTTATCACATTCCAAGGTCGTATTACAGGTTTTTCTCTCATATCTTCTAATCTATATGATCCAGAGCCTCCTACAGATACCACTTTGTAAGGTCCTTCTCAGTTAGGTCCCATTTTTCCTTTTATTGGGTCACGGGTACTGGTCGTTATCCTTCTGAGGACCAAATCTCCAATTTGAAACTCTCGAACCTTGACTCTTTTGTTGTGAAGTCGAAAAATCTTTTTCTAATACTTGGATACTCTCAAGGCGGCTATTTCCCTTCTTTCCTTTGCCAGATCCAAATTCAGGCCAAGTTGATGGTCGTTGCCCCCTGTGTCGAAGGTTTGCATCCTTATGGTTAGGAGCCCTACTTCCAGAGGTATGATTACTTCCATCCCGTAAGCCAGGGAGTAAGGAGTTTCCCCTGTTGAGGCCCGAGGGGTGGTCTTATATGCCCATAAAATGTTTAATAGTTCATCCGCCCACTTTCCTTTAGCTTTCTCCAATCTTTTCTTGATCTCATTGATAATCGTTTTGTTAGAGGTTTCTGTCTACCCATTAGCTTGGGGGTAGGCAGGGGTGGAATAGAAATTATGGATCCCGAGTTGCTCGCAAAAGGATTTGATGCGTCCACCAATGAACTGAGTCCCATTATCTGATACAAGTGCTCGGAGAATCCCAAATCTGATGACTATGTTTTCTCAGACAAACTTTTTAGCATCTATGTCGCGGATGTGAGTCAATGGCTCCGCCTCAACCCACTTGGTGAAGTAATCCGTTGCCACAATGAGGAACTTCTTATTTTCAGGAGCCTTAGGCAGGGGTCCAACCAAGTCGAGCCCCCACTGGGCGAATGGCCAAGGGCTTATTAAGGGGTGCAAGTCCCCCACAGGCTGTTTGATTACCGGGGAGAACCTCTGACATTGGTCGTATTTTTGGACATATGCATGTGCGTCCCTTTGCATTCGCGGCGACCAATATCCTTGAGACATGATGCGGTGTGCCATGGATCGCCCCCTAGAGTACCCCCCGCATATTCCTTCTTGTACCTCATAGAGGAGGTCTTCCACCAGATCCTCCTAGACGCATAGTAGGTAAGGCCCGGAGAACGACCTTCGGTATAGCTTCTGATCTGGGGAGACCCAAAATCTCGAGGCTTTGAGTTTTATCTTCCTGGCTTCCTTCGAACACTCCGGGAGGTCTCTTGTCACCAGAAATCTACGAAAATGATCAATCCAGCTAGGCAGCTTATGTGATTCCTGGACGGCCATCGCCTCAGGAGCTTTATCTATACTGGAAGTGGGAAGATACTCTATGATGATTCTGCATGGCAGAGAGGAATCTAGTGCCGAGGCTAGGCTAGCCAATGCATCGGCATGCGCGTTCTTGTCTCGGGATACTTGCTTGATCTCAATCTTTTTGAACTTGCGGATTACAGTTGTCGCCTCGTGATGGTAAGCCTTTATCTTAGGGTCCCTTGTCTCAAACTCTCCATTAACCTGGTTGACTACCAGCATGGAATCGCACTGTACGACCAAGTCCATAACTCCTGTCGTCTCGGCTAACCGAAGCCCTGAGATGAGGGCCTCACACTCGGCTTCATTATTGGATGCTTTAAATCCCAGCCAACCGGCCTACTCGGCGACCATCCCATCTAGAGAGATTAGCAAGATACCGATTCCGGACTCTTTATTGTTGGAGGAACCGTCTACACATAAAAGCCATGGCCGTCCCTTACAAATTTTTGGGGACGTTATGCCAGGAGGTGGCCTTTCCGGGACGGGAGGTTCCCCGAAAAACTCTACTATAAAGTCCGTCAATACTTGACCCTTTATAGCGGTTCAAGGTTTGAAATGAATGTCGTGTTCTCCCAACTCTATTGTCCACTTGAAAATCCTTCCAAAAAGGTCTGTCTTCCTCAAAATGGCCTTTAAAGGCTGATCGGTAAGGACAGTAATTGGGTGCGCCTGAAAATAATGCCTTAATTTTCTCGCAATTGTGATCAGGGATAGAGCGAGTTTTTCCAGGGGCAGGTATCTTGTCTCCGCGTCCAACAGCGCCTTGCTTATGTAATAAATCGGCTTCTAACGGTGCTCATGCTCACGAACGAGTACCCTGCTGACGACAAAATTCTGATACGGATAAGTACAAGAATAACGTTTCCCCCTGGACAGGGATGGATAGGGTCAGGAGAGCCCTGAGATATTCCTTGATTCCTGTCAGAACGTCTTCACACTCTTGGGTCCACGTATCCTTCTCGGCCCCTTTGATGGCCCCAAAAAAGGGTTTGCATTTGTCCAAAGAGCGTGAGATGAAACGGTTAAGTGCTGCTAGCATCCCTGTGAACTTTTGGACTTCTCGGACTGTTCGGGGGCTCTGGACGTCTAGGATCGCTTAAATCTGAACCGGGTTAGCTTCGACTCCTCATTGACTTACCAAATATTCAAAAAATTTACCTGACTCCACTCCGAAAACACACTTCGCAGCGTTCAGCTTTAGCCCATACTCCCTGAGGGTGGAGAAGGTATCCGTCAAATCCACCAGGTGGTCACAACTTCGTTTACTCTTTACCAACATATCATCAATGTAGACCTCCATGGTGTTGTCGATCTGTCTTTTGAACATCTGATTTATCAGCCTCTGGTATGTTGCCCTGGCGTTCTTCAGCCCAAATGACATCATTTTCTAGCAGTAAACCTCCCTTAGAGTGATAAACACCGTCTTTTTCTAATCGGGGGGATGGAGAGGGATCTGATGGTATCCTGCTCGAGTATCCAAGAAGTCTATATGTTGATATCTGGCAATGACATCCACTAATTGGTCCACCTTTGGCAGGGGTAGTCATCCTTGGGACACGCCTTGTTTAAATCAGTGAAGTCTACGCAGACACACAATTTCCCCCCTTTTTTCTTCACACAAACTGTGTTGGATAGCCACTCTGGGAACTGTACTTCCCGGATGCTATTGGCCTCCAGGAGTTTATTTATTTTCTCGTTAACCGCCCGAGCGTGGTGCGGCGCCATGCGTCATAGCTTCTGCTTTACTGGCTTATGCGCCGGGTCGACATGCAGCTTGTGTGTGATTATTTCGGGGTCCACTCCCTTCATCTCAATTGCGCTCCAAGCGAACATGTCTGTATTTTCCCTCAAGAAGTCAATCATCTCCTCTTGTTCGGCTATGGGCATCGCGGTTCCAATCAAGAAGTACCTTTCCTCTTCACCATCCACCAAGGGCACCTTTCGGAGGTCCTTCACCGATCGTTCTGTCGGGTCAGTCCGAGGGTCATTCATTCTTGGACGCCCGAACTGTGATTACTATTTTTCCAGGATCTCTTCTAGGGTGCGCCCCTTCTCTTGGGTGAAAATCTTCGCTCTTACAGCCGAGTAAAAATAGTTTTTTGCAGACGCTTGGTCCCCTTGGATCTCCATGATCCCTTCTGGAGTGACAAATTTTAATTTTTAGTGATAAGTGGAGTGCACCGCTTCCAGCGCATGCAACCATGCTCGTCCCATGATCACATTGTAGGGAGAGTCTGTATCGATCACGACAAACTCCGTATTGATGGTGAAGAGACCCATGACAATTGACAATGTGATTTTGCCTATGGGCAAGGCGAACGAGCCGTTAAATCCGACGAGGGGCGTCCTGACCTTGGTAAGGTCCTTGAGGCCAAAGCCCATCCGCTTTAAGGTCTCTGAGTACATCACTTCCAAGGAACTCCCAGAGTCTACCACACCCTCTTGACATCAAGCCTGCCTATCTTCAGGGTTATGATCAGGGGCGTCGTTATGGGAAATCACCACGCCTGCCAAGTCCGAGTCGGAGAACGTGATGCCTGGCTCGCCAATCCTGGTCCTCTTGCTGGATGGCCCCCATCACTCTCTGCAGTCTTTCTCGTAAAAGCTACTCTCTTGAGGTCGGACTCAAGCTCCTTGGACGTCGGGCGATCCAGTGGAAATATATGGATCACGTCTATGACATTGTCTTGCTCCACGGCCGGGGCAGGACCGCGTTTCTCTTCTGACTTGGGTTTTATGTACTCTTTTAAGTAATCGTCCTGGACCAGTCTTTCCAAGAAAGATTTGTATACTTTGTAATTTTTGGTGCGATGACCGAAATCCCGGTGATAAGAACACTTGACCTTTTGATCACGGGTGGAGGGATCGCTCTGCATCCTGGGCGGCCACTTGAAGAACAGCTCATGCTTGATCTTATGGAGCAACTTGTAGATGGGTTCCTTGAACATAATGTAAACACTTTGAATGACCCTCCCGGAGGGGGTACCAGCCCCTTTCAAGAAGTGTCTTCCCGCTCTCTTTCTTTTCTCTTAGGTGGGGGGTTTCTACCTTTGTTGCTCCCCATTTCGTCCTCGATTCGAGAGTACTTGTTTATTCGGGCCATCAATTCGCCCATATTCGAGGGAGTCTTTTTAGTCAGGGATCGGTACAGGTCCGTGTCCCTTACCAAGCCAAGCCTAAAGGATGCCGCTGCCATGACTTTCGAACACCCCTTTACCTCATTAACCTCTTTTCAGTACCGGATGGCGTACTGGCGAAGAGTTTTGGATTCCCTCCGCCTGAGCGTCAGTAATGATCCAACGTCTTTAGGCCGCTTACTCCCCGTAATGAATCGGGCTAGAAATTATCTCGTCAACTCCTTCCATGATCTAATGCTATTGGGGGGGAGAGTCTCGAACCACTTCATCACGGAATCTCCCAAGCTTATGGAAAACACTCAGCAGATGAGCTGTTGGTATGAATGATACATGGACATTATTTGCTTGTATTGCCTGAGGTGAGCTTCGGGATCTGATCGTCCATCATAAATTTTAAATCTTGGCACGTTGAACTTCTTTGGTATCTCCATCTCTCGGATATCCCTGATAAAAGGTGATTGTATGGTCTCGTCTTCAGCATCATCCCGGATAGCCCTGCCCTTTCTCCTGGATTCCAATCGAGCTCTGAGATCAGTTTCCACCCCAAAGGGATGTCTTCTAAGGTCTCCAAGTTCACTGACAGGGCTCCCCTTTTTTGTATGTCGCGTGGAAAGGGTTGAATCTTCCTCAGACTTGTCCCCCTTCCTCCGCCTTGACAGTCCTCGTCAGAGGTCGTCCAAGGCTAAAGGCCTTGCCTTCCTGGAATGATCGTCGAGGGGGTGCTCGTTGGCTCTTGGGCGCTTCGGGGCCCTGGAGCCTTTAGCCTTGTTATTTAAATGATTCCTCAAGTCCTCAATTTCTATTTCCCGGGTGGGGAGTCCACGAGAAAGTAACGAGTCCCTCAATCATTCGCCGGAGGTGGCGAATTCATTGAGCCGGCTTAGGACATTCACATTGTCTTTTCTCAATTGTCGTAGTCGATTCGCAAACTTTTTTTCGATCACCTCCGCCAGTTGATGAGCCAAGGGGGCGGATCCTCCTGACTTGATGCCCATGCTGGTTTGAGGAGTAAGCCCCCCTTGACTGGATAGAGACATTTCTGTCGTCATCAGCGTGACCCCTCCCTCCATCATGACGTGGAGCTGGCAACTCGAAACTTCTTTGTTGGGGACCTGTCCTTTTCTATCGAGTATTTACCATGGTCACTATTCTTTATAGAAAAGAAACTAGGAAAACTAGTCATTTCCCACAGACGGCGCCAGATTGTGCGTGCAGGATCTTGCACAATATAAACATGAGAACAGATCTCTCCCGTGGTGAACACGAGTCAGTCAATCGAATGGTCAACCTTGCAGGGCGGAACAGACTGTTAGGACCGGTGGTAGCTTGGAACGGTAATGAGTGACTTTTGTGGGTCACCGGGGTGGTCCTGTAAGGCTAATGAAGATTCCTGGAACAGAGAAAAATGAGTTAGGAGGGCATCGGAGTGTTTTTTGGCGTATCCCCTCCGACGATTAAGTCAATTTTTTGAGAGAGGAGAAGAAGAAAACACTGTGTATAGGCTTGAGAAAAGGTTTTTTGGTACCTCATCATGCATTTTATGAAGAGTATTTATACCTTAAAAACTCATGATTGCTGTCAGTATAGTCAATAGGTGATCATTAGAGGCGGGTAACGTGCACACTGGTTTTTAGGAGAAATGACCTCTTCCTTAACTGTTCGGGACCCCGAGCAACCAATGCATCACCCTCGATCTGTTGAGCGTTTAATGACCTTCACTCGGCTGAGATATATTAAATGCTTTGTCACAGGATCATTCATTGTCTTTCACTTTCGAATCTTCACGCATTAAATGTTGTCTCATCAAGGGAAAAATGCATTAAATACTTGCTTTCTCAAGTCGTGTGTCAGCAAGGGCATTCTGGTCTTTTTGCCTCTGATCTGACACAGTACGCCACGTGCCAGCTCCTTTTTGGTTGAGCCTTTTCCTTTCCTGTGCGTCATGACACCATCTAGGTAAGACCAGGTCATGATGGATAATCTAGCCTAGCCCAGGCTGATGACCTGTCTATCAATAGCCTTGCAAGAACAGGAACGCCGATGTAGTGGGTACACATCGGTGACGAGGGCCTAATACGGTTAGGGTCGATATACCCACCCATTCGACCGAGGAATACGTGTCGCCCGTGCATACCGGCGTCGTAGATCTTTATGCATAATACCATCTCGGGGGGAGAGGGATCAGGATTCGAGGAGCACGTGTCGTGATTACAGCAGAGAGTATTTCTTGACACCGAGTACACGTGTCGCTATCTTGGAGTGTTCGGAAAATGTCCCATCAAGATACACAATAAGGTTGTTCATCGTGTTGAGTTGAAAATGTCCAAGAAATGTCTGAAAAATGTCATCGTGTTGAGTCAAAAATTTCCATCCTTAGTTAAGATGAAAAAAATATTTTTTTTAATTAAATTTTTTTTTTATTTATTTATATATATATACATATTCTATTATTGTATTTTTATATAAAATTAATGTATATATAATATATAGACAAATAAGATACATCTCAACACAAATAATTAACTTTCCATTAACTTTCTTATGATTTTGGAGGAATTAATTTTGGTGAGTTGAAAGGAAAGGTAATCCATCCATTTTTTTCATCAATTCTGTTTTCCTTCCTTACCAAAAATGATATTTTATTTATCCCTCAAACGTTTTACCTTTCTATTTTTCCATTATATCAAACGGAGCATAAAACTTACAAGTCATTCGCCTACTCCTATTTTTTCGGTATTCTACATCATCCATCTCAATAGCAAGTGACAGATTACCATATAAAACATCATGAAAAATTAAAAAAAAAACACTGTATTATTGGAGTGCGACTTTTTTGGACCTTAGCTTCTTCTTTAAGCACGAGTTACATTACAACCTAGCTTGCTGGTAATACATAATAATACTACCTAGGACGAGAAATTAGCACGTTGCATGTGGGTACTTAATTATATTGGTCACTAAGGTTTGGTCACATGGATTTTTCCGACAAACAAAATCTTTTTGGTATAAAGATTTTGATTCATCGATCAAATCTAGAAAGTTTCAACAATGTCCCAAGAGTTGGACTACTTAGTCGGCTGCCATAGTAACTATGACCATGTTGCTTTCATTTTTTTGCCTCTTCTTGTATTCCAAGTGCCACCTTCAACTAATTAGAGGCACATTGAGGACGAAAGGATATGCCCAAGAGCTAGTTGATCTACTTTATGATTTCTAGCATTTTGATTTTAGTTTTGTCTAATTCGTCAAAAATAATCAATTAGGTTAATGCTTATGTTAGAATATCAATGATTAAGATCTTTTGTGTCTGGTCTATTAGAGAAGTCTAGGTTAACTCATTGCACTTTGGTTGTAGAAAAAGAAAATATTACATAACTCAAATACAATCTAAAAAATAACAATTTAAATGCATATTATCCTTTGGAATAGTGGGTTATACTGAAAAAATTGATGAAACTCACTCATTTAATAAATGATCTACATTTGAGTTGTAACTTTTTTTTGTTGTATTTGAATTGTGTAACAATACTCTATAAAAATGTATACATGCGGAATTTACATAACAATAAAAAATTCAAAGAATACATGGTGGATACAATTATTGATTTAAAAAGAAACAGATTATTCAAATAATTTATAGCTTGCACGTTCATTTGCATATGAAAATTTATAAGGGACTGTTTGTTTAATGTCTTTGTCTTTTATTTTGTGTTTTTGTTAAAAATGCAAATAAAAATATGTTTAGATATTATTTTTGTTTTTGTTTTATATTAGTTGTTGGAAATGAAGACAAAAAAATGGAAACAAAAAAAAGATGTTTCAAGAAACACTAAAAACAGAGACAACAGACACAAGGGGTTCGGAGAATCAATGAGATCTGGGTTTCGAGTCCTCTTAGCAGCAAAACAAAACTTTTTTTTGTTGAAATATAAAAATCTATTTCATCACCTCTCTTCTCCCCCATCGCTTCTCTCTCTCTCCTCTCTCTGTATCAGACGAGAGCCTCGTTCTGCCTCTCTCTCCATCTTTGTCTTTCTCTCCTTCGTTGCCTCCATCGATGCGTCCCTCTCCATCACTACCTTAATCGCTACTTCTCTTCATCACTATTTCTATGGCTCTTCATCACATCTCTCTCTCTCTCTCGCCTTGGTCTGTGCAACGAAAAGATCTCATATCTCGAGTGTATGATTTCTACCTCCATCGCTGCTTCTGTGTGTGTCTAATTTCTGTGTTTGTGTGTGTTCTGTGATTTTTGGGTCTCTATGTGTTTGATGTGTGGGTGGGTCTCTGTGTGTGTGTGATTTCTGCGTCTAATTTATGCGCGTGTGTTTGATTTTTGTGTGTATGTGTGTGTCTGATTTATGTGTGTGTGTGTGTGTAAGTGAGTGAGATCTGATTTTAGTAGCAATTAGGGTTGGGGTTGATTTTTTGAATTTCATTAGCAGTTAGGAAATGAATGAGGAAGGATAGTCTTGGCAACATCTTTTTCTTATGGTGTTTGTTCGAATGTAGAGGTTGAGTTCAGAGCTCTTTTGGAAAGATTGAGGTTGGTGGACAGATATGGCTTATTTGCTTATAATATTGATATTGAGTTAGACTCTTTGGTGCTAGTCAATACTTTAAAAGGTATTATGCTGCGTTTATGGCCTTTGTGAGGGATTCTTGCTCAAATTATGAGGTTTTTGAGTAGGGTGAAGTTTAAGATGAGACATGTTTATAGGGAAGCTAATTCGGTAGTTGATGGGCTTGCGAATAGAGCGGTATTGGATAGATTTTTTTCTAATTTTTCTGTCTCCAATGTGTTGGCTGCTACAGTACAGATAAGGATGGTGCATGACCTAAGGAGGCTGCCTTTTCTGCAAACTAAAATGGTGGTGATTTTTGATGATTTTGGTTAAACTTTGTTGGTTTGAAGCTGCTAAAGGTTTGGTGGGGATGCTGATTTGAGAAGTTCAAAGGAGCCCTGGTGAAAATTTCTAGGCTAATTGAATGTTTTGAAGGATTAAAATCATAAGTGTAATGTAAATGGGGTTTTCCTCATTTGTTTATTGTAATATTCTTTCATTCTTTCAATAAAAATTTGGGTTAGGATTGATTTTGGCCTTGAGCAATAATATTGCACTTGATTAGTTTAGGGATTTGTTTGAGGGTTATCTTGTCACCCCAAAGACTCCCAACCATGTTTCTGTTTTCAATGTTCAGTACAAAACAAAGACAATTTTTGTCTCTGTTTTTAATTTTTTTGAAGACGCCAAAATAAAAACGTTACCAAATGACCATTTATTTGTGTTGTTGTGATGAAAAAAATTTTAGGTTAAATTATAACTAAATGATTTCGAAATTATGGATAAATCCTCAAATATCAACATCGTTCCCTAAAATGTTCCATTTTAAGACAATTCTTTTTTTGTGTAATTGCACCGGATTGAATTCTAAATTCACATTTTATTATTGTAGTAAAGTAGGTAAAATACCTAAAGAAATAACAATTATTTCAATGCTATACTCTCCCCTTTATCTCTTACGCAATAAATAAAAAAAATGATTGTATTAAATAATTTATAGTTAACATAAAACTTATCAGATCTTATATCTAGAAGAAACCTCGTGTCACTATGTAACTGATTTAAAACGTGCTATTTAAAGTTTTTTTTTTTCAAAAAGTCAAGTGAGACTTTGATTTTATGGCACCTCTCTCTTCACCTTTCATTGCAGCCTTGATCGCCTTGCTTCATTCCAAAAACTTATCCTCGATAATTTTTTTGGGACACGTCGCCTCTTTTGAAGAAACAAAAGGACAACCATAGAAATGGCATTCATCATTTAATTCAGTGATTCCCCCATCCATAAAATTTGAATTAAATGTGATTGATTTCCAAGCCTCCCCGATATAATATATAGCTCATAATTTCTGACACGATTTAAAATTAACATGAAATGAGCGAATTATAAATAATTATTTTTTGCCACGAACACATAAATGACACGACTTATGAAGATAAAAAATAAATAAGATGAGTTAGTATCAAATATAAATAATATAAAATTTACACGACTAATATGTTTAATTAGTATTATAGGAATAAAATATTAATACTTTATATCAAGTATTGATATAATTCTTATATAGAAATAGATGTTTTTTAAAAACAAATTTTGTTATTATATTTATTAAATTAATTTTTAATTTATAGAAAAAGTATGAATTTTAGATTTAAATTTCAGCGTTAAATTTTTAATTCATGAAGATTACATTGGTTAACACGAACATGACGTAAAAATAAATAAATTAATTCATCACGAGAAATTAATTAAATGAATTAAATTAAAATTAACTAATAATCCACGTCAATTGGTAAATGACACGACACTATTTGGCACAATATTACTGTTTTTCTAACAATTTGATTGTCAAACACCGATGGTAACGTTTTAAATGTGTTCAATCATGTTCACTTATTTGGTAAGGAGGGCCGCTAGGTGCACAGTAAGAAGTCCAAATTAACATTTTAACATCATTGAGCTTCAAATCAACGAAGGGCATAAATGACTTTTTTGTACTTTTGTTCTTTGTGAGTTTCGGCTGGGCCCCTTTTTTGGGCACCTTCGTGACTGCGGTTTGTTAGAATAGGACGCCTAAATATTATGATGTTTTGGTTTCATACTTCAATCCAATTAAAATATAACACATTGAAAGTCATTTTATTATATTACTACTTATTACTCATGTTTAAAAGAACGAAATAATAAAAAAAAATTAACAATAAATATATTTAGATTTACATTCAAAATTATTTCACAAACATATAAGAGAGAGAAAGAAAGAAATTTAAACACCGATTATAATGGAGGATGAGCAGTAGGGGTAGGCGGTATCATTGGTGAGAGACGATAATAGTTGTAGTGGATAATGACGACTATGGTGGTGGTAGAAGCCGTGGGTGGCAATGATGATAACAATGATGGGTTTTAGGTGATGATAGTGGTAATGACAGTTGTAAGTGATGGCGGTGGTGGTAGTGAGTGTTGGTGGTTAGCAATAGTGGTGGAATGATGACGATGGTGGAGTGACAATAGTGGTGATAAGGTGTAGTGGTGGGCGATGACGATGTGTGCTTATAGGGGACCATATGATGGGTGGTGGCAAATGACGGTAGTTGTGGTGGCGGTGGTGGTAGGTGTGGTGGGGTTAGGGTGACAGTAGGTGGAGGCAAAGGTGGGTGATCACTAGTGGTGGCGGTTGGTGTGATGGGGAAGGGGTGACAATGGCTGGCAGCGATAATGGGTGATAATGGGGTGGTGATGGATTGTAGTAGTGGGTGGCTATGAGCAACAATGATGGTTATGGGTGTTGACGGTGGGCGATAATGGTATTAAGATTATGATGATAATGGTAATAAATATAATAATAAAATGAGGATAATTGTGAGTGGTGGTGGTGGACAACATGGTAGCAATCAATAGTAGGTGGCAATGGTGGTGGCGGTGATGGGGGCAGTGAGAGTGGTTAGGGTGAAGGTGGGGGCAGTGGTGGTGGTGGTGAAGGCGATGACAATGGTGGTGGAGGTGATGACAATGGTGGTGGGGTGGCAGCGATGCTAATAGTGGGGTGACAATGATAATAGTAGTGGTGCTGGTGGGGCGTTGGAGGTAGTGGTAGAGATAGGTGATAGTAGGTGACGACAATGGTGAGTGATGATGGGTAGTGGTGGTTAGTGTGGTAAGGAAGGGGTAACAATGGCTGGCAGTGATGGTGGGCGACAAAGAGTGGTGGTGAGTTATGATATTGGTTTGCAATAAGCAACAATAGTTGTTAACGGTGGGCAACAATGGTAGTGGTGGGTGTTAACGGTGTGCGACGATGGTAGTGGAGTTATAATGATAATAAATATAAAAATGAGATGACGATGATGGTGAGTAATGGCGATGGACGACGGTGATAACAATCGTTAGTTGGTGGCACTGGTTGTGGTGGTGAAGTGGCAGCGACAATGATGGTGGGGTGGCGACGGTGGCAATGGTGGTGATGGTGGGGTGGCGGCGGTGGTTGCAGTGGTGATGGTGGTGGGGGCGATGGTAATAGGGTACGATAGCAGTGATGGTGGTGGGGGTGGTGCTGGTAGAAGTGTTTGTGGGGCTGTTGCAAACACTATTTTTTTTTTAAATTATTTAAGAAAAGTTATAAGTTTTAAAAACACTTTTAAAAAATCACGCAAAATACACTCTTAGGAGCCTATTTTTCTTATTAAATTTAGAGTGTTAAAATTAGTTGTCAGATTAACTTTCAATTAAAATTTAAAAAGATTTCAATTGCGAATAACAAAAGTCATTTTGTTTATCTTTTGAGATTTGAATTGTATTGTACTTTATTGTATAAATTTCATTATTTTCTTAATCAAAAACTATATATACCTATTTTAAATCAAGATCTATAATTAAGAATCGTCTTTCTATTAAATATCAAAAAATTATTTTTTAGTATCATGAAATAAGTGTATTCTAATTTTGTTTTCATAGTGAGGAAAATAATGACTTGACTAATTTTTTTTTTTGTTATAGGGTGTCTAGATTTCTATTGACTATTCTCTCAAACTCTGAGAATGGTCACTATAACTTGAACTAGTTTAAGGACATATCAGCTAAAAAAACAAGGTGACTAATTTTTATGGAGTGTGAAAAGTATTGAACTTGAAATCTCTTAATTGTAAAAAAAAAAAAAAATTTACCACTAAACATCCCTAGGGTTGAAGGAAAATGCAATGTTTACCAAAATTTTTTACCAAATTTTTCATATCAAATGATGTGACACAATCTTTGTTATTGAATATTAGTGAGACTCATTTATCTGATAATAAAAAATTGTACCACATCATTTAGGATGAAAATTTGATTAAAAAAAATCCGATAAGCATAACATTATTTCGGTTTAATGGCTCAACTAATTGACAACATGTTTAATAACCTTTTTCTTTTCTCGATTTTTTATTGGCAAAGAGAAGGTTAAGACAACATTAAGACCATTTCTTCATAAGGTAATCCTCAAACCTTAGACCCTGTTAATGAAATTATTTTCCAGATACGGAAACTTCAAGGACCCACCTTCCCACAAGATTCATGCCGGCTCGATTACGACTTGTTACCACCGGCTGTAGCCGGTTGGCCCGACTCTGTGTGGCCAACGATATCTTTCCGTTTCTAGCTCTAGCTTTTTTCATACCACCCTTCACCAAATTTTTATAAGGATTTTGCTACACGAACCTAATTTACAATTAATTTAATATAAATCAAATGATAAACTACAATATTAATGAAACTTTTGGCCCAACTTTGATTATTTTAAAATTAAATTTTATTTATCATTTCAAATATCATATCATTTACAGTAGATTTTATTTTTGATCCTTTTTTATTCAGTATAACATAAATTTGGATACATATGAAAAATAAATAAATAAATAAATACTATATTAAATAAAAATTAATTATAAGTATAAATAATTGTAGGATAAGAATTAAGGAACTAGGGAAGAACAGTGCCAAAATTGATCTACACTCGTTGATTTTAGTTTGACGAATTTATAACTATAAATTAAAAAATAATGCAATAATAAAGTTTTACATGTATCATATTTATAATAATATATTTTAGTAAATAATTGAAATTAAAAATGTAAAATCATAAAATAGAATAGGGGGTTGCCTTTTTGGATGGTATACATATTGGGAATTGTCGGCAAGGTGGTGTACGAGGTTTGCGCCTAGGGGGAGACGTGGACGCTTCATGTCCATTCGACTTTAGATAATATCTGCTCTTTTTTTATCATTATTTTATATTTGTATTATTAGTTAGTACTAATATTTTATATTTTCTTTCTCTTCAATCTCAATTATTGCTTAGTTTAAAAAAAGATTTGTACACAATTTACCACAAAGTCCTCTTCTCTTTCAATTTTTGTCATGTCACCATCAAGGTGGGCAGAAGTAAAGGGATACCTGGCTTTTGCGTTGTGTACTCTCAACTCTCAATAGACCACACCTATAGTAGATGCACCCATTGGCCCAAGTCCCATTGGCTCATTTTTTAATCTTGTAACTTTCTTTTTTTTTTTTTTAACTTCAATACCTATGGTTTCACAATTAGAAATTCCACAAATACAATATTTGAAAAAATAAAATAAATAATTCCCATTTTTACCAACATAAAACCTAATTGATTACTTTGATTATATGTCCATTTTCATATAGCAAAATAGGCAAAAGTTACTTCATGTTTTGATTTTGCAACTTTCAAATTATTTTAGAAACGAAAACAATTTTTAAAGAGAAGAAATGACAAGTCACAAGAACCACACCAAAAACTTACCATCAGAAGCAGAAGGCTCAAAAGAAGAAGGTCAAAGCAAAACCTTAACTATACAAAAGCATTTTGAATGAAACAAAAGGCCGCCCAAATTTCTAAGCCACCCCTTTGAATATGGCATTTTCAACTTTTGGGCTTACATAAAGTCGCACAAGTGGACCATTTTGGCCACATATATTCTTTTTACTCTATCTTTCCCATACTCAATTTTATTATATATATGATTCAAAAATATATAGTGTTTTGGTTAATTTGTCCGAACAATATGTTATAAATCAAAGTCAGAAAATAAACATATCAAAAAAAAAAGAAAAGAACTCGATTGGGAGTTCAAAAAATAGCAATAAATGCAGAGTCTTGTTATTTAATACAACTTTGTTCAGACATGAATGATACCACCTTTTTAGTCTAATGCTTGCTGACCCATCAAATTATGTCAAGTTTGAGACTTACATTACATAGGAGAAGACAAAAAAATAAGAGTAATGTTAGATAGATTTAAAAATTAGAATTGATAATTTCAACTATTGAATAAGTAGTAGGTCCTAATAAATACTGGGACTCATATTGAAATCAATGGTTGATATTATCAAGTCTATTTTTTAAGTCCACGTAATATTGCTCAAAGGAAAAACCAAAAAAGCATTAACAATAATGAAAGAGGAATTTTACACGGTACCGAAATATACGTTTTGGTATCATACATTTATTTTTTATTGTCAAGGGTTGAAAATTATTCAAATTAAAATTGACGATTCAGATCAATTTTATGACTTCATGGTACTATAGTCTTTGTTACCCATAAAAAAATATCAAATTGCTGATCATGGGCACATGTTACAATGTTAATGAAAATATTTAATTATACAGGCTGCGTGATTTTCGCGATCTCCCTTATTATAAAAGCCGAAAAAACTTCGAGGAGATTAAGATGTGGAAACTATAATAAACAAAGGCAAGCCAGTACATGGTAGTTGAGTCAGAAACATACGAAGTCCTTATTGGTTTAATCACTAATAAGCTTTGAAAATATCTAATCTTAAAAGCTAAACAGGTTCATAAACAAACATTAAACGTGGTTTTAAAACCCATTTGTTTGTTTTATATGAAAGAGTTGGTTTAGCGCCTCGGAGGATGAATTCTTTGGAAAGCGGCAACCCAAGTGGGTTCGACAGTTCGATGGGTTCATAGGTCAATCGAGACTAAGTTAGTTAACCCTAAACTCAAGCTTATTTAACTAGAACCCTTTAATTCTTGTGATGATTTTTAAATATCGATTACACAACTCGAACTGAAATTTAAGTCTAATACTCGGGTTAAGTCGTCTAATCACACAATTTGTGAGAAATTTGGGTTAATTGTTTTGTTGAACCCGAATTAGTAAATTTTACACAAGTTTATATAAAATTCTCGGGTTAAACTCAAATTGATGGTTTCTGGACAGCTTTAAATTAAGTTCCAAAATTAAAAGACACTAGCCCGGAAATACTGTTTAAATTCAAATTATTATAAATTTTATGTCCAAATATACCTAAAGTATTAAAATTTTTGGTCCAAATTGCATCCATAATTCCAAAATTAAAGTTAAAAGAGGGAAAAAGAAATAAAATATCTGTGGGGTACTTTATGTTTCCTTTAGCTTGGACCAAACAAGAGTTACAAGATAGCTTACAATTCGTTATATTAAATTGTATACTAAGAAAGCTGTTTGCCTCAAGTTCTTAAAAAAGAATAAACAATAACAAATTGCCTTGAATCTTGATAGAGTGCATGTTAAGGTATTCTAGGCCCAAGGATGTGCCACTAACTAGATTACTTTTTTAGGGTAATAGCATATATTATTCCTTGTATTACGATAATAATACTTCCTAACTTAGAATAGAGTCATATAGATCTTTTCACTCGTTACTAATTAATTGTTAAATTAACTATTTTTAGTATGGTATAAGAGTTGGGCTATGCGAGAGTCTTTTAGACAAGAGTCTCAATATCATTGTGATTGATTCCTTTGTCTGTACCATAAGCATAAGTTATTATATTAAGATTCTGTACTACAATTAAAGCAAACTTTATTTGATAAATTGATAATCACATGTTCGGCAAAATGATGCCTCTCTTGACACTAGTTTGGGACAAAGTGTATCCTCTCCCTCACCTATGGCCCCGTGGACAGGACTGAACAGCCAGCCCACTTGCACTCTCCCTCCCCCCCTACAAGAATCACTAGTAAGCTTTGTTTTTGTGTTTTGAGATCTGGAAATTCAACAGCTTCTTCTATGAATACATCAGAATTCAAGCTCAGCAAGGTGATAGCTATATTAAGAGTGTGGTTGGTTTTGTGTGCCTTGGTCATATAGTTTCTAATTTCCGAACATGGGGTAGAGAGTCGGGGAGAATTTGTTTTCATCCTGGCTTGGATAAAGGTGTTTTCACCAATTCAATCAATTGTGATGGGCCTTTATAGAGAAAAGTAGAAAAGTAATGGTAATAATGCGAAATCACGAGGGCAGCTTGTTGATGGGGCATCGACAAGCATGACAACCTCTTCACTATTGGTAACTGAAGCTAGTGCAATAAGGAGAGCATGTAAGATGGCTTTGGATTATGGACACCCAATAAGGATCATTGAGTCAGACTCCAAGAGTCTCATTGATTCTTTCAACCAGGGTTCAACTGCGCTTATAAAAGAAATTGAAGTAATACAAAATAGAATAATACTATTTAGACCTAAAAATTTGACTTAATTTGCTGACATAATGATGTGGCAGCAATGTATGTCACTAAGGAACTCTCCCACTAAACTAGATATCATCCCCTCCACAGCAACCGATACAGAATATTCTTAGGGAGCCAAGATAGGTATTGGGTAAAGTACACCACAAAAATTGTATTTTCAGTTTTTATTTATTAATTAAAGTAATTCACATCTTGAATATTAGTGGGGTCTAATGATCTAATATTCTAGGAATAGTAAATGTTACTTGGACTTAAAATGTTGATTTAATTTGTTGACTTGATCAATCATAACCATTAAATAAATAGTGGGTCCTAATAAATAATGGAACCCGCAATTAAATCAATAACAATAATTGATTAAGTCAGCATTTTAAGTCCAAGTATCATTTCTCTTACGGGAATATGATCAGCTTTTAAAAAAAATCTCAATTTATCAACAATTCATTCTAAAACATAGATAATTCTAATTGGGCTCTTATATACCACGATTTGGTCCATTCAGCCCAACAATTTCCCGAAATAACCCATTGTCCCTATATCACTATTCTTAGATTGTCCTAAATTCAATTGAATGTGGGCCGATAAAGGCCCAATATAGAAACATCATATGCCCATCCATAATATTTTCTCCTCACTATCAAGCCAAACTCTCAGCATGAATGGTGATTATGCCATTTGGATAAATTACGACCTCACAAGGCCCAATTGATGTTCAATAACTACTCATGTTCTCTGTTTTCATTCCCACTCAAATCGTGTCTAAAATTCACAACTTCCATGGCTCCCTTTCTTGTTCTTCTGGGTATTTTTTTTTTTTTTTGGTTTCATGGTCAGGAGTATTTGAGCTAACTTGTGCACACGTCGACTAATTTTTTTATTGGTCCGGTCAAAGATAGGTATTTATGACGGATAAATTTCTCATAGTCTGACCCCAATAAATTGTCAAGATTCGAGTTCAAAACGTCTGAATTTACAATTCGTCCCTATTACCACTTGAGCTACCCTTGATATTCTTTGTTTTGAACACAATAGAATAGAAGTACAAAATCAATGAACTTAGTTGGATCAACATTGAGTTACTCTTAACTCGGTTTTTTTTTTGTCAACCTTGTTCAACAACCATCTCATTTAAAAAAAACTTAAATTGTTAGAGAGGAGTAGAATATAAGTGTTTATTTAATACTCTAACCAACGTATAACCTCTTTTTGGGTAGTCTATTCTTGTGATTTTTTTATGTTTACTTTTGTGCATAAGTGAGCTGTTGTCGTTTCAACTCAGAATTTCATAATCTCTAAATTTTGATACCACGTTAAACCACCACCGCATTTAAAAATAAACTATAAATTATCTTGTAGGAGTGTAACATGAATATTTATTTAATAAACCTCCTGTTTAAATTAATCCTTAAAGAGTGACTGCTGAGATTTCTGTGAAAAATATTTTATGTTGAATATTGTTCTGTAAATGATAAAGCTTACCCCATCTGAGTTCTGAGTCTTCTGACAGCATGATTTTCTTTTCACTTTTTTTTTTTTTTTTTTTGTGTGCTTTTCAGCAAACATAGACATGAGTCTGTTATGTCTGGCTTTAAGTTAATCCAGATTTTTTCCAACCTCTTGTCGCAGGAAATATTCAACTATGGGTTGTAGAAAGATTTGACAAATGGCAATGGTCAACGAGACTGTTTGCATTAGGTAATTCCATGGAAGCATCATTACCTTCCAACAATCTGATAGCCGTTTGCTACAAGTTTCTACCACAGCAACTTGTTTGCACGAGGTTAAATCAATGTTGCCGTGTTTAGCAGGATGTTCTCTGGTCCCCCAATATGTTTGGGTGAGAGAAATGTAATTTAATAGCATTAGATACACAAATACAAGAGCAAAAAATGTATTTAGACATTATTTATGGTAGAGTGGGAATCTTTTTTAGTTCAATTCGTATTAAATTTTAGTGGGTTCATGTCAAAAACTAAACTAATGAACCTGTATGTGATTAATTTGTGTAATGTATATAAAAAATAAAATTAAATACAACTCGTTTATGAAACATATTATATGATATGATTCGTATAACCTGTTAATTATACAACACAAAAAAACTCTTATATCATATATTGGGTCATCTATTAAATAAATAATCGGATGATAAATAGATATAATAGGATGATTAACAACATATAATTGAGGGATATACCAAATTATTAAACTGATCGAGTTTTATATCAAGTTATTAAATGGGTAATTGGGTGATTAACAATATTTTAATTAAACATGACTTATTTACTACCCAAGTCCGTCCATTTATTATCCAAACTTATTATGATAAAATTTAAACCCATTAATTTCGTTTTCATTCATGTCGGGTAATAATTTTATGAGGCATATGATACTCTTTGATTGTTGACGCGTTACAAGTGAAAAGTCTGAACCCCACAACATCCAGGCCTTAGCTGGGCGGTTTCAGTTTTGTATTCATAATGGGAAAATGAGAAGGAAATTGTGTACAGTTTGCTTTGACGCACTAGGCTGATGAGTGTCACGGCTCGCCTATTGATTGAAGGACCTTTTGATTTCACCAAGTTGAAGGTGCTCTAAGATACTCATATTTTCAAACATACTTTGATACTCCATTAAAGAACAAGCATATACACATCAAATTGACTCAATTAGCTGTGCGGTTTTGTCACAGAACAGTTGTCCTTGTTTAGCAGCCAATTTTGTTTTGTAACACACATAAAAAAGAGGACTTGTGTTTGATATCAGGAAGAAATATTTAGTATCATCCCTCAATTTATTATATTTGTAGTTATTTTTATTATTTTATATATAATTTTACTATTGTTGTGGGTATTGAAAAAAGTGATAAAAATAATTATTATAACAATGATAAAAATATTCATAAATGTGATAAATTACCTACAAAAATTATAATGTGTTTAATACAGAAGAAAGTGGTAAAAATACACCCACAAACAGTCATAAATCACCTTCAAAACTAATAAATTTTTAAAAAAAATTCAGTCACACCTCTTTTAGTTTACTATCTCTTCAACGATATCCTTGTATTATCAAAAACATCACTGACACCCCTTCTAATTTATATTCAAACATCAATGACACTCTCCGCCATTAAACCACAATTTCTAACAACAAAACAAATCATTAAAAATCCCCCTATATAAACTTCAAACAATCTTTCTATATAAAATTCGATTAATATTCGAATCGATTAAATTTTTTTTACATATTAAAATTCTAGCGGATTAAAATTTATTTTTTTTACATATTAAAATTTGAGCCAATTAAAATTTAATTCGAGATGTTTAAATTTTATTTTTTCTATGTATGAAAATTCGAGCCTATTAAAATTTATTTTTTACGTATTAAAATTTGAGTCGATTTGAACTCTATCTGAGTGGTTAGCACTAATTAAAATTCGCTTCAAGTCGATTATAATTTATATTTTTTATTTATTGAAATTATTGTCAATTAAAATTTGATTCAAGTTGATTAAAATTTATTTTTTAAGTATTAAAATGTGAATCAATTAAAATTTATTGTTTTTTATGTCTCAAAATTTGGGTTGATTAAAATTCAATGCGAGTTAATTAAAATTTGATTTGAGCAGATTAAAAATAAATTTAATCTTCTAAAATTTTAATACGTAAAAAAATATATTTTTTAATTGACTCGAATTTTAATGCCTAAAAAATAAATTTTAATTAGCTTGAATAAAATTTTAATTGACCCAAATTCGAATACATAAAAAAAAAAAAAATAGAGGGGGTGTGAATGAAATTTTTTCTCAAATATATCATGAAAAATTTAGTAAAATTATATTTTAATTAACACTTTTTATCTGTCATGGAGTGTCAGTGAAGGTTCAAAAAATAGAGAGGATATCTTTGAAGATATGATAAACTAGAAGGAGTGTGGTTTAAATTTTTTCTAAATTTTTTGGTTAGAAATTAATATACAAAAATTATAAAAACACCAAAGTAGTAAACTATGGAGGTACGAATTTTTTTTATCGATACCGTAGTCATGTTCAAAAAAGGTACACAATTCTTAGTACAAATCTCGCATCAACGAAGCTTAAGAATTATCAGATTAAATAAGTACCATCTTATCTCATATGCATAGAGATTAGAGAGTATTCGTGAGAGTCGAACTCATAATATCTATTACATTAGAATGGAATCACTTTAAAGCATTTTTAACTATGATTTATATGTAAATTTAAATTCAAATTTGAGTTTAAATTTGAATAAAAAGCTTGATTTGGTATAGAGTTTTCTAATGGACAAATTCAAATATTTACTCAAATCTTTTACAATATTTTCTTATTATCACAAAATTCATTTTTTTTGTTATTCAAATCATGATATTTGATAAAATAAATAAAACTTTCATATCTCTCCACAAATTGGTAATTAGAAAAAAAATGAATATGTATACAACATTACATGGGAATAAAAAAAACCACACCAAAATTCTAATATTGTTCTAAACCTTTATAATTTTTTATAAATTCAAATAAAGAAAAAAAAAATAACTATTTTGATATAAGTCTGGTCTAAAGAACACAAAAACATACATTTTTGAGAAAAATGAAAAATTGAAGAAATAAAATGACAAATTTTCTAAATTTGTGAGTAGCAAAAGTTTTAAATTTCACGAAAAATTGGAGGCTTGAAACTATACTACTGATAGTTTTAACTCAAAAAAATCAAATAAAAATTTGATAGGTAGGTTTAAGGTTCATATAGTATAAAAAATGAGTGGAATTAAAGTTTTGAAAAATACAAGAAATCAAGAAGATGGAAGATGAAAAAGAAAAAATATACCTACAAACTTTCAAATGATTTGTGAAAGCTTTAATAGTGTTCGGCAATGGAAGCAACATAGTAGAAAGAGGCAATAAGAGGTAGAGAACAAATCGTTGAAGAAATTCTTTAGTTTTAGATAAGTGAAAAAATTACCATTACAAATTTGGTATAAAATTTGAATTTACTTCAATTTAGATTCAGAATAAATTTTGTCATAATTTGGTATAGGTTTTTGAGTCTAGAGTTGAAGAAATTTTCTGAGTCATTTTGACTCAAATTTAAATTTGAGTCAATATTAGAAATGCTCTTGCTCATGCAAAAATATGCGACATCAATTTTTTTCCACTAAGAATTGAATAGAACTTTTTTTTTAGAAACATGTCCAAAACAAATTCAGGCCAATTGTCAACAGGAAATTTTGTCCAGACACTGGCTTATTGATTTCAGATTTATTATTTTTCTCTTCTAGAAAAAAAGTGCGTATCTGACTCAGCTTATGAGATGATCATAATATAGCAGGAAACTTCATGGAAGGAACTGCGTAGTTATTCCCCAAATCATGGAATTTTAGGGATCCTCGAATTTACATCAACGGGAATTTAAAAAAACTTATAAAAATGCCCACCAAATATTGGCCTATATAAAGAAACCCATCAGCCCCCAACCCAACCCAACCTCTTCCTTCATTTGTCTCCTTGTTCTGTCCCTCTCTCTCTCTCATTATTTTAGATAAATCCTTTTTACCCATCCATTAATGGCGACCAGTCTCTCCGTTCCCTCGAAAAAGAAAAACACAAGCCTTAGCCTTCCCCCACGGAGGGGTCAGATCATAGATCAAATTTTTGAGGACTTGATCCATACATTAGTCTATGTGGTCTCAAAAGCCGGGGAAGTAGTCAGTATGATCAGGACCGAAGGCGGCGGCGCGGCAGTGGCAGTGGCAGTGGCAGTGGCGGCGGCAGTGGCGGCGGCGGAGGCTCTGCATCCAATAGTCCGCCACTGAGCTCTTACAACTCTAATGGGTAGTTGTGATCATTAAGCAGCAACTAAGTTGTCTCAGTTCAGGAATTGGGCAAGATTGATTATTTGATAATATCTGTGTAGATGTGAATATGTAGAATTAGATGGGTTCATTAGGTTTGTTGTTTTACTTCAACTGATAAGTTTTCAGATGTTATATTATGCAGCATATAATATAATATAATATAATATAATGTCTCTTCTTCCTCTGCAACATCATGGGAATAATTTCTTCATGTTTTTGTTCCAAAGTTGATTCTGTTGCTGATTGGTGGTTAGTACCAGATATGAATATCCTAGAAATTCTAGTGGGCTGCTGTTTTTTTTTTTTTTTGAATAAAAAACGGCAGCACCTTCATTAAACTTAACTTGAGGATTCTCTAAAGATGAGAGGCCCAATGAAATCTGGACAAACCCCTCTCCATAAAACAGAGTCAGTACACTGACAAGCATAATGAGCCAAAGCATCAGCCACACCATTAGCAGATCTCCTTACCCAAGAGGAAGAGAATTCCATTGGCTGTTCTGCTGAAGATTGAATCAGCTCTATGAGATGACCAGCTTCTGATAAATTAGATTCTTTTCTGCCAATAGCCTCCACCACAAACAAAGCATCACCTTCTAGGACAATACTAGAATATCCCAGCTGTATGCCCAGATCCAACGCACAGCAGGCAGCCAAAGTCTCCACACTTTCAACACTCAATGGCCTCCTAAATTAATCTTTTTAGACCAGCACAGAATCACCCCCTCCAGTCTCTGATCACCACTCCTATCCCCACCGCTTTGAACGAGCTAAATATCGCCCCATCAAAGTTAATCTTTACGGTACCCATTGGAGGAGTTGAGCAACGAGAAAAGTCACCCGACGTTGGTAGAAAATTTGTTCGATTTCTTCGGTCCTGGGCCTCTAGAAACTGATTCAAATAAGAACTGGTGAAATCCGTAATCTGATAAGGGCATTGGACATCTTGTTGTAACCTCACCTTATTCCTATTAAACCAGATGGACCAGCAGAGAACCATCACCAAACTGACATCTTTTGTGGACAAATTTTCTGAGACTGTTCCAATCCATTGCTAAAAGGTAGTTGAAGGAACCTGGGGTAGCTTCACCGATGAATTACGCCACACCTGCTTTGTAAATAGACACTGCACAAAAATATGACTAGTTGACTCCTGGGAAACACCACATAAATAACAACAATTATCAACTGGAATTCTCCTCCTAGACAGATTACATTGAGTTGGTAAGATTTTCTGGGTAGCCTTCCAAGCAAACACCTTAATTTTATTGGGGATGTTTAAGTTCCACACGAACGCACCGCACCACCTACCATTGTTGCTACTTGAACCACCATCCATTCCTTGATCCAAAATTAAATGATAGGGCACTCTTGACCGAATACTTCCCCGACTTCGTGCAATGCCAAACCAGTCTATCATTAAGAATGATGGGACTCTTCTGAAAAGCCCTATGATGAAGACACGCGTCCTCGGGATTGCTGGAACAGTGTTGCTCGGATTTAAGCACCATCGGCAACGAGTGTCCTCGCCCCCGAGGTACCTCTCACATAGGATCATGCATTCGGTGTATTATACAACAACACGTGTCCTCGGTCACCCATGTACCTCGGAAACATACCACCCTCGGTCCCCGAGGAGAGCCTTTCCTCGGTGCCGAGAGTTACTCCGTCCTGGACGCTTCCTCTACTCCAGGATAAAGCTACTGACGTACGGGTCATCAGCCTATGTCAGTCTAGACTATTCATCATGACCTCGTCTTACACAAGTAATGTCAGAACATACCGGAATACAGTAATCACAGCTAATAAGGGATGGACGTGTGGCAAATGATGTCACATCAAAGACAGACAAACTGCACGCCGTTACTGACACATGACTTGGGAAAACAAACAATTAATTGCACCCTTCTGTTGACGAGACCACATTTAATGCGGTAAGGTTCGGATATGAAAGGCAATAAATGCTCCTATTACAGAGCATTTATTGCATCCTTCCCGAAAGGAGCATATTGTACCGTCGGCATCCCGACGACTCAGCATTGATTGCTCGGGACCCCGAGCAGTCAATTAGAGAAGACATTCTTCATCAAAATCAATACACACGTTACCTATGCCTGATGATCACCTACTGACCACACTGACAGCAATCATGAGCTTTTAAGGTATAAATACTCCTCCCAAAAGGCAAAGCAGGTAAGCAATCGAAAACTCTCTACTGAATACAGATTTTCTCAGTGTTTTCTTCTTCCTCTCTCTCATTCAAAGACTGACTAGACCGTCGGAGGGGATACGCCGGAACACACTCCGACACCTTTCTAACTTGTTCTTCTTTATTCCAGGAAAACCTTTCACACGTACAGGATCGTTCTTCCTTTCCCAGGATCTTCCTTTGCCGTTTCAGGTTGCCACCGCACCTTGCAGGCTGTTTCAAGCAGCGTGTTTGGCCACTCAACCGGCTCACTCAAAGTTCACCAGGGGAGAGATCTGTTCCCAATATTTTTTATATTGTGCAGGATCTTGCACGCACAATCTGGCGCCGTCTGTGGGAAACGAGTAGTTTTCCTAATTTTTTCTCTATAAAGAACAGTGACCATGGTGAACACCAGACAAAAAGGGAAAGGAACCCACCAAAGGAGTCATGAGTTACAAGCTCTCTGCCATCACGGAGGGAGGGATCGCACCAGTACGATTAAAAGTGCCTCTACTCGGTCAAGGGGGGTAACCCCTCAAACTAGTATGGGGATCAGGTCAGGAGGATCAGCCCCCTTGGCCCGTCAGCTTGCAGAGGTGATTGAAGAAAATTTGGCGATAGATTACGTCAGCTGGAGAAGGACAATGTAAACGTCCTTAGCCGGCTCGACGAGTTTGCCGCCTCAGGTGGAGGGTCGAGGGATTCATTCCTTTCCCGAGGACTCCCCGTCCATGAGGCGGAGACAAAGGATCTAAGAAACCACCTAGACCACAAAGCAGAAAGCTCCAGGGCCCCGAAGCGACCCAGAGCCGGCGAATGTCATCTTGACAACCAGTCCAGGAAAGCAAGGCCATTGGCCCTGGACGACCTCCGGCGAGGTTTGTCCAGACGGAGGAAGGGAGATGAATCCGAGGAGGACTCAACCCAATCTACACGACGCCCAGGAAACGAGGGGCTTACCGATGAACCCAGGGACTTCAGGAGGCATCCCGTAAGGGAAGAAGTAGATCTCAGAGCCCGATTAGACTCCAGAAGAAAGGGTAAGACTGTCCAGGACGAGGCCGAGGACGAAGTCATGCAAACACCCTTCACGAGGGAAATCAGTGAGATGGATGTCTCAAGAAAGTTCGTCGTGCCACGGTTCAAAACCTATGATGGGCGATCCGATCCCGAAGCCCATATCAGACAATATAAGCAGATGATGTCCCTCTATCATTCGGACCAACGGTTTCTATGCCGGGTGTTCCCTATGAGCTTGGGGGACTCTGCGATGAGGTGGTTCGAGACGCTTCCCCCAAACAGTATTGGGTCTTGGAAAAAATTGACAAGGCAGTTCCTAACCCGATTCATCACGGGGAGTAAGCGCCCCAAGGACATTGGATCATTGTTGACCCTCAGACGGAGGGAATCCGAGACTCTTCGCCAGTACGCCATCCGATACTGGGAAGAGGTCAATGAGGTCGAGGGATGCTCGGAGGTCATGGCAGCAGCATCTTTCCGGCTCGGCTTGGCGAGGGACACGGACCTGTGGGGGAACTGATGGCCCGGATCAACAAGTACTCAAGGGTCGAGGACGAGATGGGAAGCAACAAAGGCCGAGCCCTCCAATCCAAGAGAAAGGAGAAAGAGCGCGAAGATATTCCCCGAAAGGGATTGCTACCCCATCCAGGGGGTTCGTCCAGAGGAGTTCACACCGTCTTCAAGGAACCCATCTTCAGGTTGCTCCATAAAATCAAACACGAGCCGTTCTTCAAATGGCCGCCCAGGATGCAGAGCGACCCCTCCACCCGTGATCAAAAAGTTAGGTGTTCATATCACCGGGATGTCGGGCATCGCACCGAGAGCTGCAGGGTGTTCAAGTCATTCTTGTAAAGCTTGGTCCGAGACGGACATTTGAAAGAATACATAGAGCCTAGGCCAGAAGAGAAACGAGCCCTTGCCCCGACCGGGGAACCGGACAACGTCATAGACGTCATCCATGTATGTCCGCTGGAGCGCCCCACGTCCAAAGAGCTCGAATCCGACCTCAAGAGGGTAGCTTTTACAAGAAAGGTAGACGAGGGAGATGTGGGGCCATCAAGTAAAAGGGCCAGGATGGGTGAGCTTGGCATTACGTTCTCTGACGCGGATTTGACAGGCGTGGTGATTCCTCATAACGACGCCATTGTCTTGACCCTAAAGATAGGGAAATTCGATGTCAAGAGAATTTTGATAGATTCAGGGAGCTCCTTGGAGGTGATGTACTTCGAGACTTTGAAGCGGATGGGCTTTGGCCCCAAAGACCTAACCAAAATCAGGACACCCCTTATCGGGTTCAACGGCTCTTTCGCCTTGCCCGTGGGGAAAATCACATTACCGGTCGCCACTGGTCCCTTCGTCATCGACACAGAGTTTGTTGTGATCGACACGGACTCTCCTTACAACGTGATTATGGGGCGAACATGGCTGCACGCGTTGGGAGCGGTGCACTCCACTCTCCACCAGAAGTTAAAGTTCGCCACGCCAGAGGGCATCATGGAGATCCGGGGGGACCAAGCGTCTGCGAAGAACTGTTTTTATTCGGCCGTCCGAGCCGGGGCGTCCAGCCAGGAGAAGGGGCGAGCACCGGAAGAGATCATGGAAAAATAGCAATTACAGTCCGGGCGTCCGGGATGGATGACCCCCGGATAGACCCAGCTGAACGATCGGTGAAGACCTCCGGAAGGTGCCCTTGGTTGAAGGAGAAGAAGAGAAGTATTTCCTAGTTGGGACCTCGATGCCCGCAGCCGAACAGGAGGAGATGATCAGGTTCTTAAGGGAAATACAGATGTGTTCGCCTGGAACGAAATGGAAATGACAGGAGTAGACCCTGAGATAATCACTCACAGGCTGCATGTTGACCCGTCGCACAAGCCAGTAAAGCAGAGGCCACGACGTATGGCCCCGCATCACACCAACGCGGTCAATGAGGAAATAGACAAACTCCTGAGAGCCGATGCCATTCGAGAGATACAGTTCCCAGAATGGCTGTCCAATACAGTATGCGCAAAGAAGAAAGGGGGGAAATGGCGTGTCTGCGTAGATTTTACAGATCTAAACAAAGCATGTCCAAAGGATGACTACCCCCTGCCAAAGGTGGACCAGCTAGTAGATGCCACAGCCGGGTATGAACGAATGGACTTCCTGGATGCCCGAGCAGGATATCATCAGATCCCTCTCTATGCCCCGGATCAGGAGAAAACGGCATTTATCACTCCGAAGGGAGTTTATTGTTACAAAGTGATGCCGTTTGGACTGAAGAACGCCGGGGCAACATACCAAAGGCTGATGAATCGGATGTTCAAAAAGCAGATCGGCAACACCATGGAGGTCTACATAGACGATATGCTGGTGAAGAGCAGACGGAGTTGTGATCATCTGGCAGACTTGGCAGACACCTTCTCCACCCTCAGGGAGTATGGGCTAAAGCTTAATGCGGCGAAGTGCGTTTTCGGAGTGGAGTCAGGAAAATTCCTCGGGTATCTGGTTAGTCAACGAGGAATCGAAGCCAACCCAGATCAGATTAAAGCAATCCTGGACATCCGAAGCCCTCGCACTGTCCGAGAAGTCCAGAAACTCACAGGGATGCTGGCTGCACTTAACCGTTTCGTCTCACGCTCCTCGGATAAATGCAAACCCTTCTTTGGAGCAATCAAGAGTGCTGGGAAGAATATGTGGAGCCAGGGGTGCGAGGACGCCCTGGCTGGGATCAAAGAATACCTAAGGACTCTTCCAACCCTGTCCGTCCCCATCCAGGGGGAGATGCTGTTCCTGTACTTGGCAGTTTCAGAGTTTGCGGTGAGCGGGGTACTTATCCGTGAGCATGAGCACCGCCAGAAGCCGATTTACTATATAAGCAAGGCGCTCCTAGATGCCGAGACGAGATATCTACCCCTGGAGAAACTGGCTCTGTCCTTGGTCACCACTGCCAGGAAACTACGGCATTATTTCCAGGCGCACCCAATCACTGTCCTAACTGATCAGCCCTTGAAGGCAATTTTGAGGAAAGCTGAACTCTCCGGAAGGATCTCCAAGTGGGCAGTAGAGTTGGGGGAGCACGACATTCATTTCAAACCCCGAACTGCAATAAAGGGTCAAATACTGGCAGACTTCATAGCTGAGTTTTCGGGGGAGAATCCTGTTCTAGAAGGACCGCCTCCTCCCAACTTAGCATCTCCAACAAATGTTGAAGGATCGCCATGGCTTTTGTGTGTGGACGGTTCGTCAAATAGTAAGGGGTTCGAAATCGGTGTCTTGCTGACCTCTCCAGGTGGGATTATTGCGGAGCAGGCCATCCGGCTGGGATTCAAGGCATCGAACAACGAAGCGGAATATGAGGCACTCATCTCAGGACTTCGGTTAGCTGAGGCGACTGGAGTTACCAATTTGATCGTGCATTGCGATTCCATGCTGGTGGTCAATCAAGTCAATGGGGAATTCGAAACGAGGGACCCTAGGATGAAGGCGTACCATCACCAGGCAACGACCGTAATCCAAAGGTTCGACCGGTTTGAAATCAAGCAGGTGTCCCGCGACAAGAACACACATGCCGACGCCCTGGCTTGTCTAGCCTCGGCAGTGGACTCCTCCCAGTCGCGCAGGATCACCATTGAGTATCTTCCCACATCCTGCATAGACCATACTCTCGAGGCGATGGTCATCCAGGACGCACCCAAGCCGCTCAGTTGGATTGATCCCTTTGTCAAGTTCCTAACAACGGGAGATCTCCCGGAGTGTCCAAAGGAAGCTAGAAAGATAAGACTCAAAGCTCCAAGATTTTGGGTCTCTTCGGATCAGAAGCTTTACCGGAGGTCTTTCTCGGGGCCGTACTTGCTATGTGTCCAAGAAGATCAGGTACAAGACCTTCTGTATGAGATACATGAAGGAATATGTGGGGGGCACTCTGGGGGGCGATCTATGGCGCACCGCATTATGTCTCGGGGATATTGGTGGCCGCGAATGCAAAGGGATGCGCGTGCATATGTCCAAAAATGTGACCAGTGCCAGAGGTTCTCCCCAGCAATCAGGCAGCCCGCGGGGGACTTACACCCCCTCACCAGCCCTTGGCCATTCGCCCAATGGGGGCTCGATTTGGTTGGACCTCTGCCTAAAGCTCCGGGAAATAAAAAGTTCCTCATCGTGGCCACAGATTACTTCACCAAGTGGGTGGAGGCGGAGCCGTTGAGTCACATCCGAGACATAGACGCCAAAAAGTTCGTCTGGGAGAACATAGTCGTCAGGTTTGGGATTCCTCGAGCACTGGTATCGGATAACGGGACTCAGTTCACTGGCGGGCGTTTCAAGTCTTTCTGTGAGCATCTCGGGATCCGTAACTTCTACTCCACCCCTGCATACCCTCAAGCCAACGGGCAGGCGGAGTCCTCCAACAAGACAATCATCAATGGAATCAAGAAGAGGTTGGAGAAAGCCAAGGGAAAATGGGCGGAAGAGCTGTTAAACATTTTGTGGGTGTACAGGATTACCCCTCGGTCATCGACGGGCGAAACCCCCTACTCCCTGGCTTACGGGATGGAGGCAATCATTCCCCTCGAAGTAGGGCTCCCGACCATAAGGACCCAAGCTTTCGATGAAGGGGGAAATGATCATCAACTGGGATTGGATCTGGACCTACTGGAAGAAAGAAGGGAGGAAGCCGCCTTGAGGATAACCAAGTATCAAGAGAAGATCTCCCAACTCTACAACAGGAGGGTCAAGACTCGAGAATTCCGGATAGGCGATCTGGTCCTCAGAAGGTAACGGCCAATACCCGGGATCCAACAGAGGGAAAGATGAGACCTAACTGGGAAGGTCCTTACAAAGTGATATCAGTCGGAGGCGCCGGGTCGTACGGATTAGAAGACATGAGTGAAAAACTTGTAATACGACCATGGAATGTTATGAATCTAAAGAAGTATTACTTTTGAAGTACTCTCTCCCTCAAGAGCTTGCCAAAACGAAGATAAAGGGTAAGGCCCTGGGGACAGAGTTCAAGGACTCTCGTCCCCGAAGCACATACAGGAGCAAGCCTCCTGCAAGGGTATGGCCCTGGGGACAGAGTTCAAGGACTCTCGTCCCCGAAGCACATACAGGAGCAAGCCCCTGCAAGGGTATGGCCCTGGGGACAGAGTTCAAGGACTCTCGTCCCCGAAGCACATACAGGAGCAAGCCTCCTGCAAGGGTATGGCCCTGGGGACAGAGTTCAAGGACTCTCGTCCCCGAAGCACATACAGGAGCAAGCCTCCTGCAAGGGTACGGCCCTGGGGACAGAGTTCAAGGACTCTCGTCCCCGAAGCACATACGGGAGCAAGCCTCCTGCAAGGGTACAGCCCTGGGGACAGAGTTCAAGGACTCCAATCCCCGAAGCAAATGCAAGAACAAGCATCCATAAGGAACATGGCCCTGGGAACAAAACACAAGCACTCCAGTCCCCAGAGTAGATACAAGATCTTGCCTCCGGAACGGGCCAGCACGCCCCGAAGACAGTTCAAAAATACTTATGATTTATTCTACACAGAAGTAAAGAAAAGCAAAACATTACTGTACACAGAAGAAGGAAAGAAAAACTTGTTATTTATTTCCAAAAATAGGGGCTTTGCGTCCCCGAAGGCTACAAAAGGAAAGCAGAAGGGATACAATCAGTAAAAAACAAAGCAGCTTCATCGGGCTCCAGGCACCTCCAGAACTTCAGCCGAGGGCGAGTCAGCGATAAATGGTTGAGAAGCTTCTGGAGCAGGCAAGAGAAGAACTTCGGCAGCGGGAACAGCTTGAGCAACTTGAGGTTCAGGAGCATGTTCCGACGGAGCGTCCTCGGACAAGTCCACTATCACCGCCTCGGGAGCATCAGCCGAGGTCTGCATCGGCGTAGGGGCTTCATCCTCGGCAGCAACCTGTGCTTCTGCCTGTGCCATCTCTGCCGAGGGCACATACTTGTGCACTTGGAAGAGAGGGGAGTCTGACGGGACTCCAGCAGCCTGGAGCGCCTCGTCCCACCCTTTCTTAAAGAACTCTTTGCTATTTTCTTCAAGAGCGGGGAGCACGTCATCGGCAAACTCCTCCAGGAGTTGTTCCTCCGACTTCCGGTTCAGCTCCTCGGCCCTGATCCTGTCTAGCTCCTGGGTAAGGGCCAGACAGCTTTCCTCGGAGCCCACTGCCCTCTCCTCCGCAGCGGAAAGCCGCTGCGTTTGCTCAGTAATCCTCCTCTCAGCATCGGCAAGTGCGGCACTTAGTTTTTCAGCGCCCACCTTGGCCGATTCGGCGTCCTTGAGGAGTTGCTCTATTTGAGCAGCCTGCCCCGCCAGGGTAGAATCCCGGGCAGCTACATCCTCCATTGCCCGGGCAAGGGCCGCTTCCGCCTCCTCCTTCTGACCTCGGGCCCTCTGGAGGTCCATCCTAGACCCGTGGTACCGAGCAGCTATGACGGAGATCTGCTGGGTAGCCTGCAAAGGAACGAGGAAGTGTTAATCACAAAAATGGAAAACAAGAGTGAAGAAACCAAAGCAAAAATAAACTCACCACCAGGGAGTTCTGGATGATGGAGCGGAACAACACGTTGGTTGATCGCCCCCTATGAGCCTCCATGTCAGCCTCGAAGTGCAGTGTCTCACTCACTGCATTAGCGACATGAGGATCCGACAGAATAGAATCGTCGACCCTGATCACTCGGCTCATGTGATCAGTGGCTCGGGGATTCCACTCCGCGGCCTCCACCCGAGGCGGAACGGGAGGAGGGGTCTGCTGCTGTTGTTGTTGTTGCTGTCGGGGCTTCTGCTGCTGCTGCTGCTGCTGTTGCGGAGGAGCAGGCGGTAATCCACGACCCCTCCCGCTTTGCTGCTGAGCGGGAGGTGCCCTGGATCCTCGGCCAAGACCGTCATGCCGATGCTTCACCCTCCTCTCCTCCTCCACCTGAGGGTCCCGGTCTCGCACCTGACCCCGACCAGGAACCCTTGATGATGGGGTAGAACTGGTCCCCGCTGAGGAGGTGCCTCCGGTCGTTCCTCGACCTCTCCCGGCTGCAAGGGCCTGCCTCTGCCTCAAGAACCTGAGGTCGATACGAGGAGTATTTGACATCGCGACTTCAAGCGCGTCCTCGGCGTCCAAAGATTGAAGGATTTGGAAGTCCGGCCACAAATCTCCCCCGGAAGTCCCCACCTCGGCGTCTGAAGGAACAAAGTCCTCTCTGACCCCGACCTCTTCAGCAACTCCCTCAACCTCTGCCTCCGAAGCCCGATCCGGGTCTTCCTCCAAATTTTCCTCAACCTCTAGCCTCGCCGCCTGATCGAAGAGTTCTGACCACTGCGAAGGCTCGAAAGGTTGAGGAAGCTGTGAAAACTTCTTATACCCGGGGGTATAGTACAGCAGGTTATGAACAGCTCGGCCGAACCCGTTGTCACCCGTGAAACTCCAAACCGTGATTAGGTCGGCAAAGTTCACCAGCGACCGAGGGGGTGGAGCTGTTTCCCGAGCAGGAATATCTGCACAAACAAAAAAGTTGTCAACATGGGAAGTCCCGAGAAACAAATAAGAAACCCAAAGGAACCGACGTACTTGTCGTTCTCCATTCCAGAGGGCATAATAAGTCATTGTACTCGGGACCAACACCCCTCTGCCAAGATCCCTTGAAGATTAAGATGTCGTCCTTGTACCCCTTGTCCGAGTCAGGAAGATGGGTTACAAGGTACATGGAAGGGTCCCTGGCTTTGAGGTAGAAGTGTTGGTGAGGCATGACTCTAAGAAGGGAATAACAGAAAAGGAGATCATTGAGCCCAATATTTACCCCGAGGCGCCTATTGAGCTCTATGACCCCCATGATTATTCGAAAGACATTAAGGCAGCATTGCCCGGGGAAGAGGCGAAAGCGAGAGAGGAACTGAAGAAGCAGAAGGGGTAAAGGAAACCTAATACCACCCTCTATGATGGCCTTGGTATAGAAAGGCATGGCATCCTCAGCCCCGAAGGTAGATGAGTGCAACAACTGGTTAAAATCCACTACGTCTACACACAAAGGAATGCAGTACTTGGCCCTAAACCTATCGATCTGCTCCTCGCCTTTCACCTTGTATTTCCCTGACCCCGAGGGACCAGCCGGTGGATTCTCGGGAGCAGGGCGACGACGAGGCATCTCTAAAAGAAAAGGAAGAAAAAGGTATTTACTCTCTTGAAAACCCCTGAGGAAGTTCCCCGAGGGTTTAAATCAAGACGTGCCGACCGGATGACACCACCGTTCAATCGGAAAACAAAAAGGCTAGGAGGACGATAAAAAAGAAGGTTGTGAAACTCACCCGAACGTCAAAAATGGAGTTTTTCAGGAAAAACTTTAAAACGACTCCCACCAGAAAGTCCAGGAATCAACAATGGGTTTGCTGGCTCTGTGATTTTGAGAGAAAGGGCAGTCGACGATGGCAGAAGAAACAAGAACTCCGGCGAAAGATCAAGAAAGGCGTACTCTGGATAAAAGATCGAAATGGCAAAACGATGGAAACCAGAGAAGAACCCCCTTTATATAGGGGGAAATTTTCATCATTGGGCGGGAGAATCGAAACGGCACATTTAATGCGCACGACATCCCAAGCCGGGGAAAGCGGCTCGAGGCCATAATGAAGGACGGATGGCAGTTGGGAAACCCTTCGTCTCCTTACAACGCGTGTCCTCGGTGTCAGAAGATCGAAGGCTGGGGGGCAGTTGATGGGACTCTTCTGAAAAGCCCTATGATGAAGACAAGCGTCCTCGGGATTGCTGGAACAGTGTTGCTCGGATTTAAGCACCATCGGCAACGAGTGTCCTCGCCCCCGAGGTACCTCTCACATAGGATCATGCATTCGGTGTATTATACAACAACACGTGTCCTCGGTCACCCATGTACCTCGGAAACATACCACCCTCGGTCCCCGAGGAGAGCCTTTCCTCGGTGCCGAGAGTTACTCCGTCCTGGACGTTTCCTCTACTCCAGGATAAAGCTACTGACGTACGGGTCATCAGCCTATGCCAGTCTAGACTATTCATCATGACCTCGTCTTACACAAGTAATGTCAGAACATACCGGAATACAGTAATCACAGCCAATAAGGGATGGACGTGTGGCAAATGATGTCACATCAAAGACAGACAAACTGCACGCCGTTACTGACACATGGCTTGGGAAAGCAAACAATTAATTGCACCCTTCTGTTGACGAGACCGCATTTAATGCGGTAAGGTTCGGATATGAAAGGCAATAAATGCTCCTATTACAGAGTATTTATTGCATCTTTCCCGAAAGGAGCATATTGTACCGTCGGCATCCCGACGACTCAGCATTGATTGCTCGGGACCCCGAGCAGTCAATTAGAGAAGACATTCTTCATCAAAATCAATACACACGCTACCTATGCCTGATGATCACCTACTGACCACACTGACAGCAATCATGAGCTTTTAAGGTATAAATACTCCTCCCAAAAGGCAAAGCAGGTAGGCAATCGAAAACTCTCTACTGAATACAGATTTTCTCAGTGTTTTCTTCTTCCTCTCTCTCATTCAAAGACTGACTAGACCGTCGGAGGGGATACGCCGGAACACACTCCGACACCTTTCTAACTTGTTCTTCTTTATTCCAGGAAAACCTTTCACACGTACAGGATCGTTCTTCCTTTCCCAGGATCTTCCTTTGCCGTTCCAGGTTGCCACCGCACCTTGCAGGCTGTTTCAAGCAGCGTGTTTGGCCACTCAACCGGCTCACTCAAAGTTCACCAGGGGAGAGATCTGTTCCCAATATTTTTTATATTGTACAGGATCTTGCACGCACAAAGAAGATTCGGACAAATAGGGATTGACAAAATTACCTCAGCCTCAAAGTCCAAGAAAAGCTCTCTTAAACGATTCATATTCCAAGTCTTTGAATGCTGATCAATCAACCAACTCACCCGGGTGTCATTTGCAATCTCGGGGAGAGGACTAATAACCCTGAATGTAGTTGCTCTTGGAACCCATCTATCCATTTTCATGTAGACCGAATTTCCATCGCCAATCCGCCAACATAAACCCCCCTCCACAACCCTTCTAGTTGACAACATACTACGCCATGTAAATGATGGGTTGTACCCCCAATTGAGCCTCCATTATTGAAGTATTTGAAAAATATTTTGCCTTTAACACCTAGCTCAATAACAAAGAAGGATTTTGGTTGGAGTATTCTCCAGACTTGTTTTGCTAGAAGAGCAAGATTGAATGCTTCTAAATTCCGAAAGCCCATCCCATCTCTGTTTGGTAGGAACGATGAAAAGTAGAATTGATACACTTTCTATCTTTTAAGAATGAAAAGTATTAATAATACATTTTCCTTCTTTTGTATTTGGGTTGAATGAATGAAAAATAAAAATGATCAATTTTTATTTAAACATTTTTTTTGTCTAATATTAAGGATGCTAATCGAGTCGTGTCAGATTCGTGTTGAGTCATAAAATTATGAGTATTTTATATTTCTTATTCGCGTATCAGGTCATTTTCAAGTTCGTATCAAGTTATAATCAAATTCGTGTCATAAAATTTGTATCGAGTTCGAATCGTGTCATTGTGTTGAGTCAAAATTTTTCACCCTTAGTTAAGATGAAAAAAATATTTTTTTAATTTTAATTTTTTTTAATATATATATATATATATATATATATATATATATATATATATTTTAATTATATGTATATACATATTTTATCATTATATTTTTATATAAAATTAATGTATAAATAATATATAGACACATCTCAACACAAATAATTAATTTTCTATCTACTTTCCTTACGATTTTAAAGGGACTGATTTTGGTGAGTTGAAAGGAAAGTTAATCCATCAACTTTTTCATCTTTTATATTTTTCTTTCTTACCAAATATGATGTTTTGTTTATTTCTCCAACTTTTCATCCTTTCATTTTTTCATCATACCAAACGGAGCATTAATAAACCATGAAAATCAGCCGATTTAGCAAAAAACAGGGCCTCCTGGATATTAACTAATGCCCACCAAAATTACTTCAACCAAAACAAAATTCTACAGAAGCCTGAAGGCCAATTTTCATGGTCTGAATTTATGTACCAACACTCGAGAAACCAGAATTCGGGGTCAGAAAACTAGCTGATTATATTATATTGGAACTCAAAGAAATTGTGCCCTTTTCTTTCTTCCGCTTGTAATAAAAAATATATTTATATAAATACACGTATTTTTTCTTTTCTTCCACTTTTCCTCTAATACCAAACAATAAAAAACTAATTATTCAATCTTTTGATCCATCGTACCAAAAACAGAAAAAAAAGACTCAAATAATAAAAAATCTATCTTTCTCATGTCGGCAGAGAGAAATTTATGGGAGGAATGTCTTATCAATTTTTTTTTTCTCTGTTTGGAAGAGGTTTTTTCTTAATTGAATCTAGTTTAGCTTTTAGGCGGGAATTGTTGCTTTTGAGGGGCCCACTTTTTCACTGTATTTATTGATTATTTGACTCTCTCTTTACGTATATGTAAATTCACGTTTTTTTAGGATTAATAATGATAAGGATGGGATTGCGGAATGGGCCTCCAACCCAAAGCCTAAGACAATCAGCGGGCTCTTGTGAGCTTGGTGGCCCAAACAGCCCATCCATAGCCTGCCCACCTTACAGTTGGGATGAGCCGCACCCCAAAAAAAAGAGACCAACAGCATCCAGATAGGAGATCCCAACTCAGCTTCCCACCAGCTCGGCTGGAACCAGCCAGGGAGGGAGCAAGGACCTCGGCTCTTTTCGAACCAATGTGATAACAATCAGATTATATTTCATTATAATAGGCGTAGACGTAGAGATTAAGAGTTATTTGTTATTTTATTTTTTAAGAATTTAGTTGTTATTTTGATTATTTATTTATTTTAGAGTTTGTAACCTCCTTATATATATATATATATATGAGATACATATTTATTGTGGGATACTTTTAATTATTATTAACGACTGATATTGAATATTTTACTTCATTCTCAAATTCTCTCTTGTTTTTTCATCTATTTTATTTTTTCTTCTCTTCTCGTCCCATTCTTCTTCCATTTCTTATCCCTAATTCTTCCATAATATAATCTACATCAATTTAATATTAAAGCCTAATCTCAATTCAACACCACTCCTGCCATATAATCTATTCAATCATCATTAATTAATTGTATTGTATTGTTGCTGTTCACCGTCATCACAAAAGCCTTCGTCAAAATTCCCAACATACCCACCAACAACGAAAATATAAAGTCAGTCTCACCCAAATAGCCAAAAAAACAAATACTTTTACACTATCCTGGTGTTCAGGTCTCGTTCCAGCAGAACCGAGAAAAAAAATGTTCATTGTGAACTATTCATCATTACTATTTATCGTGATTGTTCATCGCAGCAACTGTTTTTCATCACTGCCCCTTGTCTTCATTAGTCATATTATTACGAGGTCTCTTCATCGCCATTTTCGCACCGTCACAAATAATACCTCCTGTCCCGTTTGCAGATTTGTAAAGGCTAGGGTTATAGTGTAACCCTTAAGCATCACGAAGAAGAAGGGAACCTCCTAATTCAACCCCAAAAGTCTAAAAACAATTGCAGACTCGTTGCAGAAGTTCTAGTAAATTATAAAAATATCATTCAAAGTTTCAGTATTTATAGAAGCATCCCCAAAAAATTCTAAAATTTTGTAAACATCCCTAGAAGTCTAAAAAAATATAGAATCACCCCCATAAATTTCAGTAAATTATAGAAATATCACCCCCAAAAGTATCAAAAATTATAGAAACATCCCAGACAGTTTCAAAATTTGTACGAAACATCCTCTAACTTGTCAAGTATTCTCTTGTAATGAACACATGATATATTATGTTCAAAAATTTAACGATTATTGACAGAAGAGCTTAATTATTAAAATTTTAGAGTTTTGAAGTTCAATTGATACGAAAATTAGTTCAGAAGCTCAACTGTCATAAGAATTATAATTTAAGAGTCATTTGTATAGTTTAATTTTCTAAATATAAAATATTTGAAAATTTTAAATTTATTATTTCAAATTAAATTATTAAATTATATTTTTAAAAATTTAGTATTGGTTGGCCAATTTCATGGGCTGCGATGAATGTGGGCAAAAAGAACACCTAGGGTCCTACACACCAGACTAAAGGACCCACCCATTGGCTTCGATGTGGTGGGACTGGATTCGTTATCAATCTAGTGGTTCAGACCGTATCGTAGGTTAATATAAGAATGACAGTAGGATGTGATTCTGTTCTTCCCAGTGCTAGATCCGGTTCTGGGTTTAATTCACCTTTTGTTTTACTATAAGAGTATTTTTAATTATGACTCAAATTTAAATTAATATTTAAGTAAAAATCTTGATTTGATACAAAGGGCTCTGATGAATAAATTCAAATTTAAGGAAGTAGAAACTCAAATTTAAATGAGAATAAATTCAAATTTAAAAAAGAATAAAGATGATCGTTGAATCTTTAAAAGAGAGTGGAATCTTACCGTAACAATTTGAGTAAGGATATGAGTTTCCCTTTATTTAAGTAAAAAAATAAGTTTATTTTGATTTATTATAGATTTAAGTCAAAGGTTTGAGTAAATTTTTTGACCATTTTTTTTTTAATTTAAATTTAAATCAGAGTTGGAGATGCTCTAAATAGAATTTTTTTTAGGGGAAGGGAGAGGGGAAGATGACTTAAACCCTCGACCTCAATAAGGTAAGACCTTCACAAGATAATGAGTACCATTAAACCAAAGGTCTATCAATACTCTAAATAATATTAAAGTGTATAATTTGCCTCAATCTGTATTAGTAGGAACTTTTATTTACACAAAAGCATAACTATAGTTGTAAGCAAAACAAAAATATGTGCAGTTACTATCTTACAAAAGTTATATATATATATATATATATATATATATATATATATTATGCTGAATAAATTTTAACAAGACATGAATTAAAAACACGATAGGACACACAACCCATTAATAATACTAAATAAGATATTGGGCATATTTGGAGGTGGCCTAAAACTTAAGCTTTTGAAGGATTCAGACAAAAAAAAGTCTGGTCCGTCTGGACTCGATTTTATTGAATGGTTTTTTCATTAATATTGTGGACAAAAAATAACTTTTATTAGCACCAAGGGAAAAAAAAACTTTTCTAAAGACTTTCAAGAAAAAAGTCAATTTTTTCAGAAACACTCCGAAAAATTCTAAGAACTTTATTAATTAAATTTTGGGAAAAATTCAGCCACACCCCTTTTAATTTACCATATCTTCAAGAACACTCCTCCTATTTTCTGAATCTTCAATGACACCCCCTGCCAGATTAAAGGTGATAATTAAAATACAATTTTACTAAATTGCCTATGATATATTTTAGGAAAAACTTCATCCACACCTCCTCTAGATATGTATATCTTCAATGAAACTCCCTCTATTTTTTAAAATTTTGTATGTATTAAAATTTAAGTCGATTAAAATTTGATTTGATTTAATTAAAATTTATTTTTTATATATTAAAATTTACGTCGATTAAAAATTATATTTTTTACGTATTAAAATATAAATTTTAATTAACTCAAAATTTAATACGTAAAATTTTTTTTTAATCAAATTAAATCGAATTTAAATAAATAAAAAAATATAAATTTTAATCAATTCGAAACGAATTGCAATCAAAGCTAACAGGTCAAATAAAGCTCAAATTGACTCTAATTTTAGTACGTAAAATGCTTTTAATATGCTCAAATTTTAATACGTAAAAAAATAAAATTTAATCAACTCGAATGAATTTTAATCAACTCAAATTCTAATATATAGAAAATAGAATTTTAGTCAACTCAAATTTTAATATGTAGAAAAATAAATTTTAATCGATTTGACTTTTAATCAAATTTTATGTAAAAAGATTGTTTGGAGTTTATGTAGGGATAAATTTGATATTTTAAATAATTTATTTTTATTATAAATAGTATTTTAATGGCAGAGAATGTCAGTAATGTTTAAATAAAAACTAGAATAAGTGTCAATAATACTTTTGATAATAGAGAGATATCTTTGAAGATATGACAAACTAAAATAAGTATAATTGAAATTTTCCCTTGAATTTTTCATTTTATTTTTCAAATCTTTATTTTACACCCAAAAAAACCAACTCCTCATAGATTTATTGTAAAAAAGTTATCATTAACTCAAGACTTGTGTCCCTAGATTTGTCTACAAATAAGGGCTCCGGGGTTGGGATCCAAAAACTTCGAACTCTTTCTCTCCTCCACTAGTCCTTTCATACCAGTTGTATTAATGCACAGTTTTGTAAAGATTTTGCCGGGGTAACTTTTTTTTTTGGGTAAATTAAACGGACATTCCTTCACTTTTTAGTTTATTACACAAACACCCCTTGACTTTTGACAAATGGCACTCGAACCCCTGCACATTTGAAATTTGTTACATCTAGGCCCCCTATACTTGACAGACGTTAGACATACTTACGGAATATAATGACATTAGAGAAAAAAATCTATTATAATTCCAATAATGCCCCTATCTAGTGAAAGTCAAAGTCTACAAAACCATTGTACTTTAAAGTGATTATTGAAATGTCTATTTTATCCTTTCCTTTTCATTTAAAAACCCATCTTCCTCTCTTAAAGATTCTTGATTAAACATCAAAATTGTTATTTTATTATATTTAATGATTGATTAATTGTATATTATTTGTGATTAAATATGTTAAATTCCATGATTTTCTAGTTTGATCTTTTTTCTAGTTGTTTGGTTTATTTTGCAGGTAAATTGGTTGATTTAAAGTAATAATGGATAAGACAAATGAATCAATCACTAGAGGAAGAATCATAACTGATAAAGATTGAAAAGTCAAGATTAAAATAGGAAGACTTGAAGATATGACAACAATTTAATCCTTATAAGAGTCCAAGTTAAAAGAAAACTTATTTAGTGTTGGATTAGGAAAGTATCTTAGAAGATAAAGATTTAACATGCCTTTAGTATTTTGGTCATAACTTTTGACTCTGATATCCGATTTATTTGATTTTTGGGGGTTGAAAAGAAGACTTCAAGGGCTACAAAAGTGTATTTTACGAAATTTTCGTAATTCAGCCTCTAAATATGCGAAATTCAAGCTCGAAGTTTAAACAGATTTTGTACTCACGTCCCAAAAATTTTATACACGAGATTTAACCTTATAAGACTTCTCTTTTGGAAAAGGATTCCTTTCAAACTGTACTTAGGATTTATTTTTAATATAAATAGGGGTTTTCATTTAGAGATTACTATTATTCTTTTTCTCATATTTTTATTTTTATTTTAGTTCATCATGTCTGGCTAGAAGGCTAAGTTAGGGTTAAGGGAAAACCTCTCAATGAAATACGGTAATGTTATTGATTCTGAGTTTAATGATTTATGATTTTTTGTTAATTTAACTTCTGATCTTATAGCTAAGTTTTTGCTTTGTAAAAATTCTTGAGTCGTTGTGTCATGTACATCGATTGCTTGAATTTCTCTACGAGTAAATAACTAATTATTCCACGTTTGAGGTAATTATCATTATTTCATAAAATAATATAATTGGTTGATTATTCAGGTTCCTGATTAATCGTTTGATTATAACTTAAGGATTTCTTACTTGATTTGTTACTTGAATCAACCGATATCTGATTCTTGTCTCAAGTTAAGATTTGAGTCTTTAATCATTATTTTATGGAATTGAGAGGGAGTACTTGATGTTCTAGTATTTTTATTACTGTTTTAATTATTTAAATCACCTTTTTTTGTTCAACAATTCTCTAAACAAATAATTTATTTTTAAGTTTGTTTTAGTATTTGTGTGATTGCTTTCTTGTTACAATTCTTTGAGGGTTCGACCTTGGTCTTCCGAGAATTATATTATTTCGCTTAACCCGCGCTTGAGTTTACAATATTAATGTTGAATCACTTCTCATTCGGCAAGTAAGAGTTCTCTTATTTTTTTGTCTTCCTCCATATCTCTTTACCTCTATATCTATGTCCATATATTTTTTTTTGGTATACAGTTATAAATGGATAAACATATACACGTATAACAACAATATATTTTTGTATTGTCTGTGTTAGATGTGGATGGGGTCTTACTGTTATCGTTATTATTATTAGAAGGGGTGTTTCTGTTGTTATGTAAAAAGGTAAGGGGTGTGTCTATCATAAGTATAATATGACTTGTATTTTGTTGTAGGCACAAAACATGTCATCTTCTTCCAGCAATAGATTTGGAGGTGGGAACAGAGAAGGATTTGGAGGACATGAGATGTTGGATTTAAGGTTCGTTGGAACACAATGTAATTGCGGGAAAAAGGCAGCAATAAGGATAGTGGAAACTGAGAAGCCAGCAAAAAAGAGATTGTATTTCAATTGTGAGAAAGGGGAGTGCAGGTTCTTTGCTTGGTGTTATCCAAATGTCTCCATGTGTTAAGCATGTGTATGGACTACGACGAATTTTCAGCTCAGATAGTGGTCATAACACCCAGGACACGCATGCACTTTTGAAGGCCCTCATTGTTGCGGTGTTAGTTGTTTTTGTAATGCAACTATTTGGTATAGTCATGTATATGAGCAAGAACTAGAAATTCCAGTGATGTAGTCTTATCTGTAATGTTAGGTTGTGTTTTACCTATTATATAGGTGGTGTGTATGTCCTAAGTATGCTTTTGGAGTTGTGCTAAATATGCAATGAGCTAAAATTAAGATTATGATATATGTACTGGCTTTTGAAATTAAGCTAACTATGTAGTGGCTTTAATACATTGTAATAGCATCAATACAATAGTTGTCTGTGTACATAGTACACTAATAAAAAACTGCCATCAGAATCTCAAAAAAACACAAATAGGACTAATAAGTCAAAAAAGCCATATGCACCATGTACATTCCTATGCTAGTTATGTGCACCATTCACAAGTCAATATCTAAAATGTCATACAAAAAAGGCATCATTCACATTCCTATGCTAGCTATGTGCACCATTCACAAGTCAATATCCAAAATGTCATACAAAAAAAGGCACCATTCACATTCCAGAAGAAGTCAGCTTCCATTCACATTTGCCCTTACACTAGCCTGAGTGTCTGCCCCTTCACTGGCCTGAGTGTCTGCCCTAATTCCCCTAATAGGATTATCAATTCCTTCTTATGATATAGAAATTCCAGATTCATCAGCTTGAGAGCATTGTTGTGATTGTGGTGTTGGTACAGTTTGCTTCATACATAAATACATAAACATAAAAAAAATGTTGGACTAATATTTTCATTTGTTATGGACATAATAAAAAATTACCTGAGTTGCACCTTTTCTTTTGACAGGTGCTCTTTGGCAAGTTCATCTATTGTGACCTAGTTGCTTGCAAATCTGGCACTTAATTGTCTGCCTCTTTCTCATTTCACTTGTGCCAGCTGCTGGTTCATCTGTAACTCTTCTTCGATTGTTTCGAGGCCTTCCAAGTAACATGCGTAGAGGTTGTGGATGGAGAGTTTCTCTAGTTGGAGCCCACATTTTATGGTTAGTAATTGGATGTATGATATCCCGATGAACCAACATATATTTTTCTTTTGTGAAATAAGCATCACAAAACATCTCAATATTTTCCCATTGAGAACTTATTGTTGCTACTGCATGAACAGAAGGGACCCCAGTAATCTGTCATTCTACGCAAGCATATTCCTTGGTGGTTAAATTGACAGGGTATATTGTCTCTTTGTGACGAATATCAAACTCCACGTTTCCAGCCCAAAGCACATTACACTGCATGCTTTTCTTTACCACCTCGTCTAGTTTTTGTCTAATATTCTTTGTAACTAGACCTTCCCAAAAACTCCCCTTCATTTTTCTTTTGTGCAACCTCACCATTAACTTGCACCTTATTCCCTCTAACAGTGTCAAAACTGGTTTCTATATTTGTAAACCAACCCAGTTGTTAAATGACTTACACAAATTATTGGTTATGTGTTCTCTCCTAATAGTATGGTCAAATGTGTGCCTAGCCTATGTGTGTACATGAATATTCATTAGCCAATCATATGCCTCACAATTCAAATCTTTCATTTTATCCATGGTTTCCCTAAACTCCATCTCAATATAAGCCCTACTTGCCTTCCAGAAATAAATCCTAAGTAGTAACCTTGGGAATTTAGGCTTAAAGTTGTTATAGAGATGCTTACAACATCTTCTATGTTAACTTCTAGGAAACATTTTCTCAAACACTTTATCTAATCCCTAGAGTGTCACTCCAACCAAAACAAGAAACAATAATGACAAATCAGAAAAGACATTAAAATGAAACTAGATGGCTAAGAAATTACAAATTAGAAGCATAACTTCAGGTTGTCTGAGATAAAGGTCCAAGATTTGGTCCTATCAACTGCTCCAATGACACCATGTATATTTTGAAGAAACCATCCCCAACTTTTTGTCCTTTCACTTTCAATCACTCCATACGCCCCTGGAAACAAACATTTATTCCCATCAAGAGCCACTGCAACCACCAGAACTCCACCAAATTCACCTTTGAGGTGACAACCATTAACCCCAATAAAAGGTTTGTCACCTGCCCTAAAACCATTTTTTAAATGCAGCAAAAGAAATGAAGATTATCTTGAACAATGGGTTATCACTCACAGATTTCTTGAAATAATCAAGTTTAATAACACTCCTAAGGTTACTCCTCCTTACTTTTTTAACATATTCTGGTAGTAATCCAAAAGATTTTTTATGATGACACTCTATTTCTTCTATAGCCCTCTTTTTAGCCCTATATAACTGACAAGGGTTGGCCTCAATCTCCCACTTATCCTGCAACTCATACTGTAAAGTTTCTAAGGTCATTGTTGAGTTGTTTTTTATCTATCTTCTAAACTTTTTAACAATCCAAGTAGAGTTTGCTTCAGGCAACTTCCTATACCTGACACAATTGTGATTTTTACTATAAGTCTTTACTTTAAAAGTAGGTTGATCTGGTAAAGGAGATGCATGAATCCTCCACTGGCAGCCCTCTGCAGCGCACTCAACGGTAACCTTAGTCCTCTCATTTTTCTTCCTTATTACTTTTATCCCTGTCTTTATTATATAATCCTTTAATGCGTTTCTGAACAAGTCAACATTTCCAAACAACATCCCCACACAAAAGTCCCAATCAGTGTTTCCATCATTAGGAACATTAAACCCCACTCCAAATCTTGAAGTATCACTGACATTGCACTTTCTTTTCCTACTCCTTCTATGTGTTTTATCCACTTCAGCCTCAAGTTCCTTCGAATCTGTACTACTAACATATCCTTCATCCCCTGATTGATAATCTAAAAATCCATCGTCATTGTTTTCATCTAATTGTGTGTTGATGATATCATCATTATTCTCATAACTAACATTGAGGGCATCATCACTATCAACTATCCAGTCATCATCCTCAGAACTGAAACCATAAAACATTGTCATCATTCACATCATCAACTTCATGCCTATTTGCATCCTTGTCATCATTTCACCACCAACACCCGTATGTTCATCCCCATTTACATAATCAACTTCATGCCTATTTGCATCTACGTCATCATTTTCAACATTAGGTTCATTGTCATCAACTTTAAGCTTTTCACCTATTCGTACATTTGGAGGAGGTGGGAGTCTCACATGAGACCCAACTTCAATATTCACAAATACAGGTATCTCTTTACAATTTCTATACAAATAAAACATTTCATGTAACTGTTCATCGTCATTTAGTACTAGTTTTCCACTAGCATCTAGCCAATCAACTGTAATAGCAATCATTACCTTCGATAAACTATCACCCATAAAAATATTGGTAACTTCTGCAACATCTGTTACCATATCCATACAACAATACCTATCAGGGTCGACCCTATTAATGGTGAAAATAGAGTTGTTAAAATGAACAACAATGTCATGCTCCTGCTCGTCCATTTCTGCAAAACCTTTAAATGGCCAAAAAATGAAAATAGAAGAGGAATGAGTGATGGACAACAATGTCTCTTACTGGGTGACTAAAACATAAAAAAGAGATGTGCCAAAAAATGACAACATAATGAAAAATGAGGCTCAAGATCAAATCTAAATTGGTAAATTACACAGACAAATCTAAATATGTGCCAAACTTGTGATGGATTGAAGAGTCAGAAAAGGATGCCTTAAACGAGATGCTTCGTTGAAGATGAAGTGCCAAGATGCCTTAAATGAGATGCTTCGTAGAAAATGAAGAGCCAAATCTAGACTTCGCCCTTTCTAGGTTAGGTTAAAAGTTTATTTGATCTACATCCAAACATCATTTAAGTGGCTTACAAATTTGAGTTTTTTGAAACAGGTAAAAACGATGGGAGATTAGGGTTAGGGTTTCTCTGATTCAAGCATGTTGATAGTGGTTTAGGGTTGGATTTATTTGAATTTGGAGTGAAGTATGCATGATTTGGGGTTGAATCGACGGATAAATCTGTCAAAGACGATTTGGGTTCTCTCTTGCCTTCTTTGTAGATGTGACAAATGGTGTTTTGGTTCAATTCGAAGATATTTTACAAGGCTATTATACTCATTTTGATTTTGAACTGAATTATCAATTTTTTTTTTGTGATAACAAAAATAGGGTAAGATTGTCTTTTAGCATTTTCTGTTAGCATCGTTTCATTTCTAACGTCGTTGGGGTTCGAGTGTCATTTGTCAAAAGTCAAGGGGTGTCTGTGTAATTTAAACTTTTCTTTTTTGTCCCCACTAGCTATGAGGAAAACCATTAAAAAAACTGTTGATTTTTGTGACTTTATTGCATTATGGAGATAAATTGTTTGGAGTCAACAATAAACTCTCTCAAGTAAGTATAATTATCATCTTAAATGCAAAATCAATGATATATCTTGGAATTATCAATTCAACTCACCTTCATTAAAATCGTTGAAATTCTTTTTTTCTTAATATTTTTTTCCCTTCTATTGCCACAGCTTTTTTTTTTTTTTTTGGGGGGGGGGGGGGGGTGCCAATGGCAGAGGCAGCACATGTCTACCCTCAAAAAAAATTTCTTAAAATTATCTATACATATATATATATTAGGTATTTTCTCAATATTTAAATTATGTCCACCCTAGTTTTTTGTGTCATATAAATTAGTATCTATATAATAAACTACAATACAATTCAAATATCAAAAGATAAACAAAAATAACTTTTACTCTTTCCAGTTGAGATCTCTTTAAATTTTACTTTAAAGTTAATCTGACGGTAAATACTAACACCTAAAATTTAATAGATAAAAAGCCCATAAAGGTGTATTTAGAGTGCCTTTTTAAAAATCTTTCTAATACTTATAATTTCTCATAAGTATTTTTTTTTAAAATAATGTTTAGAACCGCACCCTCACCCCCACCCCCATCGCCTAACCTTCTTCACCACTATCACCACCGTCACCCCACCACCACCACCAACTCCCCATCGCACCATAACCACCATCACCACTACCACCACCTTCACCGCCCCACCACCACTATCACCATCATCGCTTCACTCCCACTGTCATCACCAATACCACCACCATTACCACCTCTACCGCCACCGTCGTGACCCCATCACCACCATCACCATAACAACCACCACCATTGTCGTCGCCGCCACTCCACCACCATCACCATTACCACCACCCTCACCACCATAACCACCACCGCCCCACCACCACTATCATCACTCCATCACCATCTCTGCTACAACAACCAGCATCACCACCGTCATTGCCACCGCACCAGCACCACCACCCTCACCGCCCCACGTTGTCGCCACCTTACCACCACCGCTACTGTCCCACCATCATTCCTATTACCACCACCTCTACAACCATCACCACGACTACCACCCCCCTAGCACCACCGTTGCCACCCTCACCACCATTGCCACTGCTTCACCATCACCCCCACCACAACCACCACCACTTTTGTTACAAACACCACCACCATCATTGCCACCTATAACCAATTGCTACCATCATCGCCCATCACCACCCATTACCATCGTCGTCTCATTCTTATATTTATTACTATCATTATCCATTACCACCGTTGCCCACCATCAACACTCATCACCATTATTGTTACCCATCGCCACCCACTACAATAACCCACCCCCACCACACTTACCACCACCATCATCATTCGCCACCACCCATCACACTGTCACCCAGAAGCATCTGTTGTCGCTCATCACCACCATCGTCACCGCCTACCATCATAACCCACCAACACCACCATCATCGTCGCCCCACCACCACCACTGCCAACCACCATCACCCACCATAACCAACACTCATCACTACCACCGTCGTTACACATGACTGTCACTATCACCACCACCCCTATCGCACCACTACAACCATCACTACTACCATCACCTTCACCACCCCACCACCACTACCCCATTCCCATTGTCATCACCAATACCACCACCACCACTGTCGCCCCATCACCACCCCCTACTACCACCGTCGTCACACCATCATTACCTCCACCATAACAACCACCACCACTATCGCCACCCCACCACCCTCACAACCCCACCACCACCACTATTGTCACTCTATCACCCCTGTCAATATCCCACTATCACCTCTGCTCCCACCTCCCCACAACCATCACCATTACCACCACTACTGCCGTCGCGCGCCACTCCTCCACCATCACCATTACCACCACCACTACCTCCACCGCCCCATCATCATCACCACTACTACCACTATCACTACCATCGTCTCCACCCCCACCACCATTTATACCACAACAACCACCACCACCACCGTCGTCGCCACTGCACCACCACCACCATCTTCACCGCCCCACGTTGTTGACACCCTACCACCATTGCCACTGTCCCACCATCATCACCACCACCACCGCCACCGGCCCACCACCACCTCTACGACCATCACCACTACTACCACCCCCCAACAACACCATTGTCACCCTCTCCACCACTGCCACTGTCTCACCATCACCGCCACTACCCTACCACCACCATTGCCACCCCACCACCTTTGTTACATCCATTACCACCACCATCGCCACCTACCACCAATTGCTACAATCATCGCCCCACCGCTATCCATTATCATCGTCATCTCATTCTTATATTTATTATTATTACTACCATTATCTCAATATCACCGTTGCCCACAGTTAGCACCCACCACCGCCCACTACCATAACCCACTCCAACCACACCTACCACCACCATTGACATTTGTCACCACCCATCACACTGTCACCTAAAAGACCCATCGTCGTCCACCACCACCATCGTCACCGTCTACCATCACAACTCACCAACACCACCATCATCGTTGCCCCACCACCACCACTGACAACCACCATCACCGTCACCCACCACAACCCACACCCATCACTACCACCATCATCGTTGCCACCCACGACTGTCACCATCATCACGGTCGTCGCCACCCACCACATCCAGCAACGTTTACCACCACCACCACCACCACCACCACTACCACCGCCCACCACTACCACCACTCAACCTAGCTTCAACCTGTGCTTAAAATTTTTTTTCTCTCTTCTATAATTGTGATTTGATTTGGGTATAAATATGAATATATTTATTGTTGATCTTTTTTTATTACTCAGTGTCTTTGGACACAGACAATAATTAGTACACTTATATCAAATAATTATGAATTTTTGGACACATTTTATGTACCTGTCTAGTCATTTAACTATGGTCATTGTGTAATAAAAATTATTTTGTATGTATATACAAAACCAAAGTCACAAATTAAAATTATTATTTAGAGTAAAAAACCCTGATATGAATATGTTATCTCATGTTAATATAAGATGAAAACCAACGACCAAGAAAGAGAGAGATAGGGAAAGAGAAGAAATTGATCGACGATGATGTAACCTTCGTGATTGCCTGATCTATCATATTATTCAATGAGATGTGATTTGTCCTTATCTGAACAATTAAAGGCAACTCTACGATATTAGATAGTTCAAGTCATTTTTTTGTTTGATCTAGCATTGAATTTTAGTTCAAGTCACTTTTTGTTTTATCTACCATTGAATTTTTGAATTTAGTAGGGATTGATTATCTATTTTTAATTAAATAGAATGTAATTAAATATAAATTATTATCATATTTCTATTGATTGTAAGCAAAAAAATTAAAGTTCTTTCAATTATTTGTTCTTTCTCGGACACAATTTTTTTGCTCTGCCCCTATTTGCAAGGAAATAACAGCATCAGGCTCATTTAGTAAATGTGTTGTGAGGGGATTAAATATTGGATTATATTATTTTTTATTTAATTGGGTCTAATAATTTGTTTGGTAAGTAAATTTGATATCGTATTAATGTCAAAAACATATATTAATCGAATATTTATCGTATATTTTTTATACGATAGACCTGTAGTATGAAAATATTTTAATACCACCAAGAGATGTGGTATTATAATCCAACTCAAACATATTATTTTACACAGTTACTATTATAACCCTACAATTGATAAAATCAAGTTGTCATCAATGTAACAAACACTGATTGAGGATATTTTTCTTAATTCAACATTAATACAATGAAATAATTCTCTAACCAAATAACCGATTGCATTGAATAACTACTATTCAACGTTTATGTTGTGTATTGTCAAACATTAGATAAAATTACATATTATTTTAATACTCTATTTAATCTTGTATTTTGTCATGTTGTATTATATTAGATTGAATTATTTTATATAATCCATCCATTATTAATACGGCTACCAAACGAGGCCAATATCGTATTTATCCACAACAATATTAAGTATCACTCCAACTCTTTGTTCTAGGATGTAAAAATGGCAATGGTACCCATTTATTTGCGATTTATAAATTCATAAGAAAATTCAACGACTAGACAGGTTATTAACTTAAAGTTGTATGATATAAATCTAAAATTAATGAATTTGATTAATAATTAAATTGACTTGTCAGTTTAATTTAATTTTTTTTTTTTGAACTATAGATCAATTTAACAGTTGAATTGACAAAAATCCAATCATAAATCCTAAGAATATGGTTATATGTTGTTTACACAATTCACAAACTGAAATATACACGACTCTTATATGACACGACTTATATATGACTCTCTTTTAGGCATAGAATTAATCAAAGAGGGAATAATTTTTAAGGTTTTATGGTGAATAGGAGCGCTTCTATTTATGAAAGAATAATTTTACATAGATTTAGAAATTAAACTTAATAATCTTAATTTGATAATGCTGAGACTTACATTAAAATCAATAATTATAATTATCAAATTTAATTTTTAAATGTGTAATATTAAATAGACTTAAAAATTAGACTTGATAATCTCAATTATTGAATATATAGTGGGTGTTAATGAATGTTAGGACACATAGTAAAATTAATGATCGAGATTATCAAGTATATTTTTTAAGTCTATTTTTTAAATCTATTTTCTAAGTGTAGTTAGCATTTCTCTTTTTAAATTCATCCACCGTTACCCTTTTTGAAACTCCGCGTCACTGGCCTCCTCTTTCTGTTGTGGCACTCTCTCTCTCCTCTTCTTCCTCTTGTGTAAGTTTGAAAGTATTTCTGCTTTTCTTCTTGCTACACCAAATTACTATTTCTGCTCTACTTTTCCTTTTTCTTTGTGATTATCTGACATAAACCGTTGTTATCCACTGTTTTTTGTTCTGTTTTTCTGATTGAAACTTTGCTTCCTCTTTAATTTGTACCAGATAAAGGAACACTCTGCTTCAAAGAAGATCACCGGCGGATCAATGGCAACTACTTCCTCCAATTCCCCCAAAAGGCAAACCACAAACCCTCCTCCAAAAAGGGGCCAGATCAAAGCTCAGATTTTTGAGAGCCTGGTGGGAACAGTAGTTTCTGTGGCCTCAAAGGTAGGGGAAGCACCGAGTAGGTGGGGGATAGACGGCGGTGTTGGTGGTAGCTCCGCCTCCGCGAGCCCACCACCGAGCGCTTACTGCTCTGATGGATGTTTCGATCACTCCGAAACACCATAGAATAGACTCATCATTTCCATGATGGGTCCTCATTTCTCTGTTGTAGGCTGTGTTTTATAAGCAGATGCTCTGAAATAGTGTTGCTTTTTAGATCCAGATTAAGTCTTGTTGTTTCAGTCAATCCGACGGTAGTTTTTTTGTTCGGATTGGATTGTGGGTATGTGGGAATTGAAGGGTTTTCATCAGGACTTTGATATTTCTGCATATTTGATTTGTATTTTAGGTGTCAGAGTGAGTTTAGCTCTGCTAAGTTGTTAGTTGTGCAGTATATACCTCTTCCACTGTTGTTTCTTCCACTTTCACAGAGGGAATCGTAGGTTGGGGGGGGGGGGGGGGTGTTGTTTATGTATTTGAGGCTTTTAATCCTCAACTGTTTCTGTATCTTATTGTTTCTGTGACTTTTTATGGGAATAAAGTTCATGTTTGTTTTTGTAGTTTCGTTTGTAATCATGGTATTGATGTTATACTTGTGCTTGGTTGCTTTTGGAATTGACACTTCTCATTGTGATATTATCCGTATTCTTCTATGTAAATAAAACTTGGTAAAGAAATCATACTACAATTTTCAAAACTTACGGCAAGGGTAGGTTGTCACCGCAAATGCAATATTGTACTTGTGGATTGTGGCGAGCTGGGCTTCCCTACTAATAGGCCACTAAGGTGGCTGCCTAGGACTCTCAATTTTAAAGGGCCTTTAAAATTATAATCATTAATATTTTAAGCTCAAATTTTATGAATTTAAGTTTTAAATAGATCCTGAATTATTAAGTCCTCACTTTTAGAGTCCAAGACAATTTCTAATTTTACTAGGCCCAAACATTTTCCCCATTTAGTTAAGTTCAATAAAGTTCTCGTAATTTTATATTTTATATTATGATTGCTTTTATTTTTTTACCCTAAAAAAAGCACGCTTCTCTCTCTCTCTCTTAATACACATTTGTGCTACCACCTCACTCTTAAAACGTAATACCGAATAATTTTTAACACTTTCAAAACATAATAGATACATTTTTTCTAAGCTCTAAAAGTGAGGGCCTAAAAATTCAGGCCCACATTAGCCCTTGAACGATGGATCTATAGCACCTGCAGCTTTTAATATTATTGTTTTGGGTTAATTACAAAATACCTCTTCAACTTTGGAACTTGTTTTAATCAAGTCTCTTTGATTTAAAATTGAATAATATGCCCCTTAATATTTCAATAATTTTCAATTAACTCTTACAATTAGATGACCACCCTTAAAAATGACTTAAATTAATCAAACACTCACAACTACCATTACCTTAATATTATATGAAAAATAAAAATCAATTGTCCACGCAACTCTCTGATGAAACCTAACTCTCTTCCCATCCAATGAAACTGAAACCAAAACCAAAACACATCTCCACCCAAAATAATTGAAATATCTCCCCTCAACCCCGACAACTCTCAACCCTTCCAGTGAAATCTAAACCCCCCTCCTAACATAGCCCACCCCAAACAAATTATCCTCCCTTCCCTCAATTAGTGCGTTGGCAAAGAGAAAAGAAAGAAAATGGAGATAAGTAAAGGATAAGGGTATAGAAGTAATTTTAAAATTTATGTCTAATTACAGTTAATTGAAAATTATTGAAATATTAGGGGGGAAATAGTTCAATTTTAAATCAGAGGGCCTTGATTGAGACAGGACCCAAAGCTCAGTGGAGCATTTTGTAATTAAGCCTTTTTATTTTTTATGGTTATTGGGTTCTAAATTCTACTCACCATGGTTTTTTGTTTTTCTAATTCGTTTTTGTCCACACGAGTTTGACAAGATATTGAGTCTTTGTCCGGTCCAACCGGTGTCAGCTATTAGATCGTCTGTGCAGATAAACCGTTAATGAACCATGAAAATTGGCCGATTTAGCAAAACTCGGGGGCCTCCTGGTCATTAACTAATTCTCTCCAAAATTACTTAAACCAACACAAAATTCTAAAGAAGCCTATAGGCCAATTTACATGGTCTGATTTTATGTACCAACACTCAAAGAAACCAGGATTCGGGGTCAGAAAACTAGCTGATTATATTATATTGGAACTCAAAGACATTGTGCCCTTGTAAGAGAGAGAGAGAGAGAGAGAGAGAGAGAGAGAGAGAGAGAGACCTGGGCAAGGCCCTTGATGATTTTTGGTGTGCCTTTTAATTTTTAAGTTTTTTTTATTAAAAGCCCTTTGAAGATGTGGTTGGATCACAAAGAGGTTTTGAATCTTTGGATGATTATTATAAATATAATATTTTTTAGCTTAATTATTATGTTTTATTAAAAAAATTTCATAATTTCACAAGTGACAAAATTAATTGAGAATGGATAATATTTTATAAGTGATATGCAATAGATATAGTGCCAAGAGTTTAGTTTATAAAATTCTGCAAGAAGCGACTATTTTCAGTATGAGTAATATTATTAAAATATAAAATTTTAACTTAATAACCTAATTATGTGACAGTGATATCGTTCAATTGCATTGTTTTGGCTTTAATTATTAAATTTTTTTATTAAAATTCTATTACTTGACATATCATTATTTTAACAGATTAAATTAATATTTTAGATCTCAAGAACATTTTTTTTAATAGAAAAAAAAATTTATTTATGAACAAGTCTGAATTACAAGAAGCAAAAGAGAAAGACAGACCAATCTCCATACCAAGAAAACAATAAACTTAAAACAAATGAAGCAAAACTACACAGCAACTTCCATACTTTTATGCCTCCCCAAACAACCTTCCATGCTTCCCTGTTTCAACAAATCAACACTACAGTCACAGTCAAAACCATCCCAGATCACAGCAAAGCTCAGCAAACAGCAGCCGAGGCTCACTACAAAATAAAAAGCCAGTTAGCCCATGTCGTCAAACACAACCACCCTTTTCTTCCTCAGCAATGGCAAACCAACCACATCTCTATTCAAAGCCAACTTCACCTCAACTGGCAACTGCAAACCCTCTGAATAATCAATAGACCTCCTGCCCTGCACAGCTTGACTAGCAAGCCTATCAGCAACAAAATTCACCTCTCTAAAAATATGCCTCAATTCAAAATCCACACACTTCAGCAATTCTTTAATCTCATTCAGAAGATATAAAGAAGACCATGGGCAGTCGCACCTTCCCATAATTGCATTGACCAGGACCAGAGAATCACACCCAATCTCCAATTTATATACAAACAGACCATATCTCTTAACCAATGACAAAACCATCCAGGAGAGCTCTGAACTCAGCCACTTTGAACATTCACCCCCCCCCCCCCCACCTGCAATTCCAGGATTATTCCTAGAAGCACCATCAGTATTCAACTTTAATGAACCAGTAGAAGGCATTCACCACTTAATCCAACACACTCTAGTCAACACTCGACAAGAAGTTTCAATTCTTAGAAACAACAAAAAATGCTTCCCAAAAGAATCATCCTGTACCTTTGGCCTCACGTTCTTAACCTGGTACCTTACGATGCTACAGATCTTCAAAAAAATGGAATAGGAATGCAAATTACCTTCCCAAAAATTCTTCTACATCTCTATTTCCAAATTTGCCAAAAAATTAAAGGCAAACTCCTAATCAAGCAGTGGCTCAAAGAACGCCTCTTGAAAACCCTACACAACCTTCCAAATCTCACCAAAGGACTTTCGCCCAACAGTAGCTGAAAACCACCTGCCACAGAAAACTTCCCCCATATAGCCTTAGCATAATCACACTCCATGAACATGTGCTCCACAAACTCCTCATTCTGAAAACACAAACAACACCTGCTGACCAAAGAAACCCCTACCCTCCTATAATTTGAATCCACAGGCAATGCTTTATACAATAATTTTCATCCAATTAATTGGGCACTTGGAGCAGTAACAGTGTTCCAAATTAATCCAGCCAACTCATTCTCCTCACCCCTGCTCCTAATCAAATGCCATGCCGTCTTAATAGTAAAAACTCCAGAACTAGTTTTTTGCCAGACCAACTTGTCCCCAGGTCTGACAAAGAAATACCAGTATTCAGCACATCAATCCTCAACTGCTCACTCAACAGTTCCCCAGAAGCACCCAACTGCCACTGAGAATTTACTCTCAAATCATACACTTTCGGAAAAACCAAAGGCAAGACCCCAATCTTACTCAACAAGACACCATTTTCAAACCAATTGTCACACCAAAAATCGCAATTCTTGCCATTCCCAATCAGCATTCTGGAAGAGCTAACCACTTTCTCAAAAAATGGCCTTGATATTTCAAAACACTTTGTTATTTCATTGAGGCAAAATAACAAAGCATCCAATTGAGAAAAAGAGAGGAGATGAGAGACAGAGACAGAGAGAATTACTAAAAAGGGGTCAAGGGGGATATATGGTATATGGTATGTGTTTGTTAGCAATAAACCGTGCCAAATTCACGAGTTATTGAGAGATCAGCACTTATTAGAAGAATGAACAACCTAAGTTTTCTAGACGACAAAACTCATATCCAAACTGCTTAGAGTGAAAACTCATATCAGAAACTGCTTAGATTGACTTCTTATACATATGCTAGACAGTTTACTAAGGACTTTTTTTTTAAGCCTAAGCAAATCAAAAACATAAGAACAAATACGAAACAATGAATAATAGCTATAATTCTCTGATTCTTTGTATATAGGAAAGATTATAACTCCCACAAATAACAATTGAATTGAACTATTTCTTGGTATATTTAGGGTAAACGATCAATTTTCCACCCAAATCAATTTTTACATAATAACGCAATAGTCTCCTTCCAATTACTACAACATCAAAGAAGCTAATACAAAACACCATAATGCAAGCATTAGACTTCTGCACATAATTCCCCGATCACAACCTACAATTGGCTTGCCAATTAGCTGATCAATTGATCGAGAATTCATCGGCAACAATTTCACTCTTAAATAATGGAGAAAAAATAATAAAACATATATTTCTTATGATCTCAAACTATATTCAATACCATTAGTTACGCATGTATATTAAATGAACAAAGGGAAAATTTTCAAGGCAAATAAATAGTTTACCCATAATTTCCTAGAATACATGTGAACCCTATATTCTGTATATTACCAACAGGGTCACACCACACCATTAAAATAGAGCATACCTAGGTATAAAATATTGGTCTTTGGAATAAATGAAGAAAACAAGTGTATAAGGGGTGAGGGTCCACATTTCCATTCATTGTACACACATTAGCATAAAAATTATCGGTCCACTCATTGAGACATTTCATCGAAAACTCATTATGCTAACAATTATTGATCCAAACAACACTCGTTGAGACATTTATTCGAACACACATTAGCATAACAATTTCAATACACTCCATTATATAATCAGTAAAACGTGTGGTTGAGTGTGCTTGAAGAGTAAGGATTTGTTATATAACCATTCTAGAATTACTTACCAAATAGCAAAGTCTAAAAAGAAAACTATTAATCATTTGTTGTATGATATTACAAAGTGAACACAGGTTGGGGGTAGTGGCAGTCCACACAATGCAATAAATTAAAATTCTAAAGTCCCAAATCAACCCTATTGCTATGCTTTATGAATTCAATTGTAGGCCCAAATTGAACTCTTGTATTAAGGAAACACCCTAAAAAAAATCATGAAAAGTTTTCATTTAGGCAAAAAAGACAAATAATTTGAAATCATACCCTTTGAACCTAAGAAATCATGTAATCTACTACCTTGATGAAGCACCCGTGTATATGTGTGCCTGTGTTATGTGTGTGTGTGCGATGAGTGTGTGTTCTGTATGTTCAGTTGTGTGCGTGCTATACGTTCTTTGCATGTGTATGTGCTGGGTTTGTGTTGCTGTGTGTGTTCTATGCTTGTGTATGTGTTGGGTGCGTGTGTTCTGTTGTGTGCGTGATGGGTGTGTTCCGTTGTGCGTGTGTGCGAAGTGTGTGTGCGTCTGCGAAATGTGGTGAAGAGGAGGAAGAACAAAAAAGAGAGAGGGGAAGAAAAGTAGACAAACATTAGAGGGTCAGAGGGATTCCCGAGGTGCTGGATCACCAGAGAGAGCAGAGAAGTGGGTGAAAATCCCAGGAAAACAACACCCTAAAAAAACACCATGGAAAATTTTCATTGAGGCAAAACAACAAACAATTTGAAATCATAGCGTTTTAACATAAGAAATCATGCAAGCTACTGCCTTGATAAACAGAGGGCGTGTGTGAGAAAGAGAAACAGAGGATGTATGTGTATGTGTGTGTGAGAGAGAGAGAGAGAGAAGTAGAGGTGGGGGGTTTGCACTGAAATTGGAGGGCTTAGGGTGGGGGGTTGTCGCCGTGTGTGTGTGTGTGAGAGAGAGAGAGAGAGAGAAACAGAGAAGAGGCATACCTGGGATGGGTGTGTCTGTGGCGGTGTCGCAGGGGATGGTGGTGTCGCTTGAGATAGCGTAACAGAGAGAGAGAGACAGAGAGAGAAGGGAGAGAGGGCTTGAAGGGGAGGCCGAGAGGGAGCAGGTGTGACTGTGTGTGCGTGCGTAGAGAGGGAGGTGAGAAAGAGAGGAGAGAGAGAGAGACAAAGAGAGCTTACCCGTCGACGGTAGGGTGGCCGGTGATGGGTGAAAGGGAGTAAAGAGGCCGCAAAGAAGGGGAGAGAGAGAGAGAGAGAGAGAGAGAGAGAGAGAGAGAGAGGAAGAAGAAGAGAGACGTTGGGATTATGTCAGACAATTGAGGTGGGTATTGTATAAAAGGTTTGGGCGGGATAAATTTTGTGAGATATATTGTGACCTGTGGATTAAATTGGAACAATGTTCCAATAAAAATAAAATCTGGGCCATTAAGTTTGAACGCTTCTTGCGCTTTCTCAACTTCACAGTTTTTATTTTTTATTTGGATCAAACTTTAAGAGTGTGTTTGTTTGGAAAGAAAAGGGAAGATATCACAATAAGAATTGGATAAAATTAGTTCGAAGGCCCACAAATCCCATCTTTGGGTTAGGCATTCTTGATTGGATTTTCGTTGGGCTCCAAATACTCGGGTCGTATGAAATGGGGGAGATATCCAGCATCATCCGGATACATGAAACTCACGTGGAGCTTGGAATTCAGAAGCCCACCGGCCAAATAAGAAATAAAATGACTAAATTGTCATTAAAGAGTAAAGTTAGGTAGGGTATTTACCCCTTTCTTTCCTCTTTCAGCTGGTCCCTCCACTTCGTCAAAGTCGTGTCCTGTTCCCTTCTTCAGTTGAAGATAACAAATCTCTCTCTCCTGTCTCCACTGTCTCTATATCTGTTGTCTTTATATTTGTTTATGCATTAGTTACATACTTTAAGGTGGTCTTTTGGCGTGAAACAATAGATGCTTCCAAAAAAAAAAAATTAAAGACGCCTAATTTTTTTTTTTCGTTTGAACTGCGGAGAAGGCCCATTCCAAAGCAAGTGCTCTGTCTCTTTCTCTTCTTCTCTTCCTCCATGGATAACGTCTACAAGGTTGTTGGGTTGAGGGCTGTTGGGATTTTTTTTGATTGCTGGATTGAGGGGAATGAACTGTGAAATTGCCTCATGACTAATGCTTAAACTTCGTACATTCGGGATTCCAAAATTGCTCTTGGTTGACACGTTCTACATCATGAAATTTGGAGATTAAGTTAAAGAATGAATTATTTGTCTTGATTGCATTCACTCTCGGGTAGGATGTTTATATCAAAAAAAGTGCTCAATTTGAATGTTGTATATAATTTTCTTATTATGTTCTTTTTTACATGTTTTGAATGAGGTTTGTATATAATTTTTCCCATAACGGCTTCTTATATTTTTCCTTGTGCTTGGAATTAATTTTATCGTCTTCTAATTTTTACAAAAAAAAAAAGGTTAATTTTTGCTGTAGTTCATGTTAATTTAGGTTGTGCCGTAGTTTTTCGTATATTATTGCATTATATGTCCTCAATTTTTTAAAATTTTTGATGGATAAAATAAATTTGTGAGCGACTTAGAAAACTGTATTATAAAATTAACGTGTAATAACATATATTTTGTGAATATATAAGCATTCTTATATTTTTCACATTATTAAATTGGTAATCAATAATGATCAAAAACTAAAAAAATAATTATTTCAAAAGTGATAACCAACAATTGTCAAGCTAAAAATGAGATAGGATTCAAGGGTAAAATGGTCAATTAATGTCAAATGTATTAGATTTTTAATAAAAAATTATAGTTTGTTCATATCTCAACCCTTTCATAATGTACTATCCAAAACAAGGATTGGATAACACAATTTCCTTTTATACCCCCACATATGTGGCTTATTCGGATTTTACTAGATTAATTTAGGATTTAAATTCAAGTCAATCCAATCCATCCATGATTTGTCAAACACACCCTAAATATTCAAATGTGGCTCTAAAGATTCACTTTTTTTTACGATTAATTACAAAAGGGAAAATGTCCTCTTAAACTGTGGGTTTCATTTAAATCAGGTACATGAGGTTTTAATTTCAACACTTTGTCCCTTTACTTTAAGCATTGTCTCAATGACCCCATCATTATTAATTTTTACCGTCACTTTTGACGAAAGTTAAATAGATAAGTAATGTTAGATAGACTTAAAAATCTTAATTATTGAATAGATAATGGATCCAATAAAATCAATGGTTGAGATTATCTAGTCTAATTTTTAAGTCGAGTTAGACTCACAGTAAAATTAATGATTGAAATTATCTAGTTTAATTTTTAAATCCATGTAGCTTAACTCTTATCCTATAAGACAAATATACCCTCTTTTTTTTTTTTTTTTTTTTATGAACAAGAACCAAACTACAACACAATTCCTTAAAAAGATAAGTGCAGTAGTCGGCATATAAACACACCCCAAACTCACCCAAAGTCCCCACGTGGGACAACATCATTTTTTATGAGCAAGAGTCAAACTATAACACAACTCCTTAAACAAATATCCCACTGGTTCAAAAAGGAAAAAAATTCCATCCCCACCCAAGTTCAACCAGCAGACTCGTTGAATCTCCCACCCCTTCCTTACCTGCAACGGCCACTCCCACACTATCCCGTTGTTGCCACTCCACTGTGCCTTCCCCCTCCCAACACACACATGCAAATGACCAGCAACCCCCATTAGCATCCCCATCAAATCAGCATCCCCATCGAATCAGAGTTAGGGCACAAATCCATTCATGGTTACCAGCGAAAGTAAAGGGAATTTGGGCAAAAGTGGAGGTCTATGCGGTGGTGGGTGTTGAATATATGGGGTTAGATCAAGGGCGGAACTGCTCGAGGACCCAGGGGTCACGTGTCCACCCTCAATTTTTTTTTTAAATATTAGTTATGTATAATTCAAATAATTTGAAGTATATTTATATATGTTCACTCTATCATTTTTTGTTCTATCAATTAATATAGTCCCCATACCTAAATAATTATGAATTTTTTGACACACTTTAAACATTTTAGGGATACATCTATGTAAGTTATTGACATGTCAAACTCATTTTTTTTAAGCTATAGATATTATGGCAACTAGGTTACTTAATTAAATGAGTGATCAATGACAAATAGTTTGATCATATATATTGAGAAATATTATAGTATCTTTTATGCAGTTTGTTTCATTTGTTATAAAGGGGGTATAATTAATTTCTATTTTTTGTTTGTTTTTATTTATGTATGCTATATTTATCAAAAATTTTCCCTTTTCATATTTTATGAATTTTTAAGTATAGAATACAATATAGTAAATTTGAATATATTGTTTTATTTTTAGTAATTAGAAGAAAAATAAATAAATTTTTTTAATAAAGTGTCCACCTAAACATAATTCCTGACTCCGCCCCTTAGAATTATGGTGGTTGTTAATGTTGAGTATTTATAGTGGTGATGATGGTTCGATTTGGTTGTAGTGGTGAACTTTTGGTCGGCTTCTTCTTTCCTCATTTTAACTCTCTTTCCTTATAGTTGGTTGGCAGTTGGTGTTTGGTGGCTGGATGATAATGGCTGGTTGATGGTGGCTGTGGTGGTGGTGGTCGTCTGGGGCTGGTGGCTAGTAGCGTCGGAGCTCTTGGCTCAATTGGGTAAAAAGAAAGGAAAGAAAATGGAGATAAGACTAACCCCTGTTTGGTTGGAGGGAAAATAAAGAGGATGGAAAATGGAGGAAGGAAAGTGGGATTTGGAGGGAAAATGGGAGAGAATGAAAAATAGAAGGGAAATGTCTTGCCGCGCCAACCAAACATTTTTCCACCATTTTTGGGCGAAAAATGGACTGAAAAATGGGGGAAAGATTTTTTTGTGAATTGACTTTTTGAAAAATCAGCATAATATACAGTTCATGGATATAGAATCAACCTCTGATGTTAGAGATCTAGTGTTTGTGTGCGAACTTCTTTACTTGGAGTTAGAATGACATGTCTGAGCTTTCTGTTCTCTTAAACGACTCGAACAATCGAGATTCTTTTGAATGCTGAGTAGCTTGGGAATGATTTCTTCTTATTTATTAAGGTTGTGTTTGGTAACCGCATGCGTTTGGTAACCGCAAGTTTCTGTTTGCTTTCAATTTTTGAGACAAATGAAAATAAAAATATGTTTGGTAAATGTTTTCGTCTTATTTTTGCTTGTCCATTTTAAAAACAATGTCAGTTTTTAAAAACATTCAAAATTATGTTTTTGAAAACATAAAAAAAAAATAGGTGAAAGATAGAGAGTCTAGACTTCAAACCTCATTAACAACAAAAAAACCTTTTTTCTTCCCTCACTATATAAAAAGCCAAAATGAAGGAAACTTTCCTCCATCTTCTCAAATTTCAACCGACGTCTCTACCCAACTAAAGGCTCTGTCCCTTCGCCTTCGCCACCGCCAACTGGAAGCTCTGCCTCTTCGTCAAAGAGCTCTGGCAGACTATTTAATTTCAGGGGTGGTGGTTTTTGAGGGTGGGGGATGGTGGGTTTTCGAGGGTGAGGTTGGGTGGTTTGGGGGTGGGTTGGGTAGTTTTAGGGTGGGTTTTTGGGAGTGGGGGCGTTCAGGGTGAGTTTTCGGGGGTGGGGGTGGGGCTGATGGGTTTCAGGTGGTTTTGGGGGTGGTGGATGGTGGATATTGGGGGTTTGGGAATGGTGAGTGGTGGATTTCAGTGGTTAGATATGGGGTTGGGTGGTTGTTAGTGGTGGTGTTGGGCGGTGGATTTTTTGTATAATACCAAATATGTTTTTTATTTTTGTTTTTATAATTTTTTAAATATAAATAACTATCAAATATATATGTTTCATATTTATCACAGGAAAAATAAAACTTTTTTGTTTTTTTTTTTCAAAAATAAAACGAAAATGTTACCAAACGCACCCTATGCGCTATTAAATGTGATGGTTTTGTTATTTAGTGCAACAACTCGAGTATAAATGGGGTTTTAATATGCTGTAAATTATTTTATGGTAGATAAGATCTGTTAGTTGTTATTGACCGGACTGATTAAGAAAAATTTTCTTGGTCTTGACATCTCTATCCACTCCATTAGTAGTTGGGTGCATGCAGGGCAGAGCTAGAAATTTATAGTAGTGGGGGTAGATTGTACCAACAATAATACCATATATATACCTAAATTGGGAACTTAATTTAAAGACTTAGTACATTGCTATCGTTGGTTTGGCAAATAGACGACATTTAACGATGATACTGAGGCCTGGATATAGGGAAAGACAGTGAGAGAAGGGGGACTAGATATAGGGAAAGAGCACAAAGAACTTAGAATGGCTTTTTGAACTCGTCGTGGGATTCAACTAGATAAACATTTATACGTCCACGTAATTGAGAGTTAAGAAACTTACTCCAAATATAAGACATGATTACACAGATTAAAGTGCATGAGATTTTTTTGTAGGGGCAAATGTAGGATATATCGAATTTTATCTAAAAATTAATTTGCAAAAAAAAAAAAAAATTGAGTGGGGACTATTGCCTCCACATAAGCCTGTATGGCTCTGCCCCCGGGTGTGTGTACTTGTGTTGAACACTTGTGGTATCCTCTCGGTGGCATTTCATTTGTCACTTACACATGAGCACAAAACCAGCAAGCCTTGAAAGCTTTCTCTGGTTGAATTAGTGCTACTAGCGCCCCGGGGGGGTTGGTGGTTGGTGGTTATAATCGTGGTTGCTTTCTCTTCATCTCACTTTTTTGGGACTTTCGTTTTTATTTTACGTGGATTTCCTATTTACGTAAAATCGACCCGAATTGATTAATTTTTCAAGTTGATTAATTTTTTTTTGACGTATTAAAATTCAAGTCTATTAAAATTTATTTTTTATTTATTAAAATTCGAGCTGATTTAAGTTCTACCAGAGTTTTTAATGCCGATTAAAATTTATTTTTGCGTCAATTAAAATTTATATTCTTTTACATATTAAAATTTGTGTCAGTTAAAATTCAATTCAAATCAACTAAAATTCATTTTTTACATAGTAAAATTTTAGTCCATTAAAATTTATATTTTTTATGTATAAAAATTTGGACCGATTAAAATTCAATGTGAATTGATTAAAATTTGATTCAAGCTGATTAAAAATGAATTTTAGTCGAAACAAATAGAATTTTAATAGGTTCAAATTTTAATACGTAAAAATATATAATTTTTAATCGACTCGAATTTTAATACATAGAAAATAAACTTTAATTATCTCGAATCGAATTTTAATTGACCCGAATTTAATACGTAAAAAAATTTAAAAAATAAAAGGAATCTCATTAAAGATATGTTTATATAAAGGAAGTGTGGATGAAGTTTTTTTATAAAATATATCATAACTAATTTAATAAATTATATGTTACAGCTCTGATACTTCAAGAACAATATTTTATTTAGGAATTACACTTCTACTTAATTTACTCATTGGTCTACCTCTTGTTGGTGGGCCTTGCTACTTGCCTGGTTTTTTTCCAAGGATTTTTCTGCCCAATAATTAGTCTCTAATACTTACTATTGCCGTGCGACTTAACGACCTACTCTATTTCGCCTAAAGACAAGTTTTATAATTAACTTTCTTCATGCAATTGATTTAATCAAATATTCAATCAAATTGAATCACCTGAAAGATTACCTTTAGTTAATGTCTTTAATTTAATAGGGGATGCCAGTGAATATCTTAAAACTAGAAGAAATGTTTTTGAAAATATAATAATGAAATGTGATTGAAATTTTTTTTTCTAAAATCGATCATTCACTGTACAACTTATAATTTAATTTTAAAAAGATTATAATTTTTGGTACTTCAGTACGGGAGGCTATCTCCTAACTACAATCCTTAAAGTCTGACAATTCCGAATCCATGGCAGATGTCGGTGGGCAATCATGCCTTTTGGGACCCAGGGAACTGGTGAAGTTGTAGACCCATATGACATTGAATAAACCCCAACCACATTCTAGAAAGATACTAAAGCAAATTTCGGACCACTCTTGAGCTTGTTTGATATTTATTTTGGAAAGAATTTAAATTGACTCGATTAAATTCGGGTTTAATTCAAAAAAAATTCAATATTCAATATTGTTCATATTTATATTTTGTATGGAGAAAAATATATGATTATTATGATAATATATTTATATATAAATAATTATTATATTTCTTAACTAATTTGTATATATGAAGTATATAAGATATATGAGGGTATAAATATCATTTGTATACTAAACTCTTTAACCCACGTATGAAAACCCCCTTTTGAATTTTATGAAACCCAAGTATGTGAGTTTTATGATTGGACCATTCAACGGATTGAGTTTTCAAACCTTAGACTAAACATGAATTATCAAACATGAGTTTAAGAGGATTATTTCTCATCCCACAATCTAAATCTCTCTCAAACCCGCATTCCAAACAGTCTCTCGTTGTGTTCCCACATACCTTTTAAAGGACATATTTCTATTTTTTTTTATCTTAATCATCTTCGTTACTATTTTGAGACCTAAAAAAAAATATTCTTCATTGGTATACGCGGTTGTTTCAGATTATTGCTAGCATTATTGTTCTTAAACTTAATTTCTATGCCTTACTTTCTCTGCCTATGAGAGAGTCATATGTCGTCTCACACTTCTACGTAAAGGTCGGCGGAGGCTCCATCCACAAGCCAATGGGTAATGCCAGCTTCGTGTGTCGGGTTTTATCAAGCCATTGTATGGTTATAGGGTGGAAAAAATTATACAAAAAAGATAACACTAATACTACGTTAATTAAATTTTGGTCAGCATAGCATTGCTAAAAAAATAATGAAGATAATTTTAGTCTGACAAATTACACTAAATGTATCATGTTCTTATCACATGGACAAATAAATTAGGAGTATTTAAGATTATTCGTTCGAAACTTATTAGACGAATAACCTCAATCCGTATACTCATTAACCGAAACATTAAATCTAAACCTCTTGTATACCCCCATCAAATGAAACAGATTAACAAGATCTTTGATCTGGTGTAAAAAATTGATGATGCACAAATTAATTTTATGCACCACCTATTGAGTTATTAATGATTAGTGCAGTAATTAAGTAAAAGAGAGTGACACAAGCAAAAAAAAAATGTAGAGTAATTTGGTTAACGTGACCTATTCCACTATAAAAGGTTATGATGGCCTGACGTTTTATTATTTCAAAGAGTGTAGGGAGATCAGGCAGGAGCAATAAAGGTACAAGCTATGAGAGAGAGATGAGAGTGATAGCATATGTGTTCGATATCCCCTAGGTTTTGACAGGACTTATAATTTATAGTGTCTCTCAACAGATTAAGACGCATTTTCAGTTACTAAGTAACTGATTTGATAGAGCTGGCGTTATCCTCTCAACGTCTAAGGCGATTACAGAACTCTCCTTAAGATCAAGTCAAAGGATGACGTGGTTTACTTTTTTTTAAGGCGGTATAGATAAGATTCTTGGGATGGCGTTGCCTACTGTTTGGTGATGTAACTCCTCAAACCCTAATAAGTTTGATTGGGCGTAGACCTCTTTTGAGCTACACCCATTGCATCTCGTCTACTTGGGTTTTTTTATTTAAATTGGGCTTATAACCGGAATTGTGTCCTTGGGTTTGACTCATCAAAAATAGTTAAAATAAATGTAGACTCTTCGAAGAAACAATCCAAAATACTCATAATTTGTTATCTATGTGGTGAACACGTGATACATTTTGTTTAAAAATCTAGCTGCTATTGACAAAAGGGTTTAATTATTAAAATTTTAGAGTTTAAGAGTTTAATTAATACGAAAATTAGTTCAAGAGCTTAATTAATATAAGAGTCATAGTTTAAAAATCATTTTTCTAAATATAAGATATTTGAAAATTTTAAATTTATTATTTCAAATTAAATTATTAAATTAAATTTTTAAAATTTTAGTACTTGTTGGCCGATTTCATGTGCTCCGATGCGATGAATGTAGTCAAAAAGAACGTCCAGGGTTGTACACACCAGACTAAAGGACCCAACCATTGGCCTCCATGTGGCGGACTGGGTTCGTTATCAACCTTCATGATTGCGTGGTCTACCATATTATCCAATGAAATGTGATTTGTCTTTAGCTAACCAATTAAAGGCAACTCTACGATACTTACAAACATTGAATTTTTGAATTTAGTTGGGATTGATGATCTATTTTTAATTAAATAGAATGTAGTTAAATATAAATTATTATTATATTTTTATTGAATGTAAAAAAAAAATGAAAAATTTAAAAATTTTCGTTCTCATGTGGACACAATTTTTTTTGACCCCACCCCTATTTGGTGCTGTACTAACTCTATTCTAGAAAAAGAGTTGCAACTTGCAGGCTAACATGGACGGTGTCAATGTGGAATATTAGACTCATTTCGGGTATAAGATTTGCAAGGAAACAGCGTCTTCGTGTTTATAGCACTCCAACTTCTCAACAAATGGGGCACTCCTCTTTGTTCTAAGGTGTAAAAATGGCAATGGTACCCATTTATTTACGATTTATAATTTAATTTGTAATAAAATTTATCGACTAGATAGCTTATTAACATAAGTTATATGATATAAATCTAAAATTTATGAATTTGATTAATAATTAACTTGACTCATCAGATTAATTTAATAGTTTTATTTTTTTTGAACTATAGATCAATTTAGGAATGGTTTTATGGTGAACAGGGGTGCTCCAATTTATGAACGAACAATATTACGTGAAATTAAAAAATATATTTAAAAATTAAATTTTGATAACGTTGGGACTCATAATAAAATTAATAAAAGATTAAGTTTAATTTATAACTCTACCGAACATTACTTCACGAAAAGGTAGAATTCTTACGCGTCACTGGCCTCTTTATATATCCCCGGCCTCTTCCTGTTATGGCACTCTGACTTCCTTCAACTAGAACTCTCTCTTCGGGGGGCTTCCTCCCTCCCTCTCTCTCTCTCTCTCTACTCTTCTTCCTCTTGTGTAAGTCTGAAAGTATTTCTGCTTTTCTTCTTGCTACCCCATATTACTATTTCTGCTCTACTTTTCCCTTTTCTTTTTGATTATCTGACATAAACCGTTGTTAACCTCTGTTTTTTGTTCTGTTTTCTGATTGAAACTTTGTTTCCTATTTAATTTGTACCACAGAAAGCAACACTCTGTTTCAAAGAAGATCACCGGCGGATCAATGGCAAATATTTCCTCCAATCCCCCCCAAACGCAAACCACAAACCTTCCTCCAAAGAGGGGCCAGATCAAAGCTCAGATTTTTGAGAGCTTGATGGGAACTGTAGTCTCTGTGACCTCAAAGGTAGGGGAAGCACTGAGGAGGTGGGCGAGAGACGGCGGTGGTGGTGGTAGCTCCGCCTCCGCGAGCTCACCACCGAGCGCTTACTGCTCTGATGGATGTTCCGATCACTCCGAAACACCATAGAATAGACTCATCATTTCCATGATGGGTCCTCATTTCTTTGTTGTAGGCTGTGTTTTATAAGTAGATGCTCTGAAATAGTGTTGGTTTTTAGATCCAGCTTAAGTCTTGTTGGTTCAGTCAATCCGATGGTAATTTTTGTGTTCGGATTGGATTGTGGGTACGTGGGAATTATAAGGGTTTTCATCAGGACTTTGATATTTCTGCATATTTGATTTGTATTTTAGGTGTCAGTGCGAGTTTAGCTCTGTTAAGTTGTTAGTTATTGTGCAGTATATACCTCTTCCACTGTTGTTTCTTCCACTTTTACAGAGGGAATCATAGGTTGGAGGAGGGGGGAGGGGGGAGGGGGGAGGGGGTTGTTTATGTATTTGAGTCTCTTTTGGTCCTCAACTGTTTCTACATCTACTTGTTTCTGTGACTTTTTATGGGAATAAAGTACATGTTTGTTTTTGTATTCGTTTGTAATCATGGTATTGATGTTATACTTGTGTTTGGTTGCTTTTGGAATTGAGACATTGATGTCTGAATTTCTGGTAAGCTTTTGTTGCAAGATAGCAATTGTTGATCTTATTTCTTTTTTAACTCAATAAGATGTTTCTTTTTTTTTTGGGTAAATAAAACAAAATTTTATCGAATAGAACATGATGCTCATACAATAAAAGGGAAAAAAAATCATAAGATCCCCTTCACACAAGATCTCAAGCAAAATACAATGATAAAGAGGTCATTTGTCAAGCAATAGAGTACCCCCTACTATACCAATATGGATTAGATGTTTATAGGCCTTCGTCAAACAGGCAAACCCAGCTTTTTCAGAGCTCAATCATTAATATCAATGCACAAATCACCAGAAAACAGTTGTGCAATGGAATACATCAGCAAGAGCAAAAGCTCAAGTGCTTCTAAGGGTAATAATCTATCCATCCTTCTTTCTGATTATATATTGCTGATGCAAAGGGGTAATACAAGATGTTCTTTCCCAAAAGAGAATCGATACTATGGGCAAAATATAGTCCCCAAGCATTAATTTTCAAAATTCAATAGGCTAAGTGTTTTTGGTAACAAAAATTTGAATTTTCCAAATCTATAATTTTTTGGACCTTGATTGAATCTGATGTAAGAGGGGGTAACATCATCTAGAATTTGGATGAAATTGGGTGATAGAGATTTATGGGATGGGAGCATTCGTGCATCTGGACTAGCCTTTGAAACTGTCGTGGAATGAGCCACAAATTCAAACATCTTGAATTCGAATTTTAGCAATTTTTTGAGCTCAAGTCATACTCGTAAATAACCTAATTTCGGTGTGGATAGCCAATTTTTGATAGAACCGAAAAGATAATTAATCGAGATACATGTAGGCCCGGACACCCCAACTATTGAAAAAAGAAAAGTAAAGTTTTGTTTTTGGGACCAGCATTTCACAGGAAATAAATAAATATGTGTCTGTGCGTGTGAATTTTTATTGTCTTTTTTTTCTTCAATTTTTTACCCAATACCTTGCTTGTTTATTTATTTATTGGGAACTATGACTGGGAAGTGAAAAATGATACAGAAAAAAATATTTTTTTTTGTGTTTTAAAAAAAGGGTATTTTTAGGTGAACTATGATATATCGATATGTTGAGAATGATAGGGAACAAGGGTTTTATATAAGAATAATAGTGTTTCTTTTCTATTTTATGATATTTAAGCTAAGATCTAATGAGATCCTTTATTTTATTGTGAAACGTTACCACCTCCTTCACTATTAGAGGAGGAGGACATGAATTTTCAGATTTCTTTTTCTCTTTATTTTTCAATTCTCTTGTTATACATTCAAATCCATTTATATATTACGTAAAAAAAATTTTAAATAATTAATTTTTACTCACAATATCAATTAATCATATTATTAATGTCTAAAACACAAGTATTATTACACAGAAAGAGAGAGAGACTTGAAGATATCAAGTCAAGGACGACAGTATTTTTCTTGAAAATGGAATATTGAGAATATACCTTGTTGCTGATCAAAAAAAATAAAAAAATGAATATACATGGTTGGAATATAGCTGGCAATTAACTTGGATTACAGAGAGAGAGAGAGCGCGACATGAGGGGGTTAGGCTGGTGTTATAACCTTATCTTCAGATGGAAAGGACCTTTTTCTTTTTTGTAAGAAGCGTGGAACCCAAGGCCTGGGCTCCATTGATGACCTTATTGGTCTTTGTCTTGGACATCATGCTTACATGGTTTTTTTCTGTTTTTTGTGTGTGTGCAATGTCATCCACCATAATAATACTTTTATGTGGGTCGCTGAGGATTGGAGGGAGGCAAAAGACAGAAACTTTTTCATCTACTTGTGGTTGAATGTTGCAAACCAGAAGGCATGGAGGCTCAATAATTTTAAATTTTATAATGGCTACGTAAACATACGAATTTTTAGCAAGCTTGTAGCTTTACAATGCTGCATCCATTAAGTACGAATTTTAAGTGGGTATTCATCACTTCGTTTGGATACCTTTCTCCTATAAATCGATTTTCAAGAGGAAGTTATAGTTATGTGCTGATACCAATATTCAAAGCTAAACGGACAAGAAAATTTCTTATTACAAAAATTTGCAGATCAGTATGAAATTATATGTCTACTTTATTTTGATTTTTCAAACATTTCCTCTCGGCTTCTCTCAATATTATTAGGGAAAAAAGTGTTTCCCACCATCACCAAGCCCCCGTGTGTATTAGAGTGATACTTCTTTCAGTTGACGTGTTTGAAATAAATTTTATGGTCTCTACGCGTTTAGGGTTGAAGATTCATTTATTTTTCAGCGAAATACAAATGAATAATGCATAATGTTGTTGCGTGTATGTATAGAGTGTAGGAGACACATAAAATCAATGTGGAACATATAATAAGACAGCGAAGGGTGTTATCCAAAGGCCAAGTTGCGTCGGGTTGGTTCATACACCATTTGCTTTTTCGGCTTTGAGTGGAATTTTAGTCGAGGTTGTTAGGTGTCATTGTTCGCTCTCTGGATAAGGGGCGGTGAACAGCTAGCTCAACGTTGAATTGAATTCGTGGCATGTGTGGGTCACATTTCATACCCATTTCTTCCTGTGGCTGCTGTGAATGTACTTTTCCTTTGTATATATATGCTAATGGAAGAGTTATTTTAAGAAGTTATTAAAATATAAGGGTAATGTTACGATTTAATTTGATGAAAAAAAAAATGACCTAAAAAAATTATAATTTTTTATGCCCAATACTATCTTTGGAAGCCTTAAAACTTCCAAATAATTACATTTTGTTGTGTGTTTGGACTAAGGTTATCTTTTCTCCAGCCCATTTTTTGTAAGAAGCAAAATTACAACCTCTCTTCCTCCCTTACTGGGTTACTCACTTTCCATGCTTGCCCTACATGCTTTAATGCATTTGGCCTTTTGTGCTGGTACCACATGAGTGAGTGTGTGTGTGTGAGAGAGAGAGAGAGAGAGTTGTGATACAATTTATGACACCTAGTGTGAATGAAGTGGAAATGTTTTCATCTTCATGAGAGTACATTGGTCCAATTGGAATCGTACCAGAAATTTGATGTGGGGGTATGAGACAAATTGGTTTGCCAGTAGATCTTCTTGTGGGAGTCAATCTAAAGGGTGACTTATTTTATCATGATGTTCTGCAGCTCACAAAGTCATTGATGTTGAAGGAGAGAGAAAGTGAAGAAATCATAACTTATTTCACTCTATCGTAATCAACTGATCGGACAAGAGTGTTTATAATTCGTGTTGACGATTAAGCTCAATCGTAGTAGTGTGAAACAAGATTAAGCTCAATCGAACTTTATCTCCCTAACTCACATGAGAGAGAGAGAGAGAGAGAACTTGTGACACGTAGTGTGAAACTAGTTGATATAATTCCACATTCATGAGAGGTTCAATGGTCCTTTTGTAATCGTCTGAGAAACGTGGGCTATGGGGACAAGTTAACTGGATGCAGCTCACAAAGTCATAGAGAAAAGTTAGGACGCCCAAATTTCTTTCACTATATCATAATCAACTGATTGAACAATGGTGGTTAGTAATTCCTGCTGAAAAATTACATTGATTCACTTCCCTTACAAAATATTCGATTACACGCTTCAAAGGTCGCTATTGGAGCAAAAACAGATTTGTTTAATTTGATTAAAGACTTGTCCATCTCTCCATATAACTTGAGATCGATCAGAAAGCCAATTCCTTAATGTATGTACCCTTTTCAGTTCCGATGCATCTTATTTTTATGGAATGTACTATTTTATTTCGGATCCCCTCAATATCTAATTTTATCAATCGCGAACAAATCTAATCATTCGTTATTAAACTTCTTAGGTCTTCTTCATGAGTTCGGGTAGACACCCATAACTACCAATGCAATTATACAATAAATGATTAAACACGATAAAAAATGATGGAAGTAGAAAAGAAAAATGTATGGTTTGTATCGGATAGGACCAATACTCTTTCTCATTTTGCCTTTCTTGCATCATCAAATCATGTGTTTGATCATCAATTTTCTATACTATATTTTTTTTAGGTTAACTGTCAAGAATATTTACGTTGATCATCTACGTCGAGATTAAAGTATTCATAAGAGATAAATTCATTATAGTCTGATTCTAAAGAGTTATCAAGATTCAAATTCAGAACATTTGAATTTATAACTCACTTATGTTATCACTTGAACTACACTTAGAGTTAATTTTCGCGCCACTGAAACCACGTGATTCCCACTTTCTTGAAATATTTGCAGCCTTGGCCCTTTTTACACTACTTGATGGTGGTCTACTCTACGGTGCTAAACCTTGGCACCCAAGTAATGCAATTTGATGCAAAGGAAAGGTTGAGCTCCAAGCCACTACCATAAGTACCCAAACCCACCAACCCCCAAAGCATCAAACTCTCTCTCTCTCTCTCTCTCTCTCTCTCCGTTTCTAGTTAGAAGCAGAGACTCCAAAAAACGTCTTCCTCTGTTTTCCTCTGTTCTTCACATAAACTCTCTGACGCTTCAAAATTATCCACACCCTACACAAGAATAATGGAAATCATTGCCTCCAAACCCAAGATCAAGTCACAGCAAAGGCTTCCACCAAGGAGAGGACAAATCAAGCTGCGAATATTCAAAGCATTTGCCAGATCAGTCGTTGCCGTCATAACAATGGCCGGCGATTTGGGAATTAGGAAAAGAAAGAAAAAGGGAAACGTTTCTTCTGAGCTCCATGAAACTCCAAGTGTGTTCAATTCAGATACCCATTCCAATGGATGATCTCTTCTCAAACTCACTGAATTTGGGGGGGTTTTAGACCTCTCTTATCTCAGCTTCTGTTAGTTACTTTGTTATATGGTTCTTTTGGCTTTACCATTAGGTTACATATTTTTTCCACTTCATTTGATTGATAGAAGGTAGGCAGGTACTAATTGATTTTGGTATTGGCCTTCATAACTAATACTAGTTTTTGAGCTGCAGCTGAGATGTATCACATTGTTGGTTGTAATACTTGAAATATAAAATAATTCTTGAAATTATTTTCAGCACTGGATATTTTTTTCCTTTCATATTTTAATAGTAGGAAAATGAGTAGTCTTCGGTACCCCAAAAAAATGGGTACCGTACCGTCATTAATCATTTTTGTGGTATTTGCAATCGATCCTAACAAAAGTGATAAATCACCCATAAAAATTAAAATAAAATTGTTATAAAATAACTTACAAAATAAGAAAAACACTTGTTAAAATAGTAAAATTTAGAGATAAATTTTTGATAACATCCATTGGAAAATTGTGGTGACACAAATCAAAGGTCACTTCTCAATGTTCTTTTTGTTGTTTGCTTGTTGGATCATATGGTTACTCATTACTCCTCTTGAAAATAAACTTAGCTAAATTAATATAACAGTTAACCATCAAACTCCGACATGAATTCTAAGACTCGAACCTCTACCTTCAATGTGAGAATTTTGGTCAATATTCCATTGGGCCCTCACTGGTCACTCCTTGTTCTAATCAGGATAGGTGATGTAAAAAGGCAAGGACTTTCAGATTATAAATTGAAAGTTAACTGATTATAATATACATATTATAATTCTTGACTTTCAACTAATTATAATTTTGTTCCAAAAAAAAAAAAAAATTATAACTTGAAAATCATTTCCTCTGGTGGGTCTTTGGGAAGGGCCGGCGGGGTCAGGTAGATGGGCTGTCCAATGGGCCATTAAAAGCGCGACGGACTAGTCTGATTAATGAAAGGAATAGATGAGACAGTTTGAAAGAGCAAATGTGAACGAGGTTATGGCGGCATTCCATGACAGCCCATTGTAATCTTCTGAGAAATGAAAAAGTTTAGTGAAAAGGACTCATTAATTATTTTATTTTTTTGGAAGGTACTATTAATTATTTATTATAAAGCAAGTCAATGAATTATTTAATGCAAGTCAATGAAAAGTTAGACTTATAGTCTGTTTGTTAGAGAGAAAATGAACAGAGAAAAATGGGATAGATAGAAAAAGTTTTCACCGTTTGATATGAAGGGAAAATAAGATGGAGTGAAAACTGGGAGGAATGTGTTTCCCTTCCGCCCATCAAAATTTTTTCTCCCAAATATGGGTCAACTTTTGGGCATAACATGTGTTTTTACCATTTTACCCCTTATTTCATATGCAACAAATGGACCCAACCTTCTAGAAGCAAAACACATAACAGGGTTATGTGTATCTGTCCAGGTTGGCCACACTGCCACGTGGCAGATAAAAGTAAAAAAATTTGTTGGCCTGAGATGAGTTGACAGTAATTAATTTTTTCATTTGAGTTGCACGTACAAAAAAATTTTCATTTAAGTTTGGTACACTTTTCTTTCCCTTTATTTTTTTTTCAATACCAATCAATATAAAATTTATCCTTTCAACCTTTAATCTATCTTTGATTAAAAAAAAAATATTTTCAATCCATCGCACCAAACAAAAAGAGGAAAAGTCTATTTCTTTCCTCAAGGGATGGAAATTTATTTCCTTTCAAATTTTTTTTTTTTTTTACTTTTTCATCTCTCCTGTCAAACAGACCATTAATTTCAGTTATACCGGACTAAAGAAGTCCTATATTTGGCTGTTTTTTTTTTTAATTTTTGTATTACGATCGAAGATATTTTAGCCAACTTGTGTACACTTTAATTAATTTCTTCTTCAGTTTAATTAAAAACAAACTATCTATGCTCGGAGCTAAGAAATTCATTAAGGAATAAATCTCTTATGACTTATTTTCAATAAAATTACTAAAATTCGAACTCTAAATATTTAAATTTACGGTTTATTCCTATATCACCATTTCGCTATATTGGCCTTGAAGAAGAAAATCAGAAACTTTGAAGATGGTGCCTCATCTGCAAGAACAATGATGGTGCTAGTTCTGTTTACATAACCAAAACAATGAATAATTGTACCCTTTTGTTTCTATCCACTTTTTTTGCCATTATGATTAAAATAGTCCAACCCGACACCGAAAGTTCTTTTTTGTTTTCAATTTGTCTCTTTTTTGTCGTGGCTAAATATGTTGAAACCATTCTTCCTGTGCAATTAGTTTTTGAGGAGACATATTGTATTGTTCTAAAAGGTATATTTGGTTGGAGTATTGAAAGGTGATATTGAGCTAATTTGATCCAATGATCACTTAATAAACAAGTTTCGATCATGTTATAAGGTTCGGTCTTAATGACTTGTTACTATCGACCCCTCGATGTCAAAATGTCATTAAACATCTTATGTTTTGTATAAGCAATACATATGGTACGTGGTATTAAATAAAACATAATTGATTATTAATATTCAAAATTGTAAAGTACCCCTATAAAATCGATAGTTATTGAAATAAAACATGTGACAATAGATTATTTGAAATGAAAATTATTAAATCTCAACTCATACTATATCCGAACTATTCATATCATAATTTCATCGACTCTTGCAAATATAACCACCAATCACAGGATATTACGATTTAGGACAATAATGTTCTAGGCCTTCATATGTGAACTTGCCTACGTATAAAGTCTAGAGATAACTCAAGTGGTAATAGAAATAAATTTTAAATCTAAATATCGTCAACTCTATGAAGTCAAATCACAAGAAATTTATCATTCATAACTATCATAATTTAACGTAGATGATCTGTTTTTGACTAAACTGAAAAAAAAATTAATCAAGATAATCATAAATTGACCCAAATATCATTGATTATTGAAAAAATAAATGCGTAACCCCTTGCCTAAGTTTAACATCCCATGCCATGGGGGATGCACCAACTTGACAAGTCAAATGTTGGGACATTTCTCTCCCTTCTCTATCATGCAAAACTTGGGGTGGGGGATGCACCTCCCAATTTTCTCCCTTCACGTGCCTGTCGATAGTGAAGTGATTGAGAACAAATTTCAACACGATAAGTACATACGATCCCAAATTTAATGACAAAAAATTAGTAAATTCTATTTATTAATTATTGACATGATTAAGAGAAAAGGATGTCTTGTCCTGAGTTGCTTTTCCTCGTTCACAACAGAAATTAATAAAAAAAAGCGAGGTAGTTTCAAGATACTAACAAGATTAATTAAAGGGTTTGCTTAAAGTAAAATAATCTTGGAACCAATCAATTGTTACATCCAATAAGAAAGAGATGTCGTGTCCTATTACTAAATTTCATAGATTGGAGTAAGGCTGATAATCGAATCGAGTTATTTGAACTCGATTCAGGTTCGACTCGTATAACACTTAATTCAAGTTTGACTTGTATTCTAAAAGAGTCAAGCTTAAACAATTTTTTAAACTCATTTAAAAAAATGAACCTAAAAGACGCAGCTCGACTCATTTATACGTAAAATAATCAAGTTACTCGAGTTTGAATAATTTTTTAAAATTGTTTAAAAAAAAAGAGTTTGACAAGTTTGACTTGAACTTGCAAAGTTTGACTCAATTATCAACTTTAAATTTGGATCATCCTTCTAGTGTAGTTATTATTTTTGTTAAAAATATTTATTGAGGATGGGTGATGTAAAAAGGCATGGACTATCAAGTTATAAATTGAAAGTCAAGTTAAAATACATATAATATTTATATACTAGTTATTGTCTGTACCTAAAGGCACATAGTAATAAAAAATGATAAACAATAAACATATTTGTATTTATATCTAAAATTAAATCACATACATAAATGAGAGAAAAATGAAATTAAACATCAATTGTAGTAGGGGATGAGAGGTGGGGGGCGACAGTGATGATTGTGGTGGGTGGTAATGACCGTGGTGGCTGTGGTGGTGGTGGTGGTGGTGGTGGCGACGACGGAGGTGGTGGTGGGACAGTTTTAAACACTATTTTTTTAAAGTATTTATGAGAAATAATTCGTAGAAATACTTTTAAAAAGTCACTCCAAACACACCCTTAGGGCCCCTATTTTTCCTATTAAATTTATAGTGTTAATATTAGTCAGTAAATTAATTTTAAAATAAAATTTAAAACGATTTGAACTGCGAAAAGTAAAAGTCATTTTATTTATTTTTTGAAATTTGAATTATAAACTACTTTATTATATAGATAACTTAATTTGTGTATATATAATTTGACTTTCAAGCTATAATACACATATTATAATTCTTGACTTTAAATTAATTATAACTTGAAATCATTTCCTCTGGTGGGGCTTTAGGAAAGGCCGACGGGCCAGGTAGATGGGCCAGCAAGTGGACAACTAAAAGCACGATGGGCCATCTCTAACCCCTAAGGGCCTGGGGTGAGGTGGCTTTTTCAGACCGGATTGTGGGTGGGCCACCACGGGCTAGTCCGATGCCTAAACAATCATTTTTTGTGAACAATCATCACATACTTATTAACAGTTGTCTACTTTATCGAAAAGCAAAATTATTTATCATATTAACAATGTACGACGTGCATTTCATGAGAACAATTTAAATAATAATTTTTTTTAAATCTATAAAAATATAAATTTTATGTGTAATTAAATTAAATGACAAATTTTGTGTCAAAAATTAATCTATATTATATTTTTTGTTAAACTTAATTATTATTATTATATATATATATATATATATATATATATATATATATATATATATATATCATATATTTGATCTTAGAATTCAATTTCATAACTATATGTATATAAAAATATAGTATAAATTTGTATTTACTTTTTTATATAGATATAGGAATAGATATGAAAAAATTTATGTAAATGTATTGCTTATAAATGAGTTTAAAAGAATTTAAAAGTTAAATACTACTTGTAAAAGAATTCAAAAAAACTTGAACGTTAAATTACATATAAAAGAAAAAATTATATGAAGGTATAAAGATATAATTGATTTTTATAAAAATTAGGCTAGTAATAGTATAATAAACTTATAAAAAAATATAGATTATATGTATTATTAAATTGAATAAATAAATTATGTGTCAGAAAATTAATTCTTATTTTAATATTAACTAAACTTAGTTATTAACATGTACATGTAGTATACAATAATTTGAGTAACCAGAGTTATTATTGTAATTAAAGATCTAAAGGTATAAGAATAAGTAAAGCGAATGGTTGGAGATTTAATGATATATGATAAGAAGAGTCTTGGTAGGACGAGGAAGAAAAAATGAAGGCATTAATAAGGATATGTGGAGTATGATTGACCTAACATCTTTAAATAAGAATGAAATCAAAAATCAAAAAATTTTCACATATAAGTGACTAGTTGTTGCACGTGAAATATTTTCGAAAAAATAAGTTAATTTAAAATGACACAATATGCAATACAGAGAAATCAAATATTGAAACAGTCCAAGCATTAACCCTCATATAAATATGAAAGGGCCAATGATTAAACAAATTTAATAAGAACGTGAAACTGTAAAAAAAAAAAAAAAAAAAAAACTTAGCGCTCCTAATTACTTTGACAAGGAAGGTTACTTATTCTTACTTATAATTTGGTAACACTAGACACATCAATACAATTGTATGGATGGACAAGGATTGTTTATCCATAATGGTTAAGATTACCTAATTTACCAACTCTACTGTGAGGTGTATTAATTGGTAGTCAAGAGCGTCCAACTTATATGATAATTACTATGCAAAATACACAAAATATCTATTTGAAAATTTTCATATCCTGATATGATTGATAATGTATATCTTCTAAAGTTCAAAAAACAAAACAATCATAAGTGTGTAGTTAAAAAACATATGCTCAAAGACTACAACTAACATATTGGAAAAAGTCTGAAAATAAATTAGGGCATACGTGTGCATTGGCCAAATTAATGCTTTGATTGTAAGTTTGTGATTATGTATTTGCTTTATAAAATTACCTAGTTCAAAATATTAATAGTTCATTATAAATAAACCCTCAGATCACTTTACCAATTTATAATGCATGGTCTATAACAATAATGATTTTCATAATGAAAATGGAAACTGGAACAGTTTAATTAAATTAAAATTAAAATACTTTAGAAATTTTAATAACATAAAACAATTCCTAATGTTTTTCCCTTTCAAAAAATAGTCTTATCCTTCTGAAAACTATTTTTTTCTGAGCAATTATTCAAATGTGTATATTGACAACTTCTTCCCAAAAAAAAAAAAAAAATTACACCTATGGTTGACAACAATGACTATAAAATTTTCAATGTTTTTTTTTTGTCACTGTTCATCTATTCTCATCCAGATGCTCATGTATATTTGAAGTTCAATTATTATTAAAGTTGTTTTCTTCATATATTTTTCTATTTTCTAAAAAGTCATATCAGTGATGTCTATGACAATAACTTTCCTGAAATAAAGTGTGATATAAGAATTTTAATGTGGGCTGGTGTATATAAAAGGTGTGGTGCCCAAAAAAAGAAAAAGTGAGTGTTGCATTGGTTGTGTGCTAGTAGTGTACATGGGTGAAAATTACATCTTTTAGGTGTGCATGGGACACCAATTGGAATGTGTGTGCATGCATGGAGTTTTTGACTAGGAGTGATTGTCTTGAAGTGTCAATAAACCATCCCACATTGTTTACTTACTTGTTTTATTATTATCAATAGTTGATTGAACAATTCCAAAAGTTTTTAGAATATTTATATACCCTTGTGGATTCCGGAACCTATTAGAACAATTCTATTAGAAGTAGAATTGGTAATTGACAGTAGTAGTCTTGTAGTCGAATTAGGACCATTATACGCTTTGATGTATCGAAGTCATCATTGTAGCAGTAGATCTGGTATTCAAGCAAGACGAATAGCCCCAAGACTCTTAAGCTTGGACTAAGAGTATCTGTAATAATACTTGATTAAACATCAAAATTATTATTTTATTATATTTAATGATTGGTTAATTACATATTATTTGTGAGCAAATGTGTTAAATTCCTTGATTTTCTACTTTGATATTTTTTTCTAGTTATTTGGTTTATTTTACAGGTAAATTGGTTGATTTAAAGTAATAATGGATAATGTAAGTGAAACAATCACGAGAGGAAGAATCACAATTGGTAAGGATTGAAGAGTCAAGATTGAAATAGGAGGACTTGAAGATATAGAAACAATTTAATTCTTATAAGAGTCCAAGTCGGAAGAAAACTCTTTTAGAGTTGGATTAAAAAAATATCTTAAAAGATAAAGATTTGAAACGCTTTCAGTATTTTGGTCATAATTTTTGACTCTCATATCCGATTTACTTGATATTTTGGGGTTAAAAAGAAGACTTCAAGGTCTACAAAAGTGTGTTTCACAAAAATTTCGTGAATCAGCCTCTAAATATAAGAAATTTAAGTTTGAATTCTGAACAAATTTTATACTCGCGCCTCAAAGATTTTATGTAAGGGATTTAACTTTACAAGACTTCTTTTTCGAAAAGAATTCCTTCCAACCTGTACTTATGATTTATTTTATTATAAATAAGGGTTCTCACCTATTGAGAGGAAGAATTAGAATTAGAATTTAGATTATTATTCTTTTTCTTATCTTTTTATTTTGATTTTAGTTCATCATGTCTGGCTAGAAAGCTAAGCTAGGAATATGAGAGAACATCTCAATAAAGTACGGTAATGTTATTTATTCTGAATTTAATGAATAATGATATTTTGTTTATTTAACTTTTGATCTTATTGCAAAATTTTTGCTCTGTAAAAATCTTTGAGTCGTTGTGTCATGTACATCGATTGCTTGAATTTTCCTACGAGTAAATAACTGGTTATTCTACGTTTGAGGTAATTATCATTATTTCATAAAACAATATAATTGGATAATTATTCAGGTTCCTGAATAATTTTTTGATTTTCTTACTTGATTTGTTACTCGAATCAACCGACATCTGATTCTTGTCTCAAGTTAAAATTTGAGTCTTTAATCATTATTGTATGAAATTGAGAGGGAATACCTGATGCTCTAGTATTTTTATTACTGTTTTAATTATTTAAATCAATTTTCTTTGTTCAACAATTCCCTAAACAAATCATTTATTTTTAATTTTGTTCAAGTATTTATGTGATTGCGTTCTTGTTACAATTCCTTGAGAGTTCAACCTCGGTCTTCCGAGAATTATATTACTTTGTTCAACCTACGCTTGAGTTTACAATATTAAAGTTGAAGCAATACTCTATTTTAGGGAGCATATATATATTTTTTTTTTTTTTGAAATATTTTAGATAACTCTAATGAGTCTGCCTACATTTAACATGGATATCAATGAACTTATAGTCTTTTAATGTCTTACGGCTTTAAAGGAAAAAAATATCAATATCAAAATTATAAAGTCGTAGTTAACATAAAGATAATCCACTAAAACTGAGGACTGAAGCAACAAACCCAACAATTCGAAGACGTATGGTTCACAATATCCAACACAACAAGATACCTGCCATATAATCTATGTCAAAGAAATCCAAGCCTCTTAGCACCTAAATCCTGCTTCAAATGCCAGAGCACTGAAAAGAGCTAGAAATCAAGAGGATAAAGTTAATCCATAAAACAAGGAGAAGAGAAATAAAAAAAAAAAAAAGAACCTGTATATGTATCCTTTTGACAGAATCCAACTGAAAGACCTATAATCCACCAAATGAATAACATAGGCAATAATCCATTTCCCATATCAATACCAGAAAATACATGTCCAAAAATGGTTATATGCAATACCTTGAACAAGAAATCAATATACTCATAAAATAACAAAATTAGAAAAAATGAAAATGCAGACACATGATCAAGGCCATTTGAAACTTTGAACCAAAAAAATAAGTTTTGAGAAACCAGAACAAGAAAGAATACCTAATGCTTGTGAGTGTTAGAGATTTAATTTACTTTAAACTCACAAACAAACACATACAATCGAAGAACAAATTAAAAATATAAAATAATAAAAAGCAAGAAAGAGCAAGGCACACAGATTTTATGTGGTTCGATAATTTGTCTACGTCCACGAAGTTGCAAGAATTTCACTATATCGAGAATGAGAAATACAGAGGGCGGCTATACACTTTCTCTCAAACACTAATCATTAAAGTAACAAATTTTTATATGTTCTGCACATCGGGCTACAAAATATGCCAAAAAAAAATTCTGGCTTGGGCTTTTCCATTAAAAACCATGTAACATTATTTTGGATCAGATCATCATCCGAATCAATACAAAACTAGACTCCACAAAAAAAGAATCCAAGAATGAGTTAAAAAATGACAATAAACCCAATACATTAAAACTAAGAAAGCCAAAAGAAGGGACAAAGCATATAATTGAATCAAAGAAACATTGAGCACTAAGAACGACAAAATCCAAGTGGAATAAAGGTTGAAATGAAGAAAAATAGAAAAACTTGCCTCAATCAAGCAATCACGAAAGAAGTGTAGGAGTTGAGTCGTCGTCGTGTTCATGTGTGAGACAATTTCATGCAACGTGGATAGTAGAGAAAATTGCAGTTGTATATCTAATTAGTTATGATGAAAGACGAAAAGATAATAGTTTAATGCAATGAGTAATGTGCAAAGTCACGTTATGACGTACTTTCTTCAGGTTGTAAGCTCAAATAGAATCAGAAGATATGATTAACGTACTTGTTTTTAAGTGACCAATTCAAGAGACGAAGCACTTATTACAAATATGTAAATAGAAGTTCAAAAGTTTGTATAACCTTCACCATAAAAAATCATATTAATAATTTTATAATAACTCGCAAAAGATAGTGTTGGCATTAGTTGTTTTGTCCGGAGTATGATACATCAGTGATAAATCATCTATAAAAGTGATAATTTTTTTATACCGAATAAAAGTGATAAAAATAATTACCATCTGAGTGATAAAACACATCCGCATAAGTGATAAAAATACTCATAAATATGATAAATCACCCATAAAAATTATAATTGGAAAAGCACATATCAAAGAAGAAAAAAATATCGATAGGGTAGTCAAATCCTAATTGTTGAGCATCTAATTTTGAAGTAATTGACTTGAAGCACATAACGGAATAGATGAGACAGTTTGAAAGAGTAAATGTGAAGCAGGCTGAGAAATGAAATAGTTTGGTGAAAATGAATCATTAAATTATTTTATTTTTTTCGAAAGGTACTTATTAATTATTAATTGTAATACAAGTCAGTGATTTGACTTAGTTATGGTGGTGGTAGTTTTGTTCACGTAACCAAACCAGAGTAAAAGAGTCCACCCACATACCAAAGTTCTTTTTACTTTTCAATTTCTTTCTTTTTTGGCATGGCCAAAATGTTGTAACCATTCTTCTTCTAGAATTAGTTGTTTAGGAAATATCTTGTATTGTTCTAAAGGGTATATTTGGTTGGGGGTATTAAAGGGTGGGATTGCACTAATTTGGTATAATGGTTTGTTAATAATAAACTTGGATCAAGTCATAAGATCCGATCTTAAATGAAACATAAACAATCTTTTAAGATCAGACTATGAGGAATTTATTCCTCATGAATATCCAAATTTCGGCATGAATGACGTCTTTAATCGAACTAAAAAAAAGGTTAATCAAAATATACGTAAGTTTTTTTTTTATCATAATATATGTGAGTTAACTCAAACAATTTTAACCGTTTAATACAAAAAAAAAAAAAAAAACTTTCCTCAAGTATAACTTCCGGGGTCCTGGGGGATAAACATTTCTCTCCATCTCTATCTTCACAAAAACTTGAGGTTGCACCTCCCAATTTTCTCCCTCCATGTGCCTTACCATTTGCGTAGTGATTTAGGATAACAATTTTTAATACAAGTACATACATCCCAATTTGACAACAACAACAACAAAAATTACTAAATTCTAATTTATTAATTATTGAAATGAACACAAATATTTATCTTTAAGAATAACAATAATAAACAAACAAACAACTTATTTTTTTTAATGCGATAAGCTTATTTAAATAGTATTGTATGAAAAAAATAATTAATTTTTTTTCCAATCTATCGTTGTAAAATATACTCGGTGAATTACAAATTTTTTTGCTCGGTGTTGCTTCTATTAGGATCGAGTGCAGTTTTAGTTTATGAGGAGTCAATGGGTGACGGATGTGATCTAGAGAAAAAAAAGAAGTGTTGTCTTGAGTTGCTCGACCTCGTTTGTAAATTATTTGTATTAAAGAGAACACGACAAAATAAATAAATAAGAAGAGACAGTGTCAAGATACTAACAAGATTAACGATTAACGAAAGAGTCGGAATCCGCATGCAGGAATTATAGCTTGGGGTTGGTCATCCATCTAGAATTTTTGTTGAAAATATTTATTTAAGAATTCTATTTGTTTATTCTATCTCCAGGATCTTTTACATTCTCAACGAAGAAATAACAGATCTGCCCCAGGTTACTTCCAAATACTAAATGTTGGGTTGTGCTAGTTCTATGCTTCTTTTTGTTGGTTTTTTTTTTTTTTTGGGTTTTTGGATTTGATTTTTGTGGTCGAAAACCGAATAATAAATGTATTTGATTGTACACGTGACTTTTGATTTAAAAGTAGAGTCATCAATCTCGTTTTTAATTTTTTGTCGGACAAGTTTATCCAGTTTTATTTAAATGCAAAAAAAAGAGAGTTAAGTCTAATGAATTATTAACTCTTAAAAATAGAGTCAAAAATTTCCTTTTTTAAAAAATGTCATAATTTGATAAATAAATTTAAATTCAAAATTTTAATACTTTTTTTAATTTTATTTCGAAAATGTTGTAAATTTGGTAATTAATTCTTTGGGCTTCTAGATGGCATTTTGCCGAAGCGGGACACTACGCGGCTAAGCCACATGATCTATTGCGCACATGCTCGTGTGTTCACACTTATATGGGCCCCACACAGGCCCCATTGAAGCTAAATCTTGGGAGCCAAGCAAAATAGTTTGCTAAATAGTCCCTACTATACTAAAAAAAAAATTTTGGGTACATCCTACAATTCTTTTATAAATGCCCCCACCTTCTCACTCTTCTCTGCACTTGAAACATCATACTCTCTGTCATCCTCTTGTAAGAAGCACAGACTGTACTCCTCCTCCCCTGTTTTGCTCTGTTCTCCATATAAACTCTCTCTAGCTTGAAATTTGTCCCCGATTAACTCGTAATTATGGATAGCACTTCCCCCAAATCCAAGAAATTGACCCAAATCCTTCCCCCAAGGAGAGGACAGATCAAGGCGAAGATACTTGAATCATGTGCTAAATCGATGGTTGCGGTGATGTCAAAGGCTGGAAAGATGGGAAAGAAGAGAAATGAAGATGAAAGGTTTCTGAGTTCAACTTCGACAACCCCACATGAGTCTTCAAGTGGGTACAACTCAGATACCAATTCTGATGGATGATCTCTACTCTATCCACTGAATTTGGGGTTTCACTTCATTGTACTGTCCAGGATCGAAAAACAGAGATTTGAGATTTTGTTATCTCAGAAGCAGCAGCCTGTCTATTCATATGTGGTTCTTTGGTTCCTTGTACATAATTTGTTCTATAACTTCTTTACTATATATTTCTTTCATTAATTCATGTAATTTGATGCTGGTATTGCTGTTGTAAACCATCACTGATGTTAATACTACAATAAAAAACTCAAAAGTTCTGTAACATATATAGTATTATTGATTCCATGTATTTGAGCTCTTTCTTTGTAATTTCTGTGATATATGAACAAATTATGTTATCTCAGAAGCAGCAGCCTGTCTATTCATATGTGGTTCTTTGGTTCCTTGTACATAATTTGTTCTATAACTTCTTTACTATATATTTCTTTCATTAATTCATGTAATTTGATGCTGGTATTGCTGTTGTAAACCATCACTGATGGTAATACTACACTAAAAAACTCAAAAGTTCTGTAACATATATAGTATTATTGATTCCATGTATTTGAGCTCTTTCTTTGTAATTTCTGTGATATATGAACAAATTATGTTATCTCAGAAGCAGCAGCCTGTCTATTCATATGTGGTTCTTTGGTTCCTTGTACATAATTTGTTCTATAACTTCTTTACTATATATTTCTTTCATTAATTCATGTAATTTGATGCTGGTATTGCTGTTGTAAACCATCACTGATGGTAATACTACACTAAAAAACTCAAAAGTTCTGTAACATATATAGTATTATTGATTCCATGTATTTGAGCTCTTTCTTTGTAATTTCTGTGATATATGAAAGGTAAATGATTGGATTAAGAAGACGGGTTTTTTTTTTCCTAAGTGGGTGCTTGGTTTTTCCATTTTCCCCTTTTTCCCTTTTCTCCAACTGTAATTTGCTGTTGTTTATAGTCTTGTTGCCATTTTTCTATTTTACAGGTCTCCCAATACAGATTTACATTTATGTTCTAGGGGATGATGAATTCAACTTTCTTTTATACCCTTTTTCGGATCAGAACACAACACTATATATATATCATGATTCGTAATGTTCACTACACTTGATCTTAGCCAAAAAATGGAGAAAGATATTGAGCTTTGTGATATTAGCTCTAACTGAGAGTTTAATATTTGATCTTGCAGGCTATATTATTTTATCTGACTCTTGTACTAAAAATAATGTTGAAGGCATAGGCTTGGGGACTTAAATTATGTTTGACAGTATTCTATTCCCTTAGCAGTTGCAATACTTCAAACTCTCATTATTTAATCAAAAAAGTAATGATTAAATAATTAGAGTTCGAGGTTCTAATCATATAAAAGTTACTGACAGTAACATTTTGCTGCCAGTATGGTTGTGCAGCTCAAAACTAAAAAGCCATTGGTGCTTTTGCCATTCAATGATTTTTGGCTCATTTTGCTGGGTCAAACACACATGTTTTAATGTAACTCTTGTCGTAAATATTTTCAAGATAAGGATGTAAAACACAATAATAAGAAGACATTAAAAAAAATTATCAATCAAGGCGTGAGTAATTACTGTCCTTAAAAATATATTTTTCATCTCCGAGTATAAATTTCGGTGCAGGAGGATAGTAGCATCTACCTTTCAGAATATAACAACCACTTCTTACAAATGTACACTCGTAATGTGAGGAGCCAAAAGAGATCAAAACTGTTAATTAAAAAAATGATTTTGTGGGTTAGGTGTATAAGACATAGAGAGAAGAAAAATTCAGAATTTTTGGCCAAAGAAAAAAAGTTCACGTCATTTGCACGTAGACGAAGAACAATGCTGGTTGTGTCTCCGCTATTGCCCCAGCCAGGCATTATCTAGTGTTGCCCGATGTAAATAAAAAGGAAAGGAAATCCTTGATGTGGAGTCTATAAAGGTGGGCAACCGTCAAATGGTCGTAGGAGACTGGACACCTTAATTTACCAAACTTTCAAATCTTACACTAGGGAAATAGCTCTTTTCCTAGGGCGGGATTTTAGGCATGGGCCGCCATAATCCCGGAGCCCAATAAGTCCCCAATAAATTCAGAAGATCCTCACCTATTTATTAACTCAAAGGGAGAACCCTCAACCAGCCCACATCGAAGAGTAAAGAGGGCTAAAAGGAGAAAGTCCAACGGCACCATAGGACTAGCAGCGCAACTCAGGCCCAACTCAACGATTAGCCAAAGAATAACCCAGTACTGAAAAGCCAAGTCCTCACCCTGGGAGCACCCCGCCATGCTACGTGTCCAAATGATAGGGAGACCATCTCTGACACCTGTGGCAGCTGCACCCTCTCAGTCATATAGAATGGTGGTGCGCATAACGATCCAGAGATCGTGAGCATAATAGTTCTGAATAACATAGACTATTGCAAGATAGTGACGGGGGACCCCACAGAATCAACAAAAAAGTAGAGAGAGCCCTCAGAACCTTAGAAGAAAGGACTGGTATAAATAGAACAGTGTCAACCAACCAAAAAAAAAAAGATCTCCCCCACTGCATTTCTTTGCCCTATATACACAACGAACTAAACATAAGTCCTTGTGAAGGCTCAGTGCCAACAATCTCAACATACTCGTCTGATCTAAATATACAATTTAAGGAGCAAGAGACTTCATTACAATTGACGTAGTCTCAGTCTTTCGGCTAAAGTAAATCATTTACACTTTGTACCTTTCATTATTCACAGGTCAACCTCATACTCAATTGAACTCACTAATCCAAGTAGCAACTCATCGATTGGGCTTAAATTATTATTTTAAGTTTTAAAAGTAAAAGTTTTAAGTGACAAATTAAAACAAGAGTTATGTTTTTTCTGTTTGTTTTAATGAAAAGTGAGACGAAAGAGACTGATTATCCTGCATTGCTCAATGTAAATACTAGTTGAGCAATGTTACTTGGACAAAAAATAGTGCCAACATTTGTTGACTCTCAACATTATTGTCATTAATTTAACTGTGAGTCTTAATATTTATTGAAACTCATTACCTATTCAATAGTTGTGATGGAGGGATTCAATTGGGGGTCTTCTTCTCATTCAGACACCGCAATGCTTGAAGTTCTAACCATATAGAAAATCTTTGGAAGTAACATTTTGCTGCCATTATGGTTGTGCATATCAAACCGGAAACCGATTGGTGCTCTGCCATTTAATCATTTTGATTTAAGTTTTAACTTAACACCTTGTCCTAACGTTTGTTGACTACATGAATCTTATTTTGTCATTATGCTCTATTAAGGGCAATTTTTTTTGTTTAATTATAAGTTATCTTATCATTTTTACTATTTTTTTAAAAAGTTAATTTGGTTTTCTTCAACTGCTTCTATTAATCTCAACAGTTAAAAAAACACTTTTTTTTATTCTTACAATTATAAATATGTTCAAACCATCTAAATCGATACTCTTTTAAAGTTTGTTTCTTCCAATTTGTTTCAATCTAATTTCTTTAGCAAGCACAAGGGAAGTAGCTCTGTCCCCAGTAGATGAGGCAAAGGCAATTCATCATAGAAAGGAGGTTTATCTCACTATCCAATGAAAGCTCACATTACAAATTGAAGAAATAGCTCATGATTGAACTATTTTCCCCAGATAACTGTTTGGTGAGGCCACTACACTTCCTTTGTAGTATTTACTTGTGTAGACATACCAGAGGCCATCCTTCTAGAAGCATATATTTGCTTGTAGTTATGCAATATCTTTCCTTTGCTATTAAGCAAGTCTAACCGGGATTGAATTTTTAGGACCTCATATTTCCTTCTAGAAGCATAATTGTTTGTTTAGGACCTCATATTTCCTTCTAGAAGCATAATTGTTTGTTTGGGACCTCATATTTCATTGAATTTTTACACTTTCCCATCATAATTTTTGTCTGCCACTGTTAGCAGCATTATCTTTTTTCTTTTAGTGCCCAATAAGAAATCACTATTATAATGAATAATTAATTAATACGATGAAAAAACAATGCAATCCTTATTATGATCAAGGCATAAAAACACTTGAAAGGAGATGGTAGGAAGTCTAGAAAGGCGAGGGATAGTTATAGAACCTCAATGTGGGGGCATGAGAAATCGAAAATTATTTTTCATAAAGATTAATCTATTGACCTCACACTCAGAAGAACTTTGAAAAAACCAAAAATAGCAAACCAGACGAAACCTAGATGGTTAGCAGCAGCATTTGTCTTCTTGATAAGCTATGGTGGGGGTAGTAAATTTGTAGTATAATGGGTTTTATTGATTGTCACCAGAGATGGAGTCACAATTTATTGGTACAAAGTCGAAGCCATCATTGAAATGAAATCATCAACTAGCCTGTAGGAGAACTCAGGCAGCTCTGCTGGACAAGGGAGTAACAATTTTTTTTTGGGTAAAAAAAACAAAAAATCCTACTCTACTAAACCTCGATCTCAGTTCACCCTCTTTTACCTTTTTGGGTTTCACTTAACCCCTTCCAACTTATGAACAAACTGCAAATCTAATAGAATTCGTTTATTGTATCGGCATGGTAATTGCACAAGTCAATTAAGCACATGTGGATGTAAGACGAACCAACGTCTAGGGGTTAACGTGGAAATTGCTCAAGGACTTACTCTGGTTTAGGTAAATATCTCATGCGTTCCCGACTGGAGAGGTCATTTTTGGAGGAGAAAGGGAAGTGGGGCTTATTTTCACTACTTGAACTTAGCACCGCTACTTGTTCTTTGTTTTTTCGTTCACTTTGATTGCCCCTTCTTTCCAATTTTGTTTCTCTAATCCTTTGAGTCCTTTCTTTGGTGACTTTTCAGTTGTTTTTAGCTTTCTTTGTCCCGCATCTATGATATTAAAAATACTACTTATTCCAATTAGTTCCTTCACTATTTTCAAAGGTTTGACTCCGACCCCTCGAGGGAACGGATTCTTGACTTTTCTAAATTAAAAATTAAATTATCAATTTTACCCTTGATCTCTCTCTCACCTAACTCACCCTTGCTGCAACTCCCCCACCCTCCTTTTTTTTCCTCCTTCCTCCTCCACAGTATATGAAACCCCCCACTCCTACGCCATTAAACTCCCATTACATTCTAGTTTTGAACTCCATAAGATTCCTCCTTCGAATCAACCTCAACCTCTTCGAATCTATGGTCAAAGTAGGCCCAAAAAACATTTTAACAAAATTGACCAAACTTGCAAGTTCATTTTTGACCCATCAAACCACTTGTTTTCTCAAATTTAAATTCATTTTTGAACTATTTAACCCCAAATTAGCTAAACTCAACCCCCACTTTTGCAGTTTTAATAAGTTTTCCAAAGTTTTGATTTTCAAGATTCCAATAGTGGGTTTCTGCATCACACACACACCCCTCAGCCATGACTTTCAAGCACTCCAATACACTGTACTACAATTACATAATACAACACAAGCCTCAATTGAGGAAGAAAGATTCGTTTGCTATGTAACTCATTTGAAAATTCATAATCACTTTAAGTTTCAAACACAAATTCGAGCACACACAATATGAAGGTGGTTTGTAGTAGTAACATAGTTAGAGGTGGGTTGTGGTGATTGGGTGCGACTAAGATGATAGAAGTGTGTTAGTTGCATATTTTATTTTTTAAAGATAAGAGTTCTACAACAATGTCATCACAAAGAAAATTAAATTACAATCAGATGATAATTTAGTTTTTTTGTATAAACTGTTACCTCTGTTAATATTTACAATTGTTCACAAGTTGGAGGGGGTTAAGTGAAACCCGTAAAAGTATAAGAGGTGAAGTGAGATCGATGCTTAATACAAAAGATTTTTTATTTTTAACCTTTTGTTTTTTTAATATTATGGTCAAGGGTGTTCGTACTCATTTACACAAGGGAGTAAAATTTATCAAAATCTCAAAATTATATTTTATATTTCTGTCATCATTACTATTTAGACAAATATATGCTATTGGGTTGCTTAGTTAATGAACATTACAATGCACTATAAGAGAAACGTTCGGGCTTGTTAATAAAAACTCTTATTATCAAGGACTACCATGATCAGAAAAGTAATAAACAAGCACAAGTGAACAGATGTATATTTTAAATATAATTTATCCAATATTATTTAATAAAAAATAATATTACTTAGAGCTAAAATACTTATTTGCTGATCTTACCGATCATTATCATTGATTTAAGGGTAAATTACATCTATACCTTTTGAGATTTGTCACTTAATCAGATTTGTCAATTATTTCCTGATCTTAATTTCATAGAAAATATATGTTGATGATCATCCAATTTTAACCACATGTTCAACAGATGTTAATGAGAAGGGTACTATGTGTTGCATGCGTACAAAATTGAAGGGATCTTGGTATTATTTGTCTAAGATGAGGGGGTCTATGTAATTAAGTGACAAATTTCAAGGAGTGTGTATATAATTTACCCTTAATTTAACTAGGGTCCCCATATTTGTTAGAATCCATTGATTAAATGAACAGGAATTATCTTAGCATTTCAAGTATAAATTGTATTTTCTTTTAAATTTTATTTATTAAATGAACATGAATTATTAAATTATTGGGTGTCAATTTGTTAAACTCTATATAAGCGCATCTTCAACCATGACTCAAATTTTTACTCAAATTTAAATTAATATTTGAATAAAAAACTTGATTTGATATAAAGGACTCCAATGGACAAACTCAAATTTAAATAAAGACAAACCCAAAATTAAATAAGAGTAAATATGATCATTATATTTTTAAAAGATGGTGAAATCTCATCATTAAAGATTTGGGTAAAGATTTGAGTCTCCCTTAATTTGAGTAAAAAAATGAATCTCCCTGCATTTAAATAAAAAATTGAGTCTCCCTTTATTTAGTATAAATTTAAATCAAATGTTGAAGCAAGTTTGTTTAATTTTTTTACTCAAATTTAAATTTGGAGTTAGAGTTGGAGATGTCCTAATAAGAGAGTTAGCATTGTTTGTTTTTAGTTTTTCGCGACTGAGATTACTTTAAAATTAATCATCTGACAATCCTAATTGATCATAATGTTCGAGGAAAACACTTTCATTCATTTTACAACTTTAAGACTCACATCTTTCATATAACTCTCATACTTTCATCCCTTAATCGTTTATCTCTCATATAACTCTCTCTCTCTCTCTCTCATACTTTCATCTCTAAAACATTTTAATATTCAAACACACATTCTCTCTCTATCTCAGACTCTCATATCTCATACGTTTATCTCTCATATAACTCTCTATCTTTATCTCATACTTCCATATTTTAGATGTTTTAAAATTCAAACACAGACTCTCCCATTCTCTGCTATCTCTCTTTCTCTCTCTGTCTCACATATCTTTTTGATGTAGCCCATTCACCCATAGAAAAAAACTTTAACATGTCTTCTACCTCCCTCTCTGTCTCTGCCTACACCCCCCAACACACACGTTGACGTCAATCACCACCAAAGTCAACGATTAACCTTTCACTCTCCCTCTGCCTCAATCACGGTATTTGTGCGCCTTGTGTATGTGTTTAAACTGTTGATGTTGTACATATTTTTCTGTGGATTTTTTTACTAATATAAGTATCTATTAATTTTATTTAAATAGGATTGGACAATGGTGCAATATACAATTTAACCAATAAAATATTTATAAATAGTAACAGTACTAAAAGGTCTTCAAAGAAAAAGTATAATTCAATGTATATTGCATAAAGGGGAATCTTCCTTTGCTGTCGATTTTACCCCACCTCTAAAGGAAGCCAATGAAGGGGTGTTTGAGATTTCTTGCGTTACATGTTTGAACACTGGGGTTCAAAATCTTCGGGAGGTGAATAGCCCAAACTCTTTGGGTTATTTTGTAACGGAACCCTCTGAAGGCCCAGAGAACAAGACCGACGAAGAACCTAGTGAACTAAATAGGCTTAGTATAAAGACCCAAAAATCTTTTGAGGCCCTTCTACCTTTGTACAAGGTAGAGTCTCCTATGAAGCTGATCCAACACAAAAAGTTGGAAGGGGGATTGAGCTGGGGTTTCTAGCAGTTATCACTGAAAAGGAAGGCGAAAATAGAGGAAGAAAAGGCTTGCAAAAGGCCAAGGGCTCTATGTTCATCGGATGGGCAGAAAATAATTCAAGAGGAAGGAGATATTTTGAGGTCATCAACTCAGAGAAAATCAAGGTGGACCGCTGGTTGTGGCAGAAGTCCTCTCAGAACATCTAGTCGAGGTAGAGGACGTGGAAGGGTTTCCAAAGAAAGGAAGGGAGATGTTTTGATCTTGGAGGCAGAATCACTTATTGAGGTTATGGTGTATGAGACCTCTATGCTTAACCACTTGGGGGACGAAAAGGGGGAGAAAAGCGATGAAAGTAATATGGACTTATGTCTATCTCAATGGATGTCTCAAGTTCCAAGTACATTTCCAGTAGCGGAAGAGACCTCAGAGTCAGAAAAACAGGCGGTGGTGGCTGGCATTGAACAACCACAAGCTCCATGCTGATTCTTTCATGGAACTGTCAGGGAGTCAGACAACCCCTGATGGTTTTGTCTCTGCGAGGGTTAGTTCAAACCCATCACCCAAACATTGTCTTCCTTATGGAGACAAAGAATAAGTCAGCGAAGTTGGAGAGAATTTGTAGATCTTTGCATTTCAGAAATAGTTTTTATTGGGATCCTACAGGGTTGGTAGGGGGGTTGGCCCTATGGTGGAGGGATGATGTTTAGTTGGAGATTGATTATAGTAACCGAAATTTGGTTAATGTGATGTGTTCAACCAGCAATTCCCCTTGCTTGTGGCAAGCGTCTTTCATCTATGCTAATTCTGAGTTTCATCAGAGGCAGAAACTTTGGAGGGAACTCAGAAATATGGCAGCGACAAAGGATTACCCATGGCTGATTGTTGGAGATTTCAATATTATTGGGTCTGTGTGGGACAAACGAGGTGGCAGGATAGGAAGCTTGAGATCGATCAAAGAGCTCCAAAGCCTAATATCAGACTGTGGTATGATGGAACTTGATTTTAAGGGACAAAACTTCACTTGGTCTAACAATAGAGAGGGGGAAGCAAATGTTCATGAAAGAATTGATCGTGTGTTGGTGAACCCACAATGGAGAGAGTTGTTTCCTACAGCTTTGACCCTTCATGAACTGAGAATTGGCTCTGACCATTGTCCCATTATCATCAATGTTAATTCCAAGCACAAAAAAGTTCCTTACGTCTTCAAATTCGAGGCAATGTGGCTGTAATCAAATAAGTGTGCTGAGACAGTGAACCAAGGTTGGGGAACCAGCTCGTGCAACAGGAGTATGGAATCTTTTTAAGCGAAACTACAAGGATGCAGTTCGAGATTGCAGAGATGGACTAAAGAGGAATTTGGCAATAATAGAAAATTTTTGTCTGATCTAAAGTTTGCTTTGGAAGAGATCCAGAAGAGGGAGCCGACTAGACAAAACCTTATGAAGGAGAAGGAAATCAAAGCCCAGATGGAAACATTGTGGTGAAGAGAAGAACTTTATTGGTTGCAGCACTCTAGGATTAATTAGCTAAGGGAGGGAGATCAAAATACAAGATTCTTACTACAATTCAAAGAAGACAAAGGAATCAAATAGCAAGGCTGAAATTAGAGAGTGGAGAATGGATTGAAAGAGAGGAGGAGATGAATCAACATATAAGGGAGCATTTTCAAAACTTGTTTAAATCCTCAGGACAGAGAGATTTTGGAAGAATTTTGGAGGCCATTCCCAATCTGGTCCCTGCAGAAATGAATGAGACTCTGCTTTGCCTAGTATCCGACAAAAAAATTAGAAGGGCCACAATGATGCAAGGGGCCCTTAAAGCCCTAGGTCCAGATGGATATCCGGGGGTCTTCTACCATAAATTTTGGAATATAATTGGACCAGATGTCTGTGGGGCTGTTAGGAGTTTTTTCGAAGAAGGGAAGCTGGCACAAGAAGTTAACAGAACGAACCTTGTCTTAATCCCGAAGGAAGCTAACCCTGAAAGCCTCTCTCAATTTTGGCCTATATCAAAGTGTAACTTTGTGTACAAGATTGCCTTGTAGGTGCTGGCTAATAGACTAAAAAAGATTCTCCTTCATCTGGTGACGCCCAATCAAGCTGCCTTTGTTCCCCAAAGACATATCCAAGACAGTATACTGGTTGCAAATGAGGCTTTTCATGCACTAAAAATAAACAAGAGAGACAAATCTCCATCCATGGCCATGAAAGTGGACCTTAACAAAGCCTATAATCGAGTTGAATGGGATTTTTTGGAAACTGTCCTGCAAAAGTTGGGGTTTTCTTCGAGATGGATAAATCTCATAATGTAATGTGTCTGCACAGTCAAATTTGAGGTGATCATCAATGGGGAGTCTAGGTGCGAGATGACTCCTCAACGAGGTCTCCGGTAGGGCGACCCATTGTCCCCTTGTCTCTTTCTTTTCGTTGTCGATGTGATCTCTAGGATGGTCCAGAATGAGGTGTACGATAAGGCAATCAAACCTTGGAGAATTCGTCGGAGAAGCCCCACACTATCTCATTTGTTTTTTGCTGACGATTCTCTCTTTTTCCTCAGGGCCAAAGAACATGATGGGACCAAGTTGAAGTTGATTTTACGGAGGTATTGTGAAGCAGCAGGACAACTTATTAACCCCAACAAGTCTAGGATCCTCTTCTCTTCTAATTCACCAGAGGACCTGAGGAGATCCATGAGTCAGCTGATGGAAATTAAAGCTCTACTAGACAATACTAGATACCTAGGCCTGCCTACTATATGTGGAAGATCAAAATCTGAAACCTTCAATTATCTACTGGAAAGGGTCATGAAGAAAATTCAAGGTTGGAAGGAAGTCTATCTTTCCCAGGCGGGGAAAGAGGTGCTTATTAAATCGGTTGTTCAAGTCATTCTCAATTTTACTATATCATGTTTAATTTTCCCACAGAAGTTGTGCAATAAATTGACCCAGTGTTTTCGACGTTGCTGGTGGGGTCGGAATCAGGAGACTGGCGGTATTTCGTGGAAGTGCTGGGATGGCATGACCTTACCAAAAGTATCGAGGGGTATGGGTTTCAGAGATTTCCAATGCTTTAATCTGGCACTATTGGCTAAGCAATGTTGGAGGTTAATACATAGTCTGAATTCCTTTTGGGCTCGAATTCTGAAGGCGATATATTTTCCTAATTCGGACTTCATGGAGGCCAGAAGAGGAACAAGACCGTCCTGGATGTGGAGCAGCCTTTTGAGGGGAAGAGATTTGCTAGCCAAAGGTCTTAGATGGCAGGTAAGTAATGGGGAGTAGATTAAATTTTGGAGTGATAGATGGATCCCGACCCTACCTGGTTTCTCGGTTATTTTGCCCAAGCCCGAGAATTGTAACATTGTGTTGGTTAAGGATGTAATTAATCAGGAATCAAAGTGTTGGGATTTAAATTCCTTCCAGATGCTTACCACTATAGAAGAACGACAAGCTATCTCATCCATTCCGGTGTCGAAAATGAAGGGGTTAAATAAGAGGATATGGCATTTCGAGGCTAGGGGCCAATATACAGTTAAGTCAGGCTATAAGGAGGCAAGGAGAATGAAGACTTCTACTGCTCTTCAAGGGAGTAGTTCCTCTTCACGACTGCATCCTAATTTGTGGAACATTATATGGAGCATGAAAACAACACCAAAGGTAAGACATTTTTAGTGGAGGGTATGTTCAAATGCTCTTGCTACAAAATAGAATCTCTACAGAAGGAAATGCAGCTCCTCCCCACTCTGCCAAATTTGCGAAGGTAAGGTTGAATCAACATAGCATCTTTTATTTGGTTGCGAATGGACACACAAAGTTTGGTTTGAGTCGGACTTAACCCTAAGAATGGAGTGCCAGAATATTGTTTCAGTGAAGTTTTGGACATCTAATTTAGTGGAGAATCTGAACTCTTTTCACCAAGCGGTGGAGGTTCTTAGTAAGGTTGCGTTTATTGGGTGGTCCATATCTAGAATGAGGAATGATGCTACCTTTCATTCGACTCTCCCTAATCCAGCAGTCGCATTAAAAATGGCACAATTCAATTGGGAAGAGTTCAACTCTCATTTTTTTGTCCAAAATCAGTAGTGTCTCTCCCCATATATGGACCATCCAACCATGGAGGGGTGGCTAAGACCTCCCAACGGGCTAGTAAAAGTGAACTATGGTGGAGCTTTTGATGAAAAGATGAAGAAATCTGCAATAGGTGTGGTCTTTAGGGACCATACTGGAGCTATCCTTGATGGTTTTGCAATGCAATCCCCCTTTGTGTCCAGTCTTTACTCGAAAGCACTGGCCATGCGTGAAGCTTACTTACGGCTTTCGGTTTTACAGAGTTTCAAGGCTATTGTGGTGAGTGATTCACAAGTACTGTTCTCTTTATGTACTAGTGAGGATGCTCCTCCATGGGAGATTGCATCTTTGGTAGAAGATATCAAAGTGTTTTTTAGCAATCTTAGACTTAGATTGGTACATAACCCTCGTACAACTAACAGGGCAGCCCATTGGATGGCCAAAGCGAAAATGTCTTTTTCACTTTCGGTAGGTTGGGTTTTTAACCCTCCTACGAAGTTGAGTCGTATCATTTCTATTGACTGTAACCTTGATTCGGTTTATTAATGAAAATTTTGCTTCCAGTTCAAAAAAAAAATGTATATTGCACAAATAGTGAAGACGCATGTAATTCGAAGGTAGTGTTAAAAATATATATATTAGAGGATTCTCTATTTGATGCCGAGTTATACAATGTATACCTTTGTTAAAAAGCATGAGTGTCCAATCCAAAAACCTGAGTCTTTTGTAAATAGTGCCTTTAATTTCATACGGTATTGGTAAATAGTGCCTTCAATTTTTATTTATTTTTTAACTTTTTATTTATGAGCTGACTACCTCATTTTTTAATAACTCTATTTTTTTTTTACTATCATGGTTTTAAAGGGTATGTCAATCTATTTCAATTATTTTATATGATATTTTGAGTAATTCTTTTTGTCAATTTAATTACTATTTTCTCACAGAATTACACATCACCAAAATTACCCATTACTCAATGAATTTTCTCTTTTACCAGGTAAATAATAACGAATTTATTCTTTTAATTCATGTTATAAATTTGTTGTGTGATTATCATTAAATATTTATTATTTTTAATTAATGTTTATGTTGGTTTAGTTGTGATGCTTTGACATAATTTTATTATTGTTAAATGTTATGCGTTAAATGTGCATTGTTATTTTCAATATTTCTTTACCCAAAATTTGCATGTTTAACAATTGAAATAGATAACCGCGTAATCACTTGCAGCACAACATAACAACCAGTACCCAAATGGACAACGTAATCCAAATATTTGTAAATGTATAAAAAAAAAAAAAAAAATCAAGTTGTAGACATTCTTTTGAAAGTTAGTTGAATTTTTGATATTTAAATTTGACCCAAAAAAAAAAAAACAAAGCCCAAGCTAACTGCCAATAAAAAAAATCAAGTAATACTAATTATACCAAAAAAATAAAAAAAATTAAAAACTAATATAATCTCCATCACCACTTCCATGCAAACAAAAAGTATAAATATACAATCTATAAATAGAACTTCAAGCTATTATTCATATAAAAAATAAATAATTACTGTATACAAAATCAAAACTTAATCTAAATAATAGTTCAGAATTATTATCATTATGTATTAAAATTTTATGAGTAAATAGTGCCTAACGTGGATAATGACTAATTTTTAATAAAGTATCAGTTTTAATCACAATGCCGTATTGAGGTGGTTGCCAAAAAGCATGGACCAAGGCATTTTTAACTCATTTTTGAGTCAGACAGGAGTTGGAAAGTTCACTTCAAAATTTAAATGGCCTAGGTTTGGCTTGACTTTGAAGTTGACCAGTTTTTGGAAATGGTGTGATCACCTTTGCCCTACTAGTTGATCCACCTATCCCCTCTACCCCACCCCTGCCCTGATTAAAAAAATTATTTTGAGTCAATTACTTATTTAGCCCCTAAATTATACTTTTTATGTCAATTAAACCCCTGAATTATGTTTTGTGTCAATTTAACTCTTAAACAATACAATTAACCCTTATGTCCAAATTCGCTGTTAAATTTGACAAAAATTTTCACATGCACATCATGTGCATGATTATGTGCGCATGATATACAAGTGAGGGTTTTTGTGACGTGCACATGGGCGTTTTTGTCAAAATTAGGATGAATTTGAACGGGAGAGCCATATTTATATTTCGTTTCGTACGATAGAAAAATTGAATGATAGAAAGTTAAAAGTATGAAAAATTGAAGGGATAGATACAAATCATGTTTGGTAAGGAAGAAAAATAGGATGGATAAAAAAGTTGATGAATTAATTTTTCTTCCAACTCACCAAAATCAATTCCTCCAAAATTGAGAAAAAAAATAGATAAAAAGTTAATTATATATGTTGAAATGTATGTTATTTGGTTGTATATCCTTTGATATATATATCATATTTATTAATTACATATTATATATACATTAATTTTATACATAGATATAATGTTAAAATATGTATTTATATATTTTCTAATAAAAATTAAAAAAATATTTTTTCCATCTTATCAAACACACACCAAAAAAAAAATATTAATTCTTCCTATTTTCTATCCCTCTTACCAGATACAAATGAGAGAATTAAAAATAAAAAATGTATCATTCATACTTTTTATCATTCTATTTTTCTATACACCTTGCCAAGCGGATCATAAGTCAGACCGCATAGTTGAGAGGTTGAATTATCACCAAACATAGCTCATGGAGTAAATTGACACTATACATAGTTCAAAAGTTTGACCGAGACAAATGATATAATTCATTGGCTAAATAAAAGTTAACATTTTAAATATAAAAATAGTGGGGATGATGATAATATGTCAAAGTCTAGTGTTATTTCTAGTTCATCATTGACCGAAAATGTATAACAAAAAGAACATGAAACTAGGAAGAGTAAGAGGAGTAGAGTAGAAAAAGATTTTGGTTCAGATTACATTATTTATAATGTTGAAGGGGATCTAACTAACTTACAAGAAGCCTTAACATCTCCCGATTAAGACTTATGGAGAGAAGCTGTAACTGATGAATATGATTCACTCATAACAAACAAAATATGAAAATTGGTAGATTTACCTCCTGGTTGTAAAACTATAGGTTGCAAATGGGTGTTAAAGAAAAAACTCAAATTTCATGGAACGATAGATAAGTATAAGACGAGGTTGGTAGCTAAAGGTTTTAAACAAAAAGAAGATTTAGATTTCTTTTATACGTTTTCTCCTGTCTCTAGAATTACATCCATAAGATTGCTAAAATCTATAGCTGTTATACATAATTTAGAAATACATCAAATGGATGTAAAAACAGCTTTTTTGAATGGTGATCTAGAGGAAGAAATTGATATGGATTAACCAGAAGGGTTTATTCAACAAGGTCATGAAAATAAAGTTTGTAAATTAACTAAATCTTTATATGGCCTTAAACAGGCACCCAAACAATGACACTAAAAATTTGATCAAAGTGTTTTAGCTAATGGGTTTAAGGCAAATGAGAGTGACAAATGTATTTACTTAAAGTCTAAAAATAGTGAACATATTATTATTTGTTTATATGTTGATGATCTTTTGATATTTGGCACTAGCTTATATGTGATTGAGACTACCAAGGCTTTACTAAACAGAAATTTTGACATGAAAGACTTGGGTCAAGCAAATGTGATTCTTGGCATGAAAATCACAAAGAGTGTTGATGGAATTATTCTTGATCAATCTCATTACATAGAAAAAATTTTGAAAAAATATAACTTTTTTGATTGTAAACCTGCTTACACACCTTTTGATTCAAGCATTCATTTATTTCCAACAGAAAAAGAAAGTGATGTAATTAATCAAATAGAGTATGCAAGCATAATTGGTAGTCTTAGATATGCCACTGATTGTACTAGACCTGATATTGCCTATGCGGTGGGTGTACTTGATAGATTTACTAGTAGACCTAGTATAGATCATTTGAATGTAATATGTCGTCTTATGAGATATCCAAAAAGAACTATGCATGTTGGTTTATTTTATAAGAATTATCCTATTGTACTTGAAGGTTACTGTGATGCAGATTGGAACACCCTATCGGGTGATTCTATGTCCACTGCAGGTTATGTTTTTACTTTAGGTGGCGGAGCCATAAGTTGAAAATCAAAAAACCAACAAATTATTGCAAAGTCAACAATGGAAGCTGAATTGATTGTGCTAGCTTCAGCTAGTGAGGAAGCTAGATGGCTTCGTGATTTATTGTTTGATATACCTTTGTGGGCTAAACCAGTGTCACTTGTGTTAATTCATTGTGACAACAATGCCGCAATAGGTAGAGTACGTAATAAGTACTATAATAGAAAATCCATATCTGTGAGAAGAAAGCATTGTACTGTGAGATTATACCTGAATAATGGTGCGATCAATGTTCATTATGTGAGATCGACTGACAATCTTGCTAATCCGTTAACAAAAGCTCTAGCTAGAGAAAAGATCTGAAGTACATCGAGGGAGATTGGACTCAAGCCCAAATTTGATTAAGTTACATAGGAAGATACCCAACCAAGGGACTACAGATCCCAAAAACTAGGTTAATGGGACAAACGAATAATAGAGTGACTTGATTTGTGAAACATCTACCAATAGAATTTATATCATTGTTGAAATTTTGTATTCATTGTCCATCTCTATGGTGTAAAGTACATTTGATCTTGTAACGAAAATTTAGACGATGAGATCAATATCTCTTAATGAGTTTTATAGCCTTTTTTGGGTGGGATGTCTTAGTTACGAGAACATCCTTGATAGACTCACCTATATGAGTGTGGAAGACGAGCCGCTTCCTATGAGAATTTGGGCAAATTCTCTAGAGCACTCAAGAAACTGGGATAAAGCACAAGGCCAAAAATGTGCTGGTTTTTGAAGCTTGGTTTTGGCCATCTTGAATATCATGTGTGTAATATGGTTCTACGTATTTTCAAGTAGTCATCGTTTAAAGGCTAAGTCCACTTTGACTCTAGTACAGGAACATTGAAGCACTAAATAAAAGTTTAAAGGCATTGCCACTTTTGCAATACATGATATTCTATTTATTACCCGGTTACTTATATAGTGTATTTTTTATTATAATAAGTGGGGGATTGTTAGAATATTTTAACTAAAAAGAGTGTTTCTTATGTGGGAACTCAATCTCACATCGACTAAACATCCAAAGATACTTGAATATATATATATATATATATATATATATATATATATATATATATATATATATATATACTAGTGTTATCTAACCTTTGAATCAAAGAGAGGTCTTAGGACTCTCACGTGCACAGGGGTAGGATTAGTGGAGGAGATACGGATTTCTAAAATCTATGAACCACACTTTTTAATATTTTGTTTAATTATTTTATGTTATTATTTTTATAATAAAATTTTAGTTGCTGAATACCAAAAACCTCAAATGGCTAGTATGCCAACAGTGATATTTTCTGAGTTATTATCCAATTAAATATAGAAGTAATTACAGTCTATTAAACACATATTATATATATATATTTCCAGTATAGAGATATACAATATATATCATATCAACTTTCTTCTTACAATATAAGTTTCTGGGCAATATTCAAAGGTATGTGTGAAGCTTCTATTTTATTCGATTGTGCAGATCTGAGTGAAGCAACAGTCAATAGACTGGGTTGTTGTATCCTGGGGATGACGTGCTACTACTACCTTCTGCGTTGTGATTATTTCATAAAAGGGCGCAAATCATCTTAAAAGAGCGACTTAGTCCGTGCCTCACTCTGCCGTTCACTTTATTTACATCCAATTTTTTTCAACAACTAGTGGGATTTCTAATTGAACAGTCACATGTAAAATAAAAAGAGCAATGTTATGCATATTTAATCCCATTGAAAGGGTCCCATTTATATGAGGTAAACAATGCCCACCCATTTAGAATATGTTTTTTAGTAACTTATTAGCAACAACCTCGTATCTGAACACATTTAATAATTCTAAAAAATTAAATATTGATCATCCAACATTTATATCTTAGATAGAAATTTATTTTTTTCTTTAATTATACTCATTGTCTTGTAAAGACTTTATCTTCTTAAAGTCAAGGAATTAAGTCCTCCTCCCCTTTCCTCTTTTCCTCCAAAAAAAAAAATAGAAAATAAGAGAGAAAAGAGATGTAGATGTGGATTAGCAAGGTTATGTGATATTGGAAAGTGTATTGGTTAAGTTGATTTTTTTGTGAAAAAAAAAATTATAATGAATTTTTATTATTAAATTAAAATAGATAAAGATTGAATGAATCTTGACTGTTGTTATATTTTTATAATTGAGAATTCAACTTCTTATTGTAATATTTAATTGATTTAAAATGCATAACATTACTTGAAATAAACAACCCAAACCATAAGAGGTGGACAATAATTTCAGAAACAAAGGGGCATGGTCTACAATAATCAGAAACTCAAAGGAACATCACTGTAATTTTTTCTTTTCTTTTTCTTCTTTTTGTTTTTTTTTCTTGTTTAATTTGGCAAAAAATGAAAGTGAGTCAATGAAGCTGAAAGCTCAGATTCCATTCAAAATTCAAAGTTCAAAACCCAGAGTGGGCCCTCCGCACTTGAACTCCACTGATAGGGTCACACACACCTTTCTCGTACTTTTCTTTCCCTCTTTCTCACCTATTTTCTCTTCTCCTCTCTCTGTATTCTCTGGAATTTAGAGAGAGAGAGAAGATATCCGATCGACTGTGTCACATTTCCATCATCGGAAACGATCTCAGTGGAAAAGGTTGAAAAACGTAAATTCAGAACGAATCTACAATGGCTATCGAAGTAAAAGGCGTTCTATCTCACGGTGGAAAATACGTTCAGTACAACGTCCTCGGAACCCTATTCGAGGTCTCCGCCAAGTACGTCCCTCCGATTCAACCCGTCGGCCGTGGCGCTTACGGCATTGTTTGGTAAAATCTTCTTTCCTTTCCTTTCCTTTCCTCTCACTTCTTCTTTTTTTTTTTTTTTTATAGCTGCGTTTATATTTGCACAAGCAATTACACGAAGTCGCCCGCCCTTATTTCTTAATTTCCTGAGTTTTTCTCTGCAATCAAACAAAGACTTAATGATAGGACTAAAGATTAGCTTTCTTTCCTCTTACTTTACCCACTCTGAACTCTTTAGCTTGTCGATCTTATGTTTTCTTTGCTTCCAAAAACCAAATGGGGATGCCATATTTCCAGTTCATTTATTAGTTGTTTGCCTTTTGTTGGGAATCAAAGAGTAGAAAATGTTTGATGCTGAATGTGTATCTTACCCAGAGGAGTGTTTTTGGCGAGCATCATTTATTCGATTTCCTTCGCTCAAAATGCCAGTTCAAACGTGTGACTTAGGGCTCATTTGGGCTCAGAAAACTTGAAATTTACAGCGACGAAGTGCGTTCTATGACTTTATATTTTCTACCCAATATTTACGGTTATATGATAAAGTTGAAGTCAAATAATTAGCCAATGTGACTGATAATATTATTAGAATTTGAAAAGAAAATTTGTTATCCATGTGCAAGTTATATGTCTAATAAACCCCTCCGCTTCACATGTATATTCAATTGATGAGTGCAATTTTAAGGCTAATTGCCTAAGAGACAGGAATATCTGTTATTTGCTTGCTGAACATTTTTTAAGATTTCATAATGGTATTAATTTGTGATCACTGGTGTAAGCTCTCTAATGTGTTTCTGGTTCAGTACTTGCAATTTTTTTTTTTTTTTTTCAGTTTTAATTTGTCAATTTGGATGGTATTCATTTTCTTGTCACAGCTGCGCTACAAATTGTGATACAAAAGAGGAGGTTGCAATCAAGAAAATCGGGAACGCATTTGACAACAGGATTGACGCTAAAAGGACCCTGCGAGAGATCAAACTCCTTAGCCATATGGATCATGCCAATGTACTCACAGTTGCACATATATTATTATTATTATTCTTATACCTTGCAATTTGTGAAAACAAAATTCCTGGCACTTAGTTCATTTTTTGAATTTTGCTGTTGCCTATCATGGCAAATGATGCCACTACAAGTTATAGGGCTGTGTAATTTTCTGTTCATAATACATGGCTATGTTCTCCATAAAGTAGTGGTGTCATTGGTAAATTCAAGATTGCAGAGTGGAAGATAAAATGGATGTATGCATAACCCTTTTCTTTTTTATTGTTTCTATGTTATTCTGTGGACAGAAAATGATTTAATATACTAATTTTCTGCAGATCATCAAAATTAAGGACATCATAAAGCCACCAGAGAGAGAAACGTTTAATGATGTTTACATTGTGTATGAATTAATGGATACTGATCTACATCAGATTATTCGCTCTTCTCAGGCACTCACTGAAGATCACTGCCAGGTAAGTGATATCTTCTGCTACCATGCTATTATTTCTTTATTAGGCTGAGAGTTGTAGCAGTTAAAAGCTGTTACAAATGCACATCAACATTGTTTTCTCAAACTGTAGTCTTTCATCCCCATGGTTATGAATACATAAGGGGTTTATGTCCCATTTTCTGTTTTGGTGCTTTTTAATGCTGTATGATGCCTTTCCTAATACAATATAAGATCCCAAATAAAGCTTCGGTTAAGTTCCTGATTGAGCAGTGCTTTTAACTTACTTTTGATAGCCTGACCATCAGGAGTGTTTCCATTTACCATTTTCTTTTAATGATTCCAAATGGATTGTACAGTGCATAATACACCCCATCATTTTACTTGTTGCGATTATTTTTTTTTTAACTTTCCAAGTCTAGGATGTCCTGATGAACGGAAATAGCTAACCAATTCAAAGTAATCACTAATCAAACTGCTTTTCATTAAGGCAAAATACAGTAGTTTTAAGTTACTGTTATATGCTAATATAGTTATTAATATATTGGTTTCCTGTGGAAGGCTATTCCTTGTAGGGGTTCTATAGGGTATTTTAAGTTACTGTTATTTGCTAATATAGTTATTAATATATTGGTTTCCTGTGGAAGGCTATTCCTTGTAGGGGTTCTACAGGGTATTTTGTGAGTAAAGTAAGTAGACTAGAATCTTCAAATCATCATGCAGTTATGTGATTTTGACTTTGTCCTATTATGTAAATTACCACCATTTTAAAGGTGTCATGTTAGTCAGAAGCTTTGAGTTATTCTCAATGAGTCATCAGTCATGCCAACTAAATTGAGATGGTTATAAGCGTCCTTTCCAACTTGCACCATGTAACTGAATGTTTTGATTTACAATTCTTCCAAGTAACAATACTAGAGAACTGATGAGGGCTTAACATAGTTTGCAGTAATGCAAAGCTACAACTTGTACGTTGCTAGCTGACTCAGTCGCCATTATATTTGTTAATTGAGTGAGCTGCTGATTTTGCGTGTCCTTATACGTTATTATGCATTTCAAGATCTAAATTTTTGGAAATAATGCCATTTGGTTAATGCATTGCATTTATCTGTCTGGCAGTACTTCCTTTATCAGTTGTTACGGGGACTGAAGTACATACACTCTGCAAATGTTTTGCACCGAGATCTGAAACCAAGCAACTTGCTTCTCAATGCAGACTGTGACCTCAAGATTTGTGATTTTGGGCTCGCAAGAACCACCTCTGAGACAGATTTCATGACAGAATATGTTGTAACCCGATGGTATCGAGCACCTGAGTTGTTGCTCAATTGTTCAGCATATACAGCAGCAATTGATATTTGGTCAGTTGGTTGCATTTTAATGGAGATTATTAAAAGAGAACCTCTTTTTCCGGGTAAAGACTATGTTCAGCAGTTGGGGCTCATAACTGAGGTACTTTTCCTCCTCAGACTTCATGTTAAGTTCTTTTTCTTTGTTTTTTTCTAGAATGAATTATAGATATTGCGACAGTATTTGATGGAATCCTTTTGTGATGACTCCTAAAATAGCTGTTAGGTTCCCCGGAAGAGTCAGACCTTGGATTCCTAAGGAGTGATAATGCTCGGAGGTATGTCAAGCAGCTACCTCATTTCCCAAGGCAACCTTTTCTGCAGAAGTTCCCAGATATGTCCCCAGTTGCCATTGACCTGGCCGAGAAAATGTTAGTTTTTGATCCAGCTAAACGCATTACTGGTAGGCTTCCCAATATTCAAAAATACTTTGACATTGTTACCATTTAATCAATACCAATTTTTTCTGCAACTGATGGAAATTTCTTCTCGCATGATATTTCTGTAGTTGAGGAAGCACTGAACCATCCATTCTTATCAAGTCTTCATGAGATCAATGAAGAGCCTACTTGCACATCTCCTTTCATCTTTGATTTTGAACAATCTTCCTTAAGTGAAGAAGACATAAAGGAGCTAATATGGAGTGAGTCTGTAAAGTTCAACCCAGAAGAGCTATTGAAGTAACCGCACCAATATTCTCGGTTTTTGTTGTTTACTTCGTTGATGTCCTGTTTGAGTGTTTGATTTTCGTTTGGATTATAATAAATGTACAAAAATGTTTGAGTTTCCATATAAGCAGAGTGGTTAAGGAGATAGGTTCTCCCTTGTATCGAGCCAGGAATGAGATTTTGTTTCCATTTTTATATGGCTGGGTTGGGTTGAGGGGTGCACGATTGTAATTGAAAATTGATATGCGATAAAAGGTTAATCTCTTAGCCTTAAGAATGTATTGCTGTTCTATGTTTTGTACCAGAATCAGCTTCATTAAGAGTTACCAATATTGAAATCAGTCAGAAGGTGGTGTTGCTACAGGCTGAATGCACATAAGACGTACATGTGCTTATTTGGAGTTCTAAATTTGCAATCAATTTTCAAATAAATTAACTTAATTGATAAAACTTTATCAAGTGTGTAAGGTCCAGTTTTATTCTGAACTTCGTTAAATATTTGTTTTATTCCGCACGTGAGAAAATTTGGCGCCTAAACTAACCAACAGAATACAAACTGCCTTAACTAACTAACTAACAAGAGTGACCGCCTTAACTAACCAACAGAAGTCGCCAAGAAAACCATCTTATAGTTTGTCTCCTCTTATATCTCTGAATCCGCAAAACCCTAGAACTCTCTCTCTCTCTCTCTCTCCACAATGCCGAGAGCTGTAGTACCATGGAGATCATCTCCACCTTCCAGCAAAGACTACATTACTATTGATGTGGAGGAGGCTATTCCTGAACTTCCGCTGTACCACAGGCGTCCTGGTATCGCCGGAGGGAATTCTTGCGATTCCGGTGGTCAGACAAATTGATTCATCTCATCCCTGTGATTGTGTTGCTTTGTCTCTTCATTCTCTGGTGGTTCTCTAATCCGGGTATGTTTCCAATGGATTCAAGAACACTTGCTATAATTTGTGTAAATTTTTCATTGATTTTTCTTGGAATATATGTGGGTTCTATGGACCATTTTTTGTGTGTTTATGCCTGCGATAGCTCTTAATATGGGTTATTGCTTTAACAGATTTGACAAATAGTCTAGTAGAATCTTCTTGGTGGAAATTTGAAGGAAAGGATCATGACAGTCTTTTTGATCAAGAACTCAACTGTAATTCTCTTACTGCATTTTTCTCTAATGAATCTATTCTGCTCTCTGTATGTGTTTATGTATTTGTTTGTGCGGGGGGTTTTTTTTTTTTGTGTGTGTGTGTGTTTTTTTGGGGGGAGCTTGATTCACCTGAAGTGTTTGGTTGTTGAGAAAACTGTGTAATAAAAAGAGAAAAAATTAGGAATCTTTCAAATGGTTGTGTTCATTGTATCCTCAGTAGAACAACAGAGCTGTTTATCGAACAAGACGGTGTTAAATTTTTCATAGCAGGGTTTTTTTTTGGGGGGGGCTTGTAAGATGAAAAATCGCTGTCCTACTCTGTTTGGCTGCTGAGAAAAAAATGAGAAAGAAAAAAGCTAAGACTTTGTGCAACACATTTCCCATTATTGGGGGACCTTTTAACTTATTATTTCCTACTATGGCAAGACAAGAGTAGCAGTTGACATCAATCAGGCAACAAAAGAGACGTTTTTCAAATGTTCTTATGTTATCTAATTCTCCTAAGTTAACTTGTCCGTTTAGGATTAGTTAATATGTTTTAGGAGTCTATAGAGTACCCAAATCTCTATTATTAATGTGATTCCTAATTAGTGTTTATGTTTCTACTTTCAAAACAGTGAACGTGGAGATTGACGATGGAAGAATCACAGCAGTCCACCCGATAGAGATGTTACAGTCTCTCAACGAAACCCGCGTCGATTTTACCATCCTGGCATCGTCTACCCCACCCATTGCCTCAGTTCCGCAGATACTGGCACCACTCACTGAAATGGCGTCACAGTTGATTGGTGTAACTGATTGAAGATTGTCATTTGCTCTTGACATGTGAAAAATGATATTTTTAAGAACTTTATGCTTGTCCGTATTGTGTATAGAATCAAAAGCAGATATGAGGTGAAAATTAGGTTCTTTTCCTTCTTTACAAGAACAATTCTCCTACTGTGACTTAGCCTCAAATAGAAGGGAAGTTGAGTGACGACAGCTATAGTTGTGCACTTGTGACTAAACCAAGTTTTAGATGCCTCACATTTTACGGAATCAGTGTTGGTTTCGAAGGAAGTTCTGGTGGAATCAGATATGAGAAGGAAAAAAGCGTTTGTGTTGATCAAAACCAAGTTAATAGATGATGGCAGTAACAGGTAGGGATGTAATCCGTGTTTTTTTTTAGGAGTCTTAGCCCAATAGAGTAGCACGGTCTAGCCTAAAAACATGGCCCCCGTGTAGGTTTACAACTTGCCTCATCATCTAGTGAATATTCCAAAAAGAATTAAAATTTATTATTCACTCAAAATAAGAAAACACAGACAAATCAACAGTGGCTGAGAGATTGATTGATCAGGCTGGCTTGGCCCTGACAAAAGTTCAATACATCCTCCTCAAGGTACAAACCAGCATGCTGGCTCTGTATAAAGCTCTCCAGTAGCAATGCACCAAGGCAAGCTGATAGCACTCAACATGACCAAAAATTACACACAATACAATTGTAAACGAAGCAAAATCCCCAAGATGATTTACAAAATTTGACCTCAAGTTATAGCAATTTATTTAATGCCAAACATAACACCCCCCCCCCCCCCCCCTCTTTCTCCTCCAAAAACCAAAAACCAATCAATGGCAGATCTTTACCAAAAAAGGAACAAATGGGAGATCAACTTATTAAATTAGGACAGTCCAACAATAATATAAATGCATGATATGCACCTACTGTTACGACGTCACCTCTTTTAGATGAGTGAGGAGCAGACGAACCACCATGGGAGCTTCAAAATAGCCTCGAAATGCACCGCTCTATGATTATGTCTGGGAAGTGATTTCGTTTCTTTTTTCCTAACAAATTGGAGAAATAATAATTCACTTTGACCTTTTAACGAAGCACTCTCAACCACAATCATACTTTAACAATCGGATGCATATCCACATATGACTTTGCCGGAATGAACCACGCATCTTCATAGCTTAAAATTCTTGTCCCGATCAGCATGAGATAAGATTGGATCTAATCCATAATTCAGTTCAACCTGCTCAGCTCTGCCAAAAGAAGATATCATTAGCTGGAGCTCCCAAAAGGACATCAAGTAATTAAAAGGTTTTAGTTTAAAGGAATAGGCAGGTCTGCGCATCAGAATTCAGAAGTGATATGCCGCATGGGACAGCAGCAGCACTGCAGTTGCATCAATGAATTTTACCTACAGTTCAAATGACGGGTACTTACCTACAGTTCAAATGACAGGGTCAACCAAATAGAATGGACAATAATTTTTTGGGTAAATAGAATGGGGAAGATTCGGATTACTTTTCTGACCAGGTCGACCGAAACAGTCTAAACTGATGCTGAAGATCATTACCAATATTGCATGAAGTTCTACTCCTATTTCCACTGTTCTCTTTCTTTTACCTTTGTTATTGTTTTTAATTTGCTCTCTGTTTTGACTACCGAAGGACAGAGAAAAACAGGGAAAAATAAAAAAGAAAAATAGCCTCTGCAAGGAAGCATGTCTCTAATAAAATCTCAGGCCATAATACACCCAATCACAGAGAAGGGGATTTTAAAAAATGAACCTTCGAAAATCAGTCCTGTTGACTGAGCATATCAGGTTCAATTCAAAGGAACAGATGCAACAAATAAGAGTTCTCAACACGTAATGTATCAACAAGAGTTTCATGTGGCTCTTCTGAGCCAATCCCCGACTTGATTGTAATGAATATTTTGTTACAATACTCCAAGTCAACTTGTGAGTGTTAGAAAAATTAGATCAGACCACAAAAATTACAAATGAGGGAGTCTAGGAAGCACAGACACTTCGCAGAAGGTGAATGTGGCGGTATCGGACACATAACATGGATGTTGGATACACATGGGACACAGCCGGACATGTGTTCGACACTTCTACACGTGTCCTAAATAGTGAATAATGATTTTTTTATGTCGGATACGGCTTGGATACGAGGTGATACAGGGAATAAGGGGCCGAAAAAAAAAAAAAAAAAGGAAAGATCATTGATGGAACAGAGAGGAGAGAAGAACAGGCGAAGATACATACGTTTGAAAGCCATGGATCTGAAAGCCACTGATCTGGCCACGAGTTCTTCAGCCACAGATGTGAAAGCCATTGATCTGGCCAGGTATGTCTCGAACTCTTCCTCCTCTTCTTCTTTCCCCTCCTTCACCAGAAAGGTCTGACCCCCTCTCTCTCTCTTGCCCTCTCTATGCGATCTGTGTGCAATTGTGGAGAACGGCTTACCCTACCTCTTTACCTTTACTCTTTTATATTTTTTTTTCACTCCTGCTCTCGCTCTCTCTCTCTCTATTTGAACACATTAAATTTTAGTTTTTTTTAAATATTATTCCTTTTTTGGTATAATCTATTTATTAGTTTTCAAATACATTAACTCGTTATCCAATTTGTTATTACTCCTTCAATTATAACATATTAACCCAGTGTCTAATTTAAAATTAGCTCATTATCCAATTATAAGATATTAACCAATTGCTCAATGTTTATTAGGTCGTATTATTAATGTTTTTATTTATATTAAAATATATAATAATATTTTAATTAGCCACACCGTGTCCTATATTTTGAAACTTTGTCGTATCTCCATGTCCATATCCATACTTCTTAAGAGGGAAGTGAAAAACATTTGAGTCCTAGATATTGCCAATCCACATGTTGTCAAGAGAAATTGACAAAGAAATAGAGTGAAAACTAATGAATTTTGAAGATGAAGTGAAAGTTCTGATTACAGTGCCAATTCCAATGATCATATTTGAAAGAATGAAATGTCATGGCATTGGTTGGGCAAAGCACTGGTTGGATGAAAGCAGTAATTTGAATAATCCAAGCTTCTGGTTGCTCAGAGAAAAAAGGGGGGAAGGGGGGAAAGAGAGCAGACAATGGAGGCTTTGTATTTGCATGGGAAACCTGAAGAAGTGAAAAACCAAAAGCCCCTTTGTTTCTGTCCAAGTTAAAGATTAATAGCAGAGAACTGTTCTAGTTCTCCATCTACTGCACCCCAAGTGCAAATCTAGTATAATTCCCACAGAAAAATAAAGAATGAAAGAAAGCAAATAAAAAAAAAATGGTGTCACGGAAGATAGTGATGCTGGTTGATGTAGTAAATTATTATTCGATGTCACCACTGCTATTTTCTCATTCATGATCTTTTAATAATCTGTCTGATGCAGTAAAAATTATAGCAATGTCAAAATGACTAATGCCTAGCATTAATTTTGTTTGTGTGCATAGAGTCGTAGCTAATTTTCTATCATATATACCATTCAATATTAGATTATAAACAAAACTAGAAGGAAAAATCTATATTTCTACGGTTGTTAAACATATTATGTGCATACCTTTGTCTAACTTTAAGGATTCCCGTTCCTATCTGTATTGGTATACCCATAATGATGCATTCACTCACTCCTTCGATCTTGTCATGCCTGCCATTTACAGAAGCATTGAAAAGGTGATCTGCTGTCTTTTCAAATGAAGCCAGCATCAATACACTATCCTTCATTTTCTGAACACCATGCCTCGTGATTCCTAAAACTTCCCCCTGAAACAACCAGCCATCAAATCGTGAATCTTCACCTAGCCTATGAATCCAGATCTGAACAAGACCCCAAAATTTGACCAATATTTAAGCTTGTACAACACAAGATTCTTATGATTTCAGAGAAACACTAACCTTAAATGTCATCAGATCTGCTAAAAGCATCATATGCCGTACGTCTATCTTCATACCATGACTAGACATGGTATATTGGATCTCATCGACTATGGACCTTCTGGCAGCTTCAATTCCAAGTGTTTGCTGCACTTCTATAACATGATTACTGGTTGTTTTATGTCCATCAACTCCTTCAGTTCCCATGACTTCCTGCAGACCCGTTCTGAAAAAAGCAAAGCAAATATTAATATTGGAACAAAAGCAGTATGCAACAAAACAATATCATGCCATACTCTGAGGGTACGCCTGAACCTGACACTCATTCACACACAATCAGTCCTTTAACCACTCAAAGAAAGGTGGCTGGCTCACTCTGCATTCAAATTTAGCTCTTTAGCATATTAAGCACAATGAAGTAATGACAGACAGCCAAATGAAAGCCATACTGTCACAGGCACTTTCTTGTGAAACTCTTACTCCACGTAGTATGGACCCTAAATAACTCATCTGATATTTGTTTTCTAATGTCACAACAACAAACTAGCTAATCCCATTTCAGATACTAGTTTCTTTCACATATGTATCGTGAGGACTTCTACAAACAACATTCTCAAATTTTATTAGCCTGATGGCACATGATCAATAAAAGCAAGATATGTCTGTGGACACAAGCATGCGCAGGGTGCAATCTGACTTCCCTTCTTGAACGCTTCCCAAGTAAATTACATGTCAGGCACATACCCGAACAGGTGATCACTTGTCTACTGTTCAATAAAAGTGCCCTTGGCACCATCATACTCTGGCCATACTTCACATTCCCCACAACAAACGGAACCAACCCCCTCCCCCCCTTCTCTCTCTCTCTCTCTCTCTGATTAAACCATCACCATAATCATTATCAATAAAGAAATTCATGGGTACCAAATTTCCAAATGAAAATGATAAATGTCACCACCTTTAAGTATTATTGCACAAATGGATGCAAGTGATAATTTCTTGTTTCAAAAGATCATTAAGAAGGATAAAATTAAGCACACTTTATACCCTGCCATGCAAGCAACAACATAGTACAATAATTAAAAGCCATCCGAAAGGAGGGGAATAGGAAAAGGCATCAACTTAGTACATGCATAGCCGACCTCTGTCTCTCTTCCTCTACTCTCTCTCTCTCATATTCCACTTATACTAAGCTAAGGTATTGTTCGATAAACATAAAAATTAAGTAACAATGAATAACAAGAGTTGAAGACCATAAGCTTCTGAATTTTAATATTTGGATAACACTTTGGCATGCAATAAAATACAGAATTTAATTAAACAGTCTGATAACAATGAAAGCAGAGCGGTCTGCAAAATTTTAATATAATATACGACTTTGCCCATCAACTCTTACAATTAAAATTCATTTTCACAAATTTATCCAACATCAACTCACGGCGACACGGTGGAAGCAAACAAAATGAAATCCTAATTGAGTATCCAAATTTCATTTGCCCAAAACTAAAATGGCTTGGTGTATTTATTGAAAGGTGTGAATCAAAATGGTTTCACATAGAAAAAATGAAAGAATACACTGAGATTGAAATCAGAAACATGATACAACTCTAAGTTTAGACATAATTGAAAGCCTGGGTTTCGTTGAGATGCTAAACTGCTCTCTTGTTTGTCAATAGGACAGCCATCAGCAATAACTGATAAGTTATCTTCCAGTAAAAGAAAATTGACGTTTACATCAAAATACTTCAATTTTCCTCTTTTTCTTCTCAAAATCTGACAAGATTGTATAACAACCCACCTTTGATTGTCAACCTTTTCAATTCTTAAGTCGTAGTTTTTCAAATTTTAATCGTATGTCTAGGTTTTATATTTGTCATAACTGCAGAAGTATAACTTAATATGGAGCTATTACTGACCCTTCAACAAGTAAGTTGTAATTCTGTTCCTGGGTTTTCTTATCTTTATATCTGTTTATTACTGCACGTTCAACTGCACTGATACCCTGCCATCCAAAGACAACAAAATAAAATTACAAACCCATTAGAGCATTTCAAACCAAATGATGGAAAACGTTTGTTCAGTAGGCAAAAACACCATCTCACCTTCACAACTACTGTTGGAAGTTTATTTTTGAGCCAGTGGAGTTCAAAATGAAGTTTACTTCTATCAGTCTGAGGAATAACTTGCAGTTTTTTAACATCCAATACCTTAATATGCTGCAGGAAACATACATTATGAGTGGTTATCGAGCACAACAATTAGACCCATGGGGGTACGGTTAGGGGGGTGGGGGTGCAGGAGGAGGGGAAGATTGAAAATGTCTCACCTGCTCCTTCAGTTTAATTTTTGGGGTCCGCAATATTGATTCTTTTACAACATATGCATCTATACCAAGTTGGGAAGCTTGAATTATTTCCATGTCAAGTGTGACAACAACAGATGCTAATCTCGCGGCCATCACTATCTTTACACTCTTCGCAACCTACATATCAAGGATACGGTCAACTTAAGGATTACATACCCAATAAAATAGTAAAAGAGTGCTGATTAAAAAAAAAGTAAGAAATTAAATGAGTGATTCATGAAAAATTTTCGAAGGCCATATGATGAAAATCAGGTGACTACAAGAAGTCTAGACAACCTGAGTCTCACAGGAGATTGGTTGAATGAAATAGACTCCTACACAAAACTGGAGCAAAGTAGAAATGAATGCTAAAAGAAGTAGTGATGACCCAATACACGAACAAAAATGCTAAACCAACAATTCACAAGTTTTAATTTGAGAACAGAAGAAGACCAGATTAACAGGAAATGGATTGAAAAGCTGCAAACTAGTGAGTCATAAGACAACTGAATAATACCACGTAATACCAATTTTGGAATATGCACAGCGAAACAAAACTACAAACGAGGGATAATAATACCACGTAATGCCAATTTTATAATATGCACTTCGAAATAAGATTTTGGAAATAATATAACCAACTAGCATGCATGTATAGAAACTTCTCCAGGTTCACCATTACCATAGGTGTTGGATAATGAGTATGAATCACAATCATTAGCTCACATGCAAAAATATTTACCTGCCCTAAAACCGTTTTCTCAATACGATCCTTGACCAATCTTGCAGATTTCAAGTTATCATCACATTTAAGTGTGGCAGTAATGATTGGTGTACTGATTTTTTTGGCTCCATTTATGATTTCTTTAATTCGAGGAACTCCAAGTGTAATATCTAACAGAGAATTAAGGTAATAGAATCTCAAACGAAAATTAAAACTTAAGAACCAGGTTGCAAATGGTAATCAAAAAGTTATGTATCAATTACAAAAGGATACTCATGCTTGCAACTCCAGCAAAGTGAAATGTTTTTAGTGTCATCTGTGTCCCTGGCTCTCCTATACTCTGAGCTCCAATTGCACCAATTGCAGTTCCAGCTTCAATTGTTTTTCGACTATAACGAGAGATGCAGGTTTCCACAAAAACCTACAATATTGGTAAAGAAGCACTGCCATTGTGAGTTCCGTGTCACAAGTATTACAAAAACACAGTAAACACTTAAATTCTACTGTATCCAAATAAACCAAGCCTAAATATGAACAAAGTGCAACCTACATGGAAAACCTAGACAAGAAGTAGCTGAAACAATGACCATAGAAAATGACATATTTGTGGTTCTTCATTACCTTGTTAGCTTTCCAATTTCCTTTATACTTCTCTAGTTCAAAACCAATTCTTGTAAGTAATATATTCTTCATTATTCAACATTAAAGATTCTAGAGAAGTGAGAAGTTGAAATATAATACAATTCCATGTATGAAAATTAACAAAACTTTCACCAGGATGTTCAAACAGGACAATTTTGCACCACGTGATCAAAAAGCAATGCCTCAGAGGAAAGGTTGAACCTTTTTCTAAATAAATTCTAAAATACAGCTAATTTAACCCCAGTGGGGAACATTCGTTGGGCCATTCTTTTTGGCATTACAATGTCTATGCTATAGTCATACTACTCGACTACTATACAAACCAAGACACATTTGGAATATTTGCGTTTAAAGCAAGTGATCATACGATCATACCCAAACCCTACACTAAGAGCAGTTGCAGTTGCAGTTGCTAGATGTTTATTGGCCGACTGCCAAAGCTATCAAGTGTGCATACCTATTCATTTGATAACTAATGAGTTCTAAGAGCGTGACGACAACATTTTCGTCCATTGACTGAAACTGGATATAACACTCGAGTGTGTGTGTGTGTGTGTGTGTGTGTGTGTGTGTCAGTCAGAGAGAGATAGAAGGGGGAAGCAAAGCTGGTGACACTGTATGGGATTTCAATGTAAGAGCTGCACTTCCTACGAAAGGCCCAAGAATTTAGTTTACAAGAATTAATGACAGTTTGATTACATTAGAATCCAGGATTAAAATCTCATGCTGAAAAAGGACTGTTAAGAGAAAGGACAAATGTTAGAATACACAAATATTGAGTAAAAAAGGAAAAAGAGAAATTCCAAAGTAAACATTAATGCAGAATGGTATATACCTGTAGTTGCCTGGAAGTAACACCAGATATATTTTGAGCAATACTTTTAAGCAATTTGAGATTCTCTTCTGTATATTGCCCTTCATCCAATTTCAGAGCCTGCCTGGTGCTTTCTAATTTTTTAACATACTTAGTAATGAAGTTTAACAGTAACTCATTGAAGGCCTTTGAGCAACCCCCTTCAGGAGTCATATCATGTTCTGAGAACCTTTCTTCCATCACTTTGAGGATTTCAGAAGGAGACATGCTCACGTGTTCTCTAGCAGGGCATGTAGCCTGCAAAGTTACAAATTGTCAATTTAAACCACACAAAAAAATCAGTTGGGTTCCAAATGATGTAAGAGCTCAGACCTTGACTTTCAGAAATAATCTATCGAAATTTAGAGGAAATCCATCTGCCCCTTCCATCTGTGATGGATCCATGCCATCATCACCGTATATAAATTGGACTATACAAGCACTAGCATTGCGCACAGTGTTGTCATAATGAATGGACAGGTCCTCCAAAGCTTTAATTAGTCTACGAGACATGTACCCTGTCTCAGCTGTTTTAACCTAAAATAATTACAGCAATTTAAGAAGCATAATCTGAGTGCCAAAAATCAAGTAAAACCAGGTAGCACTAAACTACAATATTGCGTATGATCAACATAATGGAAAAACTACATAAATGTTGCCTTGTAAATTACTAGTGCCCAGATATTTTCAGAAAGATTATTTTTACTTGAGCCATCTCCAAAAACCCACTTTCACATATAAATAGAGTTAAGAAAAATTACTCAATTGTTGTAAAAAGAGGTCCGAAATCATTTGTACACGAATTAACTAAAAACCTGAACTTACATTTGTTAACAGGTGAAGAAATTCAACAAATTAAAAAAAAAACTCTTTCACAGTCACATATGTCAAAGGAGTAATAGATATATTCAACTTTGAGTTAACAAACCATACCCATCAGCAACCACTCGGAGGTTAACAAGAGGGACGAACCAATATTTGATCTACGTACATATTTTTTCCTCTCTGGGCAAGTTTTGGGCTGTTCTTTTTTCCGTGGGAACGGGGGAGTACTGGGGTTATGGGAGACGGTGAATTGTCTTAAAAAAAGGACATAATAGTTTATTCTGAATTGACCCCAAAGTTGAAATACTTTGAAGTAAGTACATATTTTTAACTGCCAGAATCTCAGAATATGTTACAACGTGCAGGCTATACCTATGTCACACCATAAAATGGTCAAAAAAGGGTCAAAAGATTATGAAGTACAAAGAATGCCAGAGAGGTGCAGACTTGGTCAAAATAGAAAATCAAATAAAGTAAAAAGAGTCAATCATACCGCCGTATCCACAAGGCCTTCTCGCCCTCCCATTGTGTGGAAGAAAAACTCTGTAGCCGTTAAACCGCTATAGAAGGAATTCGCAACAAATCCTTTAGCCTACATTGAAAAATCAAATAAATTGCACCAAGTAGCAAGTAGGAGATCCATAATCGATATTTAACTTATCAATCTTTTTTTCTTTCCCTTATCATACTGATGGAGTACCCGTGCTCATTGATTTTTTCATTTACGTGAAATTTTTTGTTTACGTTTTTTTGCTGATCAAAAACAAATGCATCAACCAGCCTGCAAGTTCATCTATTAGAACAAATTTCAGGAAAGAACTAATATAAAGCATACATTGACTCTACTCTGAACTTCAACCAAGTGCATCAACGATTTAGATTTACGAAAAGATAAAATCTAAGAAGCAATAAAAGGATAACCACAAGAGAAAAGCTAAACATACAGCAGGAGTCTTTGACTTTCTGGGAAAATGAGGAAGGCTTCGTTCTATAAATCCATTTGGAGCACGACGACCTCCAACAGATTGTTGACCAACACATGCAATCATCTGGCTGATATTGATAGGAGATCCTTTTGAACCGCATTGCGACATAATCAGGGGGCTATTCCTCCAATGGAGTTCTTCCATACAAACCTAACCCAACATTTTTAAAAGCAAATCACCAGGCTGTGAGATTCATAAACTAAAAGAACACTTGATATCTTACACTAAGATACAAGAGGCCTCACTCACAAAAAGAGGCCCAAAAATATGCAATACACATAATGATATATACAACGCTCACAGGTAAGCATTCAACACATATCAAAAATGCTATAGCTAGGTATGAAGCACGGACACTCTCAAGAAGGTGACGTATCCGTGTCGGACACCGACACTCTTCGAATACTCTCGGACACATGTCCGATATTCTTTTATCCGTGTCCATAATTAAATGATAAAATTTTAATTTTACACACGCATCCGACACTTTGGTGACGTGTTGACACTTCTTTAGAACTTGTCTACTATTAAACAATAAACATGTGTTGAAATGTGATGAACAAAGCTTAAAATTTTGAGAACATATAATTACCAACACTAGACATATTAAAATTGTATTCCAAATATAATAATAAAATAAAAGATGCATAAAAGTTTTAAAAAAGAATAATTGAGAAAATGAGAGCAATTGTTTAAATTATATATTAAGTACACATTGTCTATAAAAAAAATTGATGATTATTGACTATTAAGAGGATGTTTTAGTCTAAAAATTTACATAAATGATTACACATAAGATTTACTTATCATAAAACACTGAATCTTTTATAAATTATATATCATTATCACTATATTTACAATAAATTATATTAATGTTATATATAAAATATAATTTTTTGTAGCGTGTCCCCAACGTGTCCATATCCAATTTTTTTGAGAAATGTCGTTTCAACGTGTCCGTGTCGTATCCGTGTCCGTGTCCGTGCTTCTTAGCCAGGTATACAATGGATCCTCACCTTTGCAGTTCTCTCTCGAATATTATTTAAAACATTGGTTATCTCAGCTTCCAGTGTCTGAACCGCATCACAACCAGGTTGCAGTGAGAGCTTTCCTTCATTATATTCGTGTATTAGCTTATCACAATCTCCATAGCCACCCAAGATTGTAGCTCTTTTATTGTCACTCAGACGATCCCCAGGTTGGACATCGTCAATTCCAATTGAGAATCCATGATTCCCTATCCACCGAGCACTGGCAAATGAAACCGTCAAACTTACTGTTATGTAATACTGCCATCAACTGAATAAATATGTTCCGCACAAATTTCACATGCACACATAGTGATCATATCAATCGATGAGAATTAGATGCCACAAAGATCATGAACTACAAAATATTTCAAAGTTGCCAACCAATTCAAAAAAGTATACAAATTCCATACTAGTTGATAAATTAACATTTCGCAACAATTAAACCTTTTGGGTAAAGGGCTGTTCAACCAAGCAAGGCACACAACTAAATTTTTAACATTATGAGCCTGACCTAAAGAGATAAAGATCATGCAAATCCGGACGAAGCCTGACACAGCCTGTGAGATGAACTGAACTGTAGCCCATGTATACTCCAATAAACTTACAACTTGGGGTTTCACAATATCAAACCTTCTTCACCATTCATCTCTGTCTAGTCCATCATCCCTGTTCAATCATCAGCAACAATGTTTTTTAACTACTTTAATCCATGCACTGCCTTTGACTTTCCCCATCATTTAGATGCCTATGACATCAACCTGAAAATCTCAAAATGGGCCATTTACAAGTCTCTTTAAAGTTATTTTGAAGTTGTTCTACATTCTGCCTAAATTCCCTAAGAATATATAATTTGCAAGAACTTAAACTGTTATAACTGAATATACTTCCCTAGTAAGAATAACATGCCATACCTTTTTATACACTCATATATATAGACAACATATACGTGCACAAAATAGAAAATAGAAACGCACCCGCCCCCAAGGGGCGGATGTGGTGTGCTTTTTGGTTGCAGGGATGAGGAAGAAGTGACACCCAAAGCACTGGCTCGCAAGATTAACAAGATCTAAAATTGGGTAAACAATATATGCCCCTGAAACTTTGTTATTAAATTAAACTAGCTCCCTGAACTTCAGTTTTCCAAATATTTACCCCTAAACCCTTAATAATTTGCAAGAATTCAAACTGTTATAACTGAAGAAACGTGCCCGCCCCAGGGGATGTGGTTTGCTTTTTGGTTGCAGGTATGAGGGAGAAGTGACACCCAAAGCACTGGCTCACAAGATTAACAAGATCTAAAATTGGGTAAACAATATATGCCCCCAAAACTTTGTCATTAGATTATACTAGCTCCCTGCACTTCAGTTTTCCAGAAATTTACCCTGAACCCTTAAAATCCCAATAATATATTAAAGCAGATGGACAAACAAGGCAGTTGTTTAAATTTGCATCCTCAACTTCTAATTTTATGGATTTTCTATGTTGTTTTAATGGGGAGTTGGACAGACGAGGTTACTTGCTACGATTTTGCAGAGTTTAAGGGTAAAACTAAAAGAAAAAGGCTCAAGGAACAAATTGCAACTAATCTTGTAGTTTAGGGGCATTTATGACGTTTGTCTTTAAAGGTATGGATTTTCTTGTGCATGCCTTATAGTCATAAAGTCTCTAATAATTAACCTTCTTCAACCCCCCCCCCCCCATAAAAGAGCAGAAAATGGTTTTCAAAAAACCACATACTAGGGACTATGAATAGCCCACAGGGGTATTCAAGAAAACACATATTCAGCGAAAAGATAATAAACATATCCATTACAACTGCTTGCACATACATGATGCATATCAGCATTAAAGAGAAACTCCAGATCAACAGACTCCACACATAAGGTCAGAGGTGATCACAATCCAAAGAACGTGCTAGAGAAGTACCTCAATTTCGCTAAACGGTTCATACAAGCAGCGGCTGCATAAGCATTGTAGTCCCTCAGAAGAACAGAGTAAAGACCATCCTTATTGCCATTCCCTGTTGTGACCTCAGGAAAACAAGTTGATATTTATTATGAGTCAAGACTCAAGAGCCAACAGAACCAATTAAGAAAAAAAAGCACCAACAGAGGAAAAAACCTTTGTCATATTCCTAAGGCACCACTCAAGGATTCTCTTCATTCCTACCGAAACATTTCCGTTTCCTTGGAAACCGTGATTTAATATAAAAATTCATTTGTTTCAAGATGTTTTGGCCAATTGTTTTGGAAACAAATTTTCAAAATTTTCTGTTCCCATTTTGTGCTTGAAACATTTCCGAAAAGTGTTTGTTTCCGACCAAACTGAAACTACGCACCAAAACGAATTTTGACCCTTGGTGCATTTAGGATAATTAGTCTCGCTTAGATAATCAAAAAGGGGACAGTTCAGTAGCTAAGGCCAGTAACAGCATTATACACACGAATAACTATATGTACTATCTTTATAGTTGTAAACTAAACAAAACAAAACAAAAACAATTGAAGGACTAAATGCCTAGCCACTATTCTATGGTCACTCTGTACCCAATCCGAGTCAATAGTTGAAATCAATCAGTATTATCCATATCAACAAAAACAAAAGAAAGAGACTAGGAAAGAAAGAACACAGGGAGCACAACAGTCAAGCTCAGGATGTTATTAAGGCGCTTGGCAAACAGCAGCCCAAAAACACCAAGGAGAATTAATCTGGTAAAGTGTATAGGTATAGAGAGAGAGAATATTTTGTAGAAGCAATCCAAACAATCATAAGAATTTTGACTGACAAAACATAAATGAATTCTTGCAGATGTATAACAACAGAAAGGAGACTAACCTAAAGTAGCCTTCCCAAGTTGGCCACTTACTAGTTCACTATTACGGAAATAAACAAACCCATCATTTGCACACATTGTCTCTCCTGACTTGCTGTAATTCTTCTCTGTGATAGTTAGATTCACATAGACTTTCATATGCGCATGTGGGCGTAACAGTATACTAAACAATTGTTTACCGGTCCAAAGCTCAATTGGCTGCAAAACAATAGTTACATTCAAATCAAACAAGAAGTTATGCGCAAGAAGAATTATGGGAACAAATTCAGTATTTAAAGGTCACATGACAGCATACATAAATAAGTTTTCATGCACTGGTAGATACAATAAAGGAAGATCAAAAATTAGTTTTTGCACAACATGACAAACTAGAATAGTATGGAACTCTTGTTGTACAAGACCATAAAAATGGTTTACAGATGCCCATAACAAAACCGCAAAGAAAATGTGTATCAAACTTTTGATAACACAAAGCAATTTCAGTAAATCTATACAAGGGTTCCTAAAACCTTCACACAAATCGAACCAGACTAAGACTAAAAATCAAACTGGAATTCGGGTCCAGATTACATCTTGTCCTACTAATCAATGATTAAGATTTTGTTTCGGTGAGTAGTTTCGGTCAGCTGAAAAACGAAAATGTTTTGGAAACCTCTCAGAAACGGGATGGAAACAAGGATAGAAAAATTCCGAAACATCGATCGAAACACATCAAAACAAAACATAACACCTATGTAATTTTGATATACAATCACTCTCCGCTGATTTGTTTACCAGGAAACAAAATGAAACTTAGATCTTTGCAACCGAGTACCGTACCAGGACTTGCTAAAGCAAATCAACCTTGTTTTGCAGTTGTTGGACCATTGACCACAAAAATTAACTTTAATGAGAGTGAATCACAAAAAGCATGTCCCTTATTTGTGTCCAAGTAACATATTTTCAGCTTCATTGTGTCAAAAAGTAAAAGGACAATTTCAAATTAACAACAGCAGACTGTATAAAGATACACCAGGCACAACAAAAGATTAACTACTAGAACCAGCAGACATCAAAAGGAGCCAATGTGGACCAACTAATGCAAGTTCCAATTTAGAAAATTTTTACTAGCACAAGAGAGGCCTACCGCCTACCACTTCAATAAAAAACATAAAGTGGTCCCAAAGATAAATTACTTCATTGGTGACAAAGCTTAGCTTCACACTGAAAGGTATTGCCAAGTGTTTATCCCATTATTTGAGGAGATCAGAGTTTGAGCCGGGATACAAAACTAAACTTTCGTGTTATTTGCAACTGTTGAGAATTGAGATGGCTTACTTTCGATTACAGTTACTCTAGGCCACATAATCTTGCACACATTCTGAGATGCCACTATGACTAACTAGATGAAAAATTATTAGCAGAGACAAATATAAATACATGTGGTGGCAAACTTTGCCAGTGAAGACGTTGTAATGGAGAAAGAATATGAATGACCAACCAATTTCCCGTGGTCAGATCACCTAATTGGAAAGTTGATCATTCACTTACTCGCCCACAGAAAACAGTGCCTGCGTTTGTGCATGATGGGGAGAAACAGATGAAAAAGGTAGGAGACAGCCCATGTTACTAAACAAGTGAATACTGACATTACATTGTCATAATTATTATATCTGACCTTAATTAAAGCTGGCGTAGGCAAATCAATAGGATCCATTCCGTCCCCCATATAAGAACACATGAGTGAAAAAGTAGCACGATCATAGAATGTGTCCTTCCTTGTTATGAGAAAGGAAGACGTTAGAAAATCCTGTGTGGAAGCAACCAAAATCTCTCCATTTTTTGGTGTGCATAAATTGTTTTGCACCTGCAAAAAATCAGAGAGGCAGTTCAAAACCGAACAATATGCAACTAAGAAAAGAAGGTAAAAACAGTATTAAAAATAGCTGCTTTCAATAAATGATTACAGTAAGAGACATAGAAATTGAATAATAAACAGAACGCAAACATAGGCAGGACTTCTTATATTTCCTTTGAGACTCTAGTTGTTAGAACAATGGGTCTCTGAGGGAGCATTTTCGAGTATTCAGAAGAGAACCTATCCAGGTTGTGAACCAAAACGAAATTACACCAAAACAGATTAGCACTCACCGCAGAAAAAAAAAACAGAAAAAATACTCATAATAGGTTGCTAATCCTTTTGAGACCACTAGAACAACACAAGTGGATGCAACCAATCCAAAGATGAATTCAAGAACCAGTTTCTACATTTAAAACAAGATTCATATTCATATATTGACTAGGAGATAACTACCAACTACTATTACATTACCATAATCTGATTTTACTACCCTCACTGAAACGATGCAGTTCATACACTACCCATCACAATGGCAACTAATTTCATGACTGTAAGGCATTAATGGCAAAAGGGCTACCTGGTCTTAAATTGGAAAGAATCTTGAGAGAACTCACAAGTGAGCCAAGAATATTATCATGTCAAGGTAGGACTAACATGCAAAGGACAAAGGAAGGGCTTGCTGTTTTACAAGAAAAACAAATGACAAGTTTAGTCTAAAAGTAGCCGGCACGGCCCCCGCCCCCGAGCCCAAAACATATACGCATACGCACTACCAAAAAACAATCCTTATATTAAGTTATAGGGACATAGATCAGATAGCACATCCTGTGAGTCGGAACCTTATATGGAAGTGGATCACTGCAATATTCCCAACAAGAATGAGAACACAGCTGAACATGGACATGGTACTATGGTACCCACATTCCTATATCACAACTATATTCAGAGATGAGAAAATTTACCCCCATCAACATAAGAGCCTCTGTTCGAGCCTCTTCCGTTTGTGGCACATGCAAATTCATTTCATCACCATCAAAATCGGCATTGTATGGATTGCAAACCGATTCATTAAATCTCAATGTACGCCAAGGCATTATCCTCGCCTGCATGCACAAAATAAAAAAATCTAATATAATATCAATATAAGATCACCCTTTCATACATTTCCATTTGAACAATTGTAATCACCCTATGGCACATGATTGACATTCGATGCAAACTTGGTTGTCTGTTAAAAAGAACTATGTCACCGTCTTCCAAATGACGATCAACTATGTAACCAAATTTCAATTCATCAGCATAACGCTTTCTGGAAGCAAACATTAATGCTCTGCAGCATAACAAGTGACCTATATTAATGCAAAGCATACACAAATGTGGAAAATAATGACAAATAAAAATCCTTACATTGAGGTACCATCAGACTTTCTGAGAAATCTTGCACCGGGGTATTTATTAGCCCCATTACGGACACACTGCCTCAATTTCTCTATATTATGATGGGAGACGTGCTCAGGATAAGTTAAAAGTCGAGCCATTAAGATAGGAATTGCTACCTGGACTTGATAAACACATTAAACAAAACAAATAAGCACCCAAAAATGAACTGAAAAAATAATTTTCCTAACATCAGTAACACCAGACCTCGGTGATCTTCAGATTAGGATCGGGGGATATGACGGTCCTGCCAGTATATTCAACACGCTTCCCAGACAAATTTCCACGGAAACGTCCCTGCTTTCCTTTGAGGCGTTGAACAAAACCACTCAATGGCTTGGCAGCTTGCATATGTAAAGGCACTCCACGTACATCACTGTTTATATACTGTGCAACCTCAATTTGCAGATCAGCCCAACCATCCTAAACCAACATTTAAACATAACATCAGTTAATCATACGTGTTGGACTGCAAATATGCCTATACTTCCACAAAAACCTCTATGAAGTAGCCATTTTTGTCTTGGAAACCAATACTTCTCAGAAAATATGCATCCTTACAAATCTTGGATGTGCCTGTAATGCAACAGTAATCTTCATACTATGAAGAAATGGTTGTCGCATCTTGGACATAACTAGCAAGCCTTAGAGGTGAAGATAAAAACTCTTTTTAGTACAAAAAAAAACAGTTACGTAAATAATTTACAATATTTCTACCAATACCTACTTATTTTAACACAAATTTACAATGTTTCATTGCATCTCCTATCCAAAGGATACCAACTAGGTAGGATATCTTGACTTCAGACACCTTTGATTGCTTATACATGTTTGCTCGATATTATGGATATAGGAACACTGGACGCAATTTACGGGAAAAGAATAAAACACAGGATTAACCCAAAGATTGACATAGGCATGGAATGCAATACATATGTATCAGTGTTATTGTCAAATAAATATACTCACAATTATTTTGATGACCACTAATTTCCTTCTACTTTATCTACTTTCATAAAATGTTTATGCATCTCAATTACTAGTATATTTATTACCCCTTTTGCATTGGTGAGGTTTAGTCTCCACACTGGTCACTCAGGAATTTGCTTCGTTTACCTCTCAAATCTATGCCATGCTCTATGTTCCTAGGGAAAACCTAGACATGACATATTCAAGAAATTACGCGAGTCAAATCAATATGACTATAGATACTTACAACATTGATTATGCATGGAAACATTTAGAGGAAGTCAAAACAGGTGAAACAGATTTTCTGAAGGGAACACCAATGCTAACTATACCATACCAAACTCTTTGCAGCAAAACTTGTTTCCGATAACTCCTGATGAAGACTAGCATTTGCTTGGATAATGCGCTTTAACCTCTCTGTAGTGTCGTTCTCATTACTATATCAAGTAATGAAGAAATATGTGAGTACAACAAAATTACTACAATCTAGAGGAGATTAATGCAACCAGAGAACATAGCCACTCGACAACCTGAGAATAGAACCAATATTACCACGCTTGAGTAAGTTTTTTAATTTTTATTTTTGTGATAAGAAACGATAATATTATTGATCATAAAATAAAAATGTAAATAGAACAATATCAGTCAAAGGTGGACAAGTTGTCCAAACCAATAATGAAAAAGAAACAACGAAAAATCAAAACTGCATTCCGGATAAAGCTGTCCTACTCAATGCGATGTTATAAAGGGGAACATATTCAAACTACTTGCATTCGGCCATCAATCAACAGCCTATGTTCTGCTCAATTCTGGATAGATTACATAATTCACCCAAACAAACTCAACAATAATGCACTTTTAACAGGCATAGTTCACGTCACATCATATGTTCCCTAAGGTAGGTGAAAAAAAAAAAGCACTCAAAGAAGTACAAGTTTGCTCATAATGAGTGTCAGATGTGGTAGAATTAACCAAGGCAAAAAAGATAAAAAAAAATAATAATCTTGATACTTGATAGCGAGTTATATAAGATGATGGCCTGGCCCATGTGAAAACTTCTCATACTCCCGGCGGGGGAGGGGGGAGAGTAGTAAAGAAAAGAGAGACAGAGAAAGGCAAAGAAGTAGAAGTAATTTAAACCTTTCTATTACATGCAATGCAATCTCCTAGAACCAGAAAAAACCAAGCTCCATATGTTAACTCCACAAAAAAATGAGGATGCATTGTTTAGCCCTGCGTTATGAATTTGGAAACCCAACTGTCTTAGTTCAATTCTTGCATGGTCATCCAACCAGAACTAAATGACAGGCATCTACCGAAAAAAAAACATATGTGATACAAAATAATAAAAATCACAGTGGTGCATCTGAAATTCAAGAAGAAGAAAAATTTAACTATAGAAGAAAATTTTAACTAAAGAAGAACAAGATGCAATTAAACTTCTGCATGAGATGACCTTTGTGCTCCACCATCCACAAAGACAGAAGGACGAATAGCTATCGGTGGCACTGCAATGTTTGTTACAATGAGTTTCTCCGGTCTATCACTAAGATAAAGCAATTCACAATCCTGCAGCACAACAAAATGAAGAAAGTACCAGGCAATAAGAATAGCAAAGGATTCCAAGTTATCCTGACATCTGTATATTCTTTTCTTCAAATTGAAAAAATTACAGACTGCAGGAAACATCCTAGAAGTCAGCAATCAAACATGCAAACAGCCATCAGGTAGTACCTCATCCAACATCTCCCTGAAAAGGGAAAGAGCTATGACAGGGTTTAGTATAGGAAACACATTAACATGTGCCTTGGACTCCTTCTTGTGCGAAAGAGCTGAATTGCATTCTTCTAAACTACTGTCAACAACTTTGGTACGGTCATGAATGATTCCCAAAATACCAACGGCCCTTTTCACCATACCTGTATTGCATGTGATGGAAACAAAAGTTTTTATTTATAAGTATCTCAAATGGAAACTTAAAACAAAGAAAATTTTAGCTAAATCACGGTTTCCTGCATATGTCACACAAGAAATATATGCAGCAAATGCTTCATTTATTCTGATCATTTAAGCTACAAAACTCTATTGACGTGTTTAAATAAATAGCATCAATTTCTTTGAAGGGACAAAAAGGAAAGATGCCATCAGCAGGGACCAAGATATCAAAAGAAATGGATGTAGGAAGAGAGAGAGAGAACACAAAGTCAAAAGAGAGATAAGACCATAGCAGTCTTTTTTATTTCAATAATTACATAAATATTCTACAGCTATCATGTCTGAAAGCTAATAAAACCCTATTCTAAAATTTATATTAATTGGGAGGTTATTCACTACTCGCTAGTTTTTAATGAACAAATGGTCCAAAAAAAAATATGAAGTTCCTCTAACAAAATGTCTTAAAAGATGCTCAAATTTTATTTGATGGAACTCAAGTTGGTGGCTCAAATTTTGAATCCTAAACTCTTTTTTTCTAATAAGAAACTTTTCACTGAAATGCGTCAAAACAGGGGCACAACCACAACCAATGTAGAAAAGACATATATTAAAGAAGCTCCAAGAAATTATCTGTAGCCAAGCTCGTATCAACAAATAACCCCAAAAAAAATACCTTAGACCTAGGAACAGCTCAATAAGACTAAAGAAAACAACACTCAATAAAACACAACGAAACTCAAACATAGGGAGATCCACAATACCAAAGAACTCATACATTCCTCTCACTCCAAATAGTGCACATAAGGAAGAGAGAAGCCACATTCCATCAGCCTCGAAGTTTTTTCCTAACACAATACACTCTCCAACTACATAAACAAGGCCTCAAGCTGCTCAATCCCATACATACCAAACAGCATACGCCACATTTCCCGAGTAACCTCGTAGGAGAAAGTAAATGATCAAAAGTCCCAGACTTTTTACAAATACAGCAACTATTGATAATGCACTTAAGGCTCCATCTAATATGAATAGCTCCCTATGCAACTGTCCACACGAAGAAAGCGATTTCCAAGAAAGCCTTCATATTCCAAAATCACATTTAAAGAGCCAAATCAATAACACTCAAACATATATTAACTTATCTGAAACATTAGAGTGACCATCAGCAAATATTATCCACAAATAATCCAGTAACAATGTCAAAGAAAACCCAAAGTTCAACATATTCTCTTCAGTAAGAATACACATAGCAAAGTCAAACCTAAATAGGCAGGATAATTTTTGAGATCTAGACTCTCCTGCAGTGATGGATGTCACTTTGCAACAATTCAGCCACTTGACAAAAGATTTGTAACTCAAAGAAAGGGGAAAAGGTGTTAATTCTCTAATTAATCCAGGAAACAACCAAACCAAGCACCCACCTTTCTGGAAGACCAATGAGCAATGACCATAAAATGCCACTTATTGGGATACCACAGTGCACAGATTTTGCCCATCGCACAGGTGGCCCAACTGACTCCAGACAAAATCTCAATCATAGAAATTAAAGTTGTCTTACAATTACATGCATTGCATCACAAGGTATACTCAGGGAAGGTTGAGGTTTAGGGATTTGAACAAGGATTATACTGGTTATACATCATAAAAAAAGTAGTGCGTTTACTCTCAAAATTTAAGCAAACAAGTTATGGAATTTTATAAAGAAATCATCCCTCAGACAAAGCCCAAACAGGTATCATTTATAAGCTATCCACATGGTTTAATAAATATCGATTCTGATCGTACAGAAACAAGGGTGAATTGAGATATACTACGATTCATTACAATAATGGAGGCAAATAATGCTCACACCATAGACTTTTGACAATGAGTTATCCCCTCTCAAAATTATTGAATTAGTCATAATGGATTTGTTTGTAAAGTAAATTTTGTTCATATTACCGTTTATTACTCCAAATTTAAGGGACTCTATTCATAAATAAAGAAGAAGAAACTGAACATGACCAAATACCCTATGGTAGATAAGGCTGATGTTCAGCTCAAGGTCAACCTACAGGCATCAAAACTGATAACCACCTCAAATGAACTACTAAAGTCCCTCTTAAATAAACAAAGATTAGAAAAACCCATGACCAAAATTAAACCAAAGGAATAGTGTAACGGTGTCAAAAAAAATCCCCTAGACACTTTTGAAGTAACTAGTCATGCAAGAACAAAAGTGTGTGAATGTGATCAAGGTTCACGATAACTTCATAGTTCATAAGGTAGTTGATTGTGCAATGGGGGAAAAATAAGGGGCAGATGTGATAATTTAGTTTAAAGAGCATTGAGAATGGTTTTGCAATTTACATCAACAACCCCCCACAGTAATGGGATATCATAACTTACTAGATCTCTTAGGCATGGGTCTCAAGCAGGGTCCAAGTCATTTACTCAATTTGGAAAATATTACCTTGTCATCCAACACATATTGGTGTTCATAATATTGAGGGAAATGTGCCGTAGAAAATATGGATTTGAGCCATAACTTTGCCGGGAATTGCAGATTCCTAAATACAACCAGATTGATCCTAGCTTCAGCCTTGATGCAAGTGCTCATCAGGTCCCTTATTTTTTAGCAATCTTTCCCTTAATGCTACATGACACGTGCTTACTCTAACACTACAATCAAAAAGATTGGCATCTGCAGATTCACTTTAAATTGAATCGTGAATGTAAAGACAAAAAATTGGGCATGCCTCACAACTGGATATAATTTTTTAAAGCTTTAATCGTGAATGTAAAGACAAAAAATTGGGCATGCCTCACAACTGGATATAATTTTTTAAAGCTTTATTAATCTAGAAAATATTTAAGATATGACAACTAGTTATAACATGAGAAGAGCGCATTGAGAATATATAGCAATGGATTCTATGAAAATTTAGATAAGACATAAGAAGCCCACAGAGAACTAAAAATAATGGATTTGAATCCCGGGGAAAAATAGATACCACCAAGGAAAAGACAGCTGACAAACAAAAAGTAAAACGCATATAGGCATGAAAAATAAACTCGATGATCACATGAGAAACAACCTTCCATTCTATTTCTTATCATGACAAAACCATAATATCATGAACATAGACAGAGGTAAAAAAGACAAACCATTTATATATCCACATCTGGAACACTTCACTGCCTTCTTACTACTTGCCATGGCAGTGCACCTTTTAACGATCCTTTTTGCAAGCTCACTCTTCTTCAAAGGCTCAACTCTGGCACTCCTGATCTTCTTTAAAAAGTCAACACGTTCTTTCTCATCCAGCAATACACGGGAACAAGACTGTTAAAAAGGGTATAAAGAAACTAAGGCATAGAGTATAAAATCTGGGCTGACAATCAAAATTATTGTATTGATAGTGTCATTTACATACCACCCAATATCCCTGGTAGGATCAAGTAATGGGTAAAAAAAGTAGAGGAAGTGAGAGGAGGGAGCAAAGCAACCGAAGAGCAACCTTAAAAACTGGTACGATTCGAGGTCAGAACCACGTGAGCCTCTCAAAACAACAATTATCTTGAAGCTTATTTACTGTTTTGTAAGCTATTATGACATTACAGTAATAGTACATCAATAATTCCTAAACTATTGGTCCACTGATCAACCCAAAAAAAATTGGCATCTTAACCAACGGGTTTCCCATTATGGCATTTCTCGCTATTAATTGTGATCTGGGTCATTATGCCCTAGATGAAAGAGACCCCCCCGCCCGTTGGCCTTTCAATTTCCCTATCCATGGGATTCCTTGTCACGTTATTTTATCTCTCTCAAAGCATGTGAGCTTCCTGTCACTAGACAACAGCTCCAAAGCAATGGGAAACAATTTCAATGTGATTCGGCGACAGAAATTAGCAAATTATGAAATGGAGGTAGATATTATACTTAGGTAGGTAACTTTTTATTGATTAATATATACTTTCACATTAAAAAATCCTAGAAAGAAATGTAGTAAGTGATATCACAGTATCCTATCCAGTTAAATTACATGTTTCACTACACGGATAGAACACAAACTATATGTTTAGCAAAGCATAATATATGCAGAAGATGCAACACATTTATAATTTGAGCATGTTGTATTCATAACCCCATCAACATTTTATCTGAAATTTGGGTAATATTTGAGTACATAGACGAATCATAATTTGGCATTCGTCCTGTAAAAGTTTATATGTACAGGAACAAAAGATAGTGCAAGATTCTACAATCCAACCTAAACTACAGACTAAATATGTGTGGGTGTGGGTGTGGGGGTGTGTGTTTCTTTTGGTTTTTTCCCACACCATTGATCCCATTTTTTAAGTAGTTTTCTATTTAGTGATTGTTTTGTATTTTTGTTTTTTCCTTGCCCTCCTCCAACCTTAATAGCGTGTAGAAGAGTATCCATATGCACATATGTAAATGTATTAGTTACATAAAGATAAACAAATATCACTTGCAAAATATCAATCAAACATGTTTTTGCTTTTTAACCTAAATGACTTTTTTCCCTTCAAGAAAAGTTCCTCAAAAAGGTTTTACTTTCGAAGTAGGCAATGTGTACCCAGAAATCTAGAACAAGAAAGACCCACTACCTTGCAAATGCACTTTAAAACATCCACGATAGTGTTTAAATATCCAACATTATAAACTGGTAGAGCAAGGGTCAAGTATCCATAGTGCCCTGGGCAATCCCCAAAACTCCCATGGCATGTTTCACAAACACCATGTTTATTTGCAGGACCCTGAAACACAAGAAGAAACTACCTTTGAGACACAAAGAAATAAATAAAGACACACAGTAAACATTGATGTCTTTCATTAGGTAAATATAGCATATGAGAAAAGTCAGTGACGGAGACTAGCAAGAATAAGGCAAGCCGCAAAGGACATATGTTATGTACTAAAACTCGCACTCATTTATTTCAAAATAAGCTGACTATCACCATATCAACTCGATTTTAAGATTGCACTATCTTACTAACCGAAAATTCTTTACTTTACCGAGAACCACACCTATTAGCAGAGTCTAAAACAATATAACCGATTCTAATGGCGCATACTCCCATACAAATACACGAACATATGATAGTAAGAGATAGATAGAGAGAGAGAGAGAGAGAGAGAGAAGAGAGATGTACCATGCGCTGGTCCAACAAGCCGCCTTCAATAGGTTTTCTACTGGAGTCATAGTAAACACCACGATAAATTTGAACCTCGGCGTTGTTCCTAATATCGGATTCAGAAAACATAGAAAAACGAATGCTATCTCTGTACAAACAACAGAGATAATCAAAATCAATTGTGATTTGTGAGTCAATGAAACAGAAATAAAATTCACACAAAATAAAGAAATATATGAAAAGACAGATAAAGATTTCGGTACTGACATTCTACGAGGGCCGACATCTTCAATGTAAGGTTCTTTAGTGAACTGGATCGTGTCTTGAGCTCTCATCTTCGATCGACTCTCTGACTGAAGAACTGTAATTCAATGAAGAAGGCTAGGTTTTGAGGCGGGACAGAACGGGCGGGTATTTTTTTTAGAACAGAGAGAAAGAATATATATAGACCGTTGGATATCGTTAGAGAGAAGGAAACCCTACTTTATTTATAATAAAATAAAAGAGGCAGCGTCATAAATATCCATGGCGGTCTATAGGTGCAGTTGATCTGAAAGTTTTTTGGATTTCGCGTGATCGAATCCTCGCCTTGCGGTTTGGTAATATGAGTTAGAATTACTTTTTGATGGTAATTATGTATCTTAATAAATATTAAAGATTTAATCTCAATTTGACCTTATGCTTGGCTCAGACACACTAAGATTTATTAATTTATTAAAATATATTAATTAATTTAAATTTTTTTATAAGTCTAAAATACTAAATCTCTCCAAATCTATATAATTAATGGTAAAATGGAACCATGGTGGTTCAAAATTTCCTAAAAAAGAGAGAAAAAAGTATTTTTTAATCAAGAGCTATTTGGGAATATTTTTTGATTGTACACAGTCTCTAATCAAGGTTGTTTGACAATAAGAGTATAATTTTTTTAAGACGAAAACTTATTCAAATTCTAGAGTTAAAATAAGAGGATATCAATTGAAATTGAGAGAGGGGGAATAAAGTGAAAATTACGTAGTTTGTTAGGCTAAGTCCTAAAATTTGTTATATATTATGTATTTGTGTGCAATTCAAATATTTGGTTGAACTTTCAATATAATACAATTTAAATCTCAAAAGATACACAAAATAGTTTTTGTTATTCGCGGTTAAAATCTCTTTAAATTTTACTTTAAACTTAATCCGACGACTAATATTAACACTCCAAATTTAATATGAAAAATAGGAGGGTCTAAGGATGTGTTTTGAGTGATTTTTTAAAAGTGCTTTTAATACTTATAATTTATCATAAGTAATTTTTTAAAAAAATAGTGTTTTGAACCACCACCACCCTCATCACCACTACCACCACCACCACCACTATCACTGTTATATCTACTGTTGTCACCCCACCACCATCTCTACCACAACCACCACCACCGTTGTAGTCATCACCATTGTCACCACCCCCACCCTACGCACTGCCTCACCACCACCATCACCCTCCCCACCATCCCCTATCACCACCACCTCTGCTACCACCATACCACTCCCCCACCATTACCAACCCACCCACCGTCTCTGCCACAACAATCATCGTCATTGCCCTTTACCATCGCCACTGTCACCACTACCACTCTCGTCAACCCCCATCATCATCGTCATTATCCTACCACCATTGCCCCTATCACCCCACCACTACCCCCCACGGTCCATCACCACTACCACCACACACCATTGTCGCCACCCCACCACCGCCACTATCGCCCACCATCATTACCATCGTTCATTCTCACTATAAATTGATGCTTAAATTTTTTTATTTTTTATTTATATTTTTAATTTGATTTAAAATGTGAATACAAATATATTTATTGTTGACTATTTTTTTATTAATTTGTGCCTTCAGACACAAACAATAACTAATACTTAAATAACCATGCTAATGTGAAAATTCGATATATGTTTTGATTGCATTTTGGTTAATCACACAATTCGATTATAATCTAAATTAAAAAATTTATACTCAATATTTACTTATTTTATTGAATTAATGTAGTCCGTAAATGTGGGATCATTATAAATGACATTAGTTACTTCAAAAAATTATAAATACTATTTTTTAAAATAGACTTTCCTATTTTTGGTGCTGAATCAAGTCTGAAATTGTCTAAACTTAAGCCTCTGTAGCTTAATATCGATTTGTTTATACCCAAACTATTTGTCGTGGTCAGTGGACGGAGCTGGGCTGACATCGATAAACTTATTATTCTTCTATTTTTTTAATTATTCTTGACTTTGAGAGTGAATCCACATATAATCCAATTACATTTTTTAACCTTATAAGGAACACAAAATCTAGTTTTGAAACTTATCAAAAGAAAAAAAATAAAGTTTCGAAACAACCACTTAATTAGAAAATTGAAAAAATTTGAACTATTAACTCCCAGCATTAAAATAACTAATTGATTAAAACTACGAAATTATTTTTTCATGGATGAATTTAATTTATTATTAAAGTTGGGCATACAGAGTGTATTGTACTGCTTGAACTGGGTCCAAACCCAAAATAATAGGTGGACATGGCAAGGCATCTTCTAGGTGACTGACCAGTCCACTAACAAAGTGCAAATTTTAATGCAAGTCTTGGGCCGTTTGGTAAGTGGGATTGGGGTTTTGCCGTTTTGAAAGATGAGTTGGGGAAATATAATCTAAATTATACACAAAACTCAAATTTGGACAAAAATTTGAAGTGTGAGGTACTAAGAGCAGCCCATAATTGCCCCCCCGACCTTAAACCTTAGATCATGGGTTTCATAAAATCCACAAGGGTTTGGTTCGATTTTGTATGAGGGTTAACGAATTTAAGATATAAAAAAATAATTATACCTCATATATATATAAATATGAGTTTGAATTAGATTAGTGAATGAGCAAAATAGTTATTTACGTATAAATATATTATTATAATAGTGATGCATTTGTAGGGATTTGTATCCTTTCTATTACCCATTCCCTTCAATTTCTCCTAATACAGTGTTAGATGAGTGATACATGTAAGATTTTGAATTTCAATGAATAAGATGTTTCCTCATTCATTTTTGTTATTGACAAGTGTTAACCATTATTAAAGAATTTTCTCACAAAAAAAAAATCCATTAAAATTTAAAATCTTACACGTATCACTCTTCTAGCATTAGCACTGTATTAAGGAAAATTGAAAAGAAAGGGTAATAGAGGAAATCTAAATCCCATTTATAGACATACCAAACATGGATATAAAATATATTTAATGTTGGATCCCATCTTTATGTTTGAGTTTGAAAAGATCTCCCAAATCCAAACACCTCCTCAACATCGTTCAAACAAGCCTAATAACTTGTTTGGTATGAGTGAAAGTAGGATGAATAGAAAATGGTGAATGGGAAGTTGGATAAAAAATGTAATTATTCATTGTTTAGTTAGAAAGGAAAGAAAAATTGGAGGGTAAAGCAATCAATTTTGTCCACCATTTTTTACCCCACCATTTTTGGGCGGAGAATGGCAGCAATGTTTGAAAAGTTGGTCAAGATGGGTGCCACAACTTTTATATAATGACTAATTATCGTTTAATCTAAAGAACTCATCTGTTAATAAATTATTCATATTTTTAATATTTCACTAATAATAATATTCTATTATTTTTTTATAATAAATAAAATAATAAAAAATTTATTCCTGTAACGAAAAATCCATCTTTCGTATTTTTCCATCCCTCCAATGTTCTATCTCTCATTCCAAATGGGCCATCATTCCTTCTAAATGGACCATATGTCTTACATATAAGGTTGTAATTTGGGTTGGACAATCCGATTTTAACCCAAGTTCAACCCGAAAAAATTAGAGTTTAGACAAGAGTTTTTAATACATGGGTTAGATTTGGGTCAAAAAACTCAAGTCCGAATTCAATTTGAGTTGGGCTCGGATTAAGGCCTCGTGAACCCGAATTCGGTAAATTAAAAAAAAATATTTATATATATATAAAACATTAGCACTGGTTTTTCATTTTTGTTCTATCGTTTTCATTGCCTCTCTCGTTAAAAACTTGATTAAAATTATTAATTGTTAATTTAGATGAATATTATGTAATATATGTATTAGATTTAGAACAACAAGTTTTTTTGAATTCTACCCAAATTAAACCCGTAAAATAATTTGAAATCAGTCCGAAATTATCAATCCGAATTCAACATGAGTCCGCCCGAATTAAACTCAGACAGTGCTTGGGTTAAATTTCTTAACCCGACGTAGGATTATGATTAAGATTAAAATTAAAATTAACATTAAAGATTATATATCTAAAATTAAGCTAGCGTCGATTGTCCGATCCGTCCGCCTACTACGCCAGTTACAAAGAGCTTTTCCAACAAAAACTTCGAAACCTTTACCATTACCAATAAATCAGACGCAATTACATAAAAGCGGCCATGAATTCGAAAACCCAACCCCCTCTTAAACCCTAAACTAACGAGTTTCATGTAGAATTATGATGAAGACTGTTTCGGGGGAAGTGGTATATACAAAGCCAACGTCTCTCTCTAAAGCAGCCAAAATTCTGATCAATTTCGTCTCCTTCGACAATGGAGTTCCGTATAACGTATCTGCATATCTCAGTCGCGCTCTGGTTTCATTCAATGAGTTGGTCCAGTTCCACAAAGAGCTCAAAGCTAAGCCATCCGATCGCAAGCACAAGAAGCATCGGGTTAGCAATTTAAATGATGTAAACCCAATAAAGATTAGTAAAAACTCATGGGTAGCTGAACAAGAGAGGGTCGAAGATGCGGAGGATTGGTGGAAACACAAGAATTACAGAAAGCCAAGAAAGATTGAGCAGAACCCAGACGAAGTTGAAGCAGATGGAGTCATAGATGTAGAAGACAGTGTCAAGCACAAGAAATATGAAAATCCAGTAATGTTCCAGAAATACCCAGATGAAGCTGAAGAAGAAAGGGTAAAAATGTGGATAAACGCCTGATTAATATCGAGCAATATTCATATGAATTTGAAGATGGTAGAGTTGGAGATGTGGAAGACGGTATCAGGAAGAGAGGTGAGAAAAAGAAGAAGAGGAAGAAGAAGCGTGAAGATATGGAGAGAGAATGTGGGGGTAGTTTTGGAGCAGAGGAGGCCAATAGTAAGGATAAGAGGAAGAGAAAGAGCAATAGTGAAGAGGTTGATGACGGGGAGATTGTTGATTTTGTGAAGCAGAGTTACGTCAATGAAAAAGAAGAAGAGAAAAATTGGAGATGAGTAGCGGCATTGGATGCTTTTGTATTGTTGTCTCTATTGTTATTTTGTAGGTGATTGATGGAGATTTTGTTTTCGAGTAACTGAGGGGTTGGTGATCTTTTGGAAATTTGGTGGTCGTAATAGTTTTCATGTAATGCCAAGGAAAATGTGTTCTTTTTTTAATTTCTTTACTAGGTTTAAATGTCATGCTTTCTATTTGATAAGAGCAGAATGTTTATCAACAAGCACACTTTACTTGTGTTGACCAAAGCAGAAGTTGCAATTACCTGCTTAACTGTCTGATTGGATTTCCATTATGTTCAATTTGTTACCATTGAGGCATTGTAATCATTCTTCTTGTGATTTTGTCTCTGAAGAAACAGCAGAAAAATAAGATGGTGTAATGTTCTAATGCTGATGACCACAAAAATCTTGTAGTTTGATCCTCTAACATTCTGCTTTGTTAGAGTTCCGATCTCTCAGATGGTAGTTTTTATTCATGCAGCTTATGTTTGTTGGTGATATTACATAAAGTGGAAAAAATGTGATCATCATCCACCCTGTAACTTTGATTAAATAAAAGGAAAAAGAAAAACTGTGGATTGCGTGAACACCCATCAACCGTCTATCTCAAGCTTTACATGTATTACTTGCGATCATTATGCCCTTATTGCAGGATTGCGCGAACACACATCATTAGCTTATCTCAAGCTTTACATGTACTCTTTGCTATCATTATGTCCTTATAACGTGCCCATTATTCTATAGCTTGCCTTTAGAATAATTTGGCTACGTGAGCTGGAATTATCAGTGGACCAACTTTTATCTTGGTGCTTATAAGTAGGTTTGTTTGCTACTTTCATGGTGCAGATACTTGATGCGGCAGGATCACTTCACCAGGTGGAAGTCTTGGACTAATTAACAAGAGTAATCAGTATCAAAAATTTTACAAATGGTTTTGGAGAGATGTTTACTTTTGCACTCACGAGGCAGAGCTTTCAGGTATCCTTTCAAGGCTATGTGCATCTGGTATATATAAAGATGCTCAGCCCATTAATTTACCACAAGAAAGTTATTCTTTCCAATTATTTTAAGGTTTTGCTTTGGTAGTCCTTCTCAAACCATTAGGAGACCTCCATACACGTGCTATGTTTGTGTTCCTATATTTCTCTATGATATGAAATTTGATTGCTCTTGCTGGTTGATCTGGAGATCACTCAGAATTGCCCATGTTCTGCCTGGCTTGCCAATTAATTTGGAGCCATATTGGACTGCCTGTAAAATGCTTAAGAATGTTCATTAAATCCTGCCGTTTGTTCTTTTGCTTAGTTATTTGATAAAAGTAAATAATTTAAAGTTCATCTGTATTATTATTCTTTTACTTAATTTCTAATGTTGATGACTCTCTCGAGTTATGAAATTTGATCTATATGCAGCAACATAGTTCAGGAAGTTGAAATGGTAAAGATGTTTTCCTTTTTAGAGAATAAATGATGCATCAATGTCATGAATGTAACCTCCTGAGTCTTCAGATAACCTGTGTTTGGCCTTGGAGAAACTTTGTCATTATTATAATCGTGGTCCTCTTGTACCAGTCAACAAACCTGTTTTCCAAGCTAGAGGCCAGGTTTATACTATATTGCATAGCTCTGTATCACCTACATTGAACTGGCCAAGGGATTTGATATTACCATTATTTTGACCTCCTATCTATTACCGGATTTCCACAATTACTTTAGCTATTTACGCTAAATGCAATCTTTAGGCACTATAGCATCAGTGCATCCTCTTTTTCTTGCCTTCTGCATCATAGGCTCCACAACTGCCTTGCACCTTCGCCAGTTGGTAGTGCCTTCACCGTTGTGTCAAGAAGCATCATGTCAACAATCACTTTGGTAAATTATTAATTGTGTTGGCTGCAAATGTTTCTTCCATGAATTTTAGAGGTCAATACATTTTTTTCTTTTTGATGTACAAGAATAAAACGAGAAACAAAATGAATAAAATATCAGTCTATGCTGGCCAAAAGGGCTTGGGATTGCTTCTCATAACGAAAGTTGGCCTCCTTGGAATCATCTGCAGACCAAATAAAGATACCATGAAGTTTACCCTGATCTTTAAGCATACTGCAGGCCTTTAAAAACCCATTTTTAGGAGATAAGCCACCGCTTCCATCCGTGCCAAAGCTCACCAATATTTTACCTCCTTTATAATTGGAACTTTGAGTTTCAAAATACCCCATAAACTGAGAAATAGTTGTTCCCTTCTTGTAGGCATAAAATTGGAAGTTTACATAATCTATAAGGTGTCCATACTTCCTCCAGAGAGCCAAGTAATGTGGCTGGACAGAATCATCTTCATAGGGTGCTATTGATGTAAATGACACAATCTTGTTTTGTATAAGGTAGTATAAAAGCCTTCCAATGCACTCTGCAAATGTATCCGGATCTGCTTTGAAATGTTCATAGTCGATATCTATTCCATCCAAATTATACTCCCTTACTATCTGGGTAATTGAATCAATAGCATTTCTAACCCATGAATTAATTGATGTAGGGTTGAAGAAGACGAAGTGATTACCGTTAACAGTATCACCTCCAAGACTCATAGCAATCTTCACATGCGGATTTTGGGCTTGGATGGAAGAAACATGAGAAGGATTGAGGTTTACCGTGTCCCAAAACACGTTGAAGTTACCATTGGTGGATTTAGGAGTAGACGAATTGGTGTAGTCAATGGCAAAGGAGAGAATGAAGTGAAAATGAACTTGGGGATAAATGGGTACATCTGAAAAGCTAACATTATTGCCTTCAGCACCGATGTATTCCCTAAAGAGCTTTGTGTTTGCAGAGGCTGCCTGTATTACTGAAGAAGTGATGAAGATAACCTGAAGAATTAGAAGTGAGAGTTGGAGCTTTGATGAACTCATTGTTGGAAGTTGCATGCAGATTTTATTTTGCGACTCATTTATATACAGTGAATTGGCTTAAATGATTAGATGTTAACAAGGTATTTGTTTTATGCTTGTGACTTGTTTTATTTTAAGCCTTTGTCATCTTCATTACATCTTTTTGTGTATCTAAAATCTATAATATAATATAAAATATGACAGATTTTAATAAATCCATTTGACAGTCTCAAATATGTTCAGCCACTAATATCCCCTTTAAAATCATTCATATTGAATTCTCCCCTTAAATTCATCACTTATGTTGCATCGTGCCTTTAGACACGAATTACTCCTAGTATAATATAATATACGATGCATTTATATCCTCTGATTATCATATATCTAAGGAAGGAAAGTTGTAGTTATTCTTGTTTTATTTTAAGTACTCATTTGATTTGGCATTTTTTGGGAGACGATACCATAAGCCGACTGAGGTTGTTTGCAGTTTTCATAGTAGTAGATTGTACGTTAAACACGACATAAATTGAGGCTCTCTCTGAAGCTAGAACTACATCCATATCACTCCTAAGCCCATCCAATTTAGCACCTGCTCATGAAATTTTCTCATCTTATCAGTCTAGTCCTTTGTACCAGAAGAAAAAAGAGTGGGCAAGGAGGGGATACTGAGCAATCAAAGGGATGCATGGGAAGAGGTGGTCCCTACCATATAGAACCAAGAATGCCAAAAGAGACATACAATATGTGTTCACGATGGAACCTTGTCAGTTTCCCAAGGCGGATTTACATTAGGGGCAGCTACTCTCATTAGAATTTTAAAAACATTGGGGGAATAAGGTGAAATTTTAAAATTTATTAAAAATTGTCCCCACTAGAATTTTAAAAATATTTGGGGAGTATGGTGAAATGTTTGAAATTTTAGAATATGTTAGAAATTGTCCCATTGAAAATATTTTAAACTCAAGACTAGTCATGTATTTTCTTAAACATGTGGGATTTTTTAGTCTTTAACAATAACAAAAATACTTTTACTTTTAAGAGATCGTAATGATTCCAAGAGCTTCACATCTACAATTTCGGAATTGATCTCCCTGATCACACACATATTTGTTTGTTATTTTTGTATGTTAAATTAATATAGATAATTTCAAGTTGTTAAATTTAATGAGATTGTTATATTTAGAATTTACATGTTTTGGACTATTCATTGGATTAAACCATTTGGTTTGATAGGCTTGAGGAATCTGATTGTGAGATATTTGGTTGTTTGTGTGTCTAACTTTGATTTACAAGATTGTTTGACTTCCTAAACTATATTGATTGATTGAGATTAAATAATAAATTATTTTTGATAAATACTTCTCAGCAAAGAAAATAGTAAAAAGTTGTGCGATCAATGGAGGAATGATTATTTGGCTGCACATGTCGAGAAAGAATTTTCAAATACCATTTGCGAAAAACAATTATGACAATTTTCAAGAATTTAGATTTTTCTATGTATGAATCAATTCATTATTGGGCTCTATTTTTTTTGATAGAAAAGCATTTGTTTGGTATAATTTTATAGTGAATTTTTTTACCGACTCTTTTTTTATATTGCTTGTATATGTTATTTTGATGAAATTATACTTTTGTAAAATAATTTTAACTCTCCGAATTTGAGTATTCGTTGTCCCACTAGAGTTAGAGTTTGGCTCCGCCCCTGTCAGTTTTGGCTATTAGTTTGACCAACTACAAGTTTCAACCTTTGTCACACATTAACTTCAGATTGGAATGCTGTATTTACACGTTAACGTTTCCGAAGTAACAAAAAAAGCTACGAAGACATCTAGACGGCAAGGCCGGTCAAGCATCAACTTGCACGTTAAGCTCCATGTGTGGGGCAGTGTCTTATTCACTTATATTTATTGGTATTTTGAGGAAGACATTGTTGTTTCCTTCGTTAGACATGAACATCGAATCTATGTGTGCTGGGACGGCACCCTCTTATTTTTCAAACAATTCTTTTGTTTTGCTACAAATAATGTTATAGAATTGGGTCAAAAATGGTCAATTTATTCAGTAAAGTTCAACGGAATCGAGCTTAAAATTTAGTAGATTGACTTATCCCAGTTAGATTCCTTAGAAGATATCCAATCATGTCTTAAATTTAAATTTACATCTGAGTAAAAAACTTAATTTGATACAAAGAACTCCAATTGATAAACTAAAATTTAAAGAAAAAGAAATTTAAATTTAAATGAGGGTAAATCTAAATTTAAAAGAGAGTAAAGATGACTATTAAATCTTTAAAAAGGGATGAAATCTCACCATTAAATATTTGGATAAGAATTTAAGTCTCTCTTAATTTAAGTAAAAAAAATGAGTCTATCTTAATTTGATACAAATTTAAGTCAAAGTTTAGAGCAAGTTTTTTGAATTTTTTTTACTTAAATTTAAATTTGAGTATAAATTTAAGTCAGACTTAAAAATACTTCTAGATAATGAATCTATTTGGAGCTGATTTTTTTAGGTAAAAAGTTGTGGTTTGAAAAACTTAGCAAAAAAGTCTCCTAAAAGCCAAAACCGTTTGTAGTATTTTTTAAAAAATTGAAAAAGTCTGTTTGGAGTGATTTATTTTTAATTTTTTTTTGTGTTAAAATAAAAAAATAATTATATGTATGTATAGAATATGTATAATAGTTTACAAAATATAAATTTTAATTTTTTTATGTCACTAATAATATTTTATAAATATAATAAATTAAAAAGTTATATAAGACACACGACAAAACTCTAAAAAATCAGAAAAAATCTCATAAAATTAATATCTTGAATCAACTTAGATAAGTCTTTGTAGATCTAAAAAATGATGCATACGTTGGTAAAAAAGTCAAGATTCAAACATATATGACTTATTTTACTCAAAAACCTTTAAAAACTACCTCTTTGATCTACTCTAAAGCGGGCCAATATCGACTTGCTATGAGCCAAGTCTCGGGATTTTTCAACTAGTCTCAAATGGCTCCAAATTATGATACTTTTTGGTACCTTATTTTTATTCAATAAAAATATAAAACACGCATAAAATCATTATATTATTGTTACAATCAAGGATTAGAAATTTGTCAAATGAAGATCTATAAGCCTTAATCGATTTCAATATCATACCTAATTTTTTTTGGATGTATGGTGAAATTATCCCTCAAATAGAGCAATTGGTTTGATAAATGATGCATGTTCTTTCATAAAACATATAAAAATTAACTTCAACTTATAGTCATCAATGTCTGTTATCTCGTATGTATTCGCTTAATTTTTTTGTTAAAATCTAATAAGTTTCGCTTAGTCTGATACACCCACTAAGAATAGTTACTAAATAAGGTTGGTCATATGTTGATAAAGAAATCGGGTTGCTCACTTGCTCTAGCACTTCAACCCAAGCGTAGTCATTCCATGAATAACAAATGTTCTCTTTATCAAGAACCTTGAACGTAATCCTTTAAATTTTGGCAATTGTAATCTTTTTAGAAGTAGAACAAAGTTAGTTTTCTCTTCTAATATCTACACATAATCCAGCCACATTTTTGAAGGTTACGGGAGATATGAAATTGAAAATTGAAAATAAGCAGTTGATTAGATTTTTTTTTTTTTTGAAAAGTTTAAATTATAAACTACCGGCATTAAAATAATTTATTTACTAGAGCAATTCCAAGGGGCTCTTTAAAAATCCCTTCTTAGCTATTTTTTAAAATTTGTCTCCCAACAGACTAGCTATCCCATTAATTATTTTTCATAACCCCCATTTCACCAGCTATTTTTGGCAACCCCAAAAACTCAGTATTTGGTTTTTGTGCCAATTTTTTCACTCCACAATACCCCTAATTTCGTCATTTGTCTTTGCTCATCGTCTTCATCAACCACACAAAGGCTTCTTCATCCACTCAAGGTATGGAGTCCTCTCTCTCTATGGAGTCCTCCCATCTCTCTCTCTCTATACCACAAAAATTCTACTGAAACCCCATCTCTCTCTTGACTCCCATTGAAAACCCCACAAAAAATTTATCGAAAAATCCACAAAAAAATCCCACTAAAACCCCACCAAAAACCCTTCTCTCTCTCTTGACTTCCACTGAAAATTGACTGAAACTCCTCCCATCTCTCTCTCTGTCTCCGCTCTGTTCAGATTGGGTGGAGATAAGAAATTAGTAGTGGATGCAACTACTGAACTGCATTTGATCAAATCGAGTTCAGTATTAAAAATCGATTGAAACCCCACCCATTTTGATATTGGGATTTGTGAAATATATACTGTAGTTCTAAGAAATTTGTGAATTATTGTTGAATTTGTGAATTTTATATTGTGGTTGTAATTTGAAATTTTTGATTTAAGAATTTGTGAAAATTTTGATTAAGGAATTTGTAAAATATATATTGTGGTTCTAAAATATTTTGTTAATGATTCTTGACATCACGAATCTAGAAAGTTTGGCAATGACGTTGCATGCTATATAGTATTTTAGATTTTAATTATTAATAATTAGTTAAAATTAGTTGAAATAGTTAATTAAAATAAAAAGCATTGTTAGAGTGAATTAGTAAAAACTATTCTTTAAAATAAATAACGTAATAAAAAAATATATTTTGATTAACTATTTTAGCTAGTATTCTTAGAATTGCTCTAAAAATTATAATGTTTAATTATTTATCTAATATTATAGTTAGTAAGTTAAATTTTCAACTTATAAAACCATAGTAACGCTTATGAGTGATTTTACCTTCTGAAAAAAACTTTTAAGAGTGATTTAATTTTTATTTACTTTGATTTATTGATACAAAATTCATCCTAATTTTTTTTTTCGATCAGATCTAAAAATAAGCATTTGATTAGCAAAAAAGTTGAACAAAATAATATTATCAACTTCCATTAAAATAATTCAGCTTTGTACTAAAATTGGGCACAACCCGAATGCTAGGTAAACCCAGACCGGACCCGACCACAAACAAAAAAAGGGTTTTGGCCCCTTCCACGTAATTAAAAAATAATCGCTCTTCTTTATAAACCCCCACCAAAACCCTAGAAATCATGCAACAAGAACCTTGAAACCTTGTATCGATGAATAGAAATTATAGAATCGAACCCAAATTGCACTAAAATCACCACAGAATTCTGATGTCTTACTGCCTCCAAAACCCTGGAGCCATCCAATTTCATGCAAAAGGAAAGTTGTATCAACAAAGTCCCACCTCTCTCTCTCTCTCTCCCCAAACCCTTTCATGTTCTTTTTCTGTGCTATCATCAGGTCCTTTTAGCCTGCCTACTATGTGCTTTAACTTGCCTTTATCACTGTATTAGTTTTGCTATGTGGGCTGGAATTACCTGGGGAATCGACTTTCTTCTTGTTGCTTGTGATAATGGTTTGCCATTTTCTGTGGTACAGATACTTAATGCAATCGGATATATAATTCATCCAGGTGGAAGTCTAGGACTGTTTACCAAGAGTGAAAAGTTTTACAAAAGGGTTTTTTGAGTGATGGCACCCACGGTTTGCCATTTCAAGGCTGTATGCAGTTTTTTTTGCTGGTTGAAAATGGGAGAAAAGTAGAGCCCCCGAGACGGGATCATGAGGCTGGTTGAAAAAGGATGGGAAAAAGGAGAACACCTAGAGACTAGATTATGAGGTATCTGATCGCACCCGTTATTCCTACCTACGCTAATGGTCAACACCGAGCCCTATGGACTCTAAGCGTTGACTCTCCAACCTAAAGTTCGACTGGTAGCTTACCAGACCACCCCACTTGGTGACTTGTTTGCAGTTGGCACATAGAAAAATGGTCAGCGTATTCACTTAGCACAAGAAAGTTGCTCTTTCAAATTACTTCTGCAAATTTGCTGTGATAATCCTTCTAAAACCATCTTCTAAAACTCATTCACAGCTGTGTCTCTTAGTGTTCGTATGTTTGTGAAGTGAAAATTGATGGGTATTGCTGGTTAATCCAGAGGGTACTCAGAATTGCTTGTGTTCTGATTGGCTTGACAACCAATTTGGGACCATACATGACTGTATGTAAATGCTTAAGAATGTTCATTGTACTATTGTTTTTCATTTACTTAATTTTTAACCTCTCTAACTCTCTTACGAGTTATTAATTGTATCATAGTGTAGCAACATGGTGTATGCAGTCACAATGGCAAACGTGTTATAGCCTGTGATAACTTCTTTTACAAAATAAATGATGCATAGAATGTCATGAATTAGAAAGAGTTGACTCGCGAGTCTGAGAGTCGTGTGAACACTTTTTTAAAGCAGTTAAGCCCTTTGCATGAAGGTACTGATAGACATCAGCGATTGTAAAATCAAATTCAAATGCTAGCAACAATATCTCTTCAATGGTCACCCTGTTAGAAAGAAGGGGTGAACTTAACTAGAATCAAAGTTATCCAAAAACACAAATAATATACAAGTAGATATAATGGACAAAAATATGATAGAAGAAAATGTCTTTTTCTTCCTCAGAGTAAAATTAGAAGTAAGGATAGATCCATCTTCAAACTACACAGCTTTCTTATATAGAACTTCGGAAAACTTAGGATTAATGGGTTTTAAAGTTCTAACAACTAGTACTAGTCCAAGTCATAAAACACATTGTAATAACTCATTAAATAGGTATAAAAAGCCATTAAACACATTATCAATCATCCTACTAAAAGTCTAAAACACAACAAATATAAACTGAAAATTAAATAAAATAAAACAGAAAATTAATAATAAAATCAATCACAAGTTTTAAAACTTCTCATTTTATTCTTACAGCTTTACCATTACAGTTCTGGTCCTCTGGTATTGGCCAGCAATCCTATCCAACACACAGCCCAGACTAACACCAGATTGCCTTGTGCTGAACTTAAACTGGCACCTTCATTGGGCTGGGGATCATGGGAATTGCATTACCACCATTTTCACCTCCACTAGTTGTGTTGGCCAAAAGGGCTTGTGATTGCTTCTCATAACGAAAATCGGCCACCTTGGAATCATCTGCAGACCAAATAAAGATACCTTGAAGTTTATCATCATCTTTAAGCATACTGCATGCCTCAAAAAACCCATTTTCAGGAGATAAGCCGCCGCTTCCATCAGTGCCAAAGCTCACTAGAATTGTACTTCCATTATAATTGGAACTTTGAGTCTCAAAATACCCCAAAAACTGGGATATAGTTGTTCCATTGTCATAGGCATAAAATTGGAAGTTGACATAATCTATGAGGTGACCATATTTCCTCCAGAGAGCCAAATAATGTGGTTGGATAGAATCATCTTCATACGGTGCAATTGATGTGAAAGACACAATCCCATTCTGTTTAAGATTGTATAAAAGCTGTCCAATGCACTCTGCAAATGTATCAGGATCTGCATTGAAGTGTTCATAATCGATATCTATTCCGTCCAAGTTATACTCTCTTACTATATTTGTAATTGAATCTATAGCATTTGTAACCCAGGAATCAATTGTTGTGGCATTGAAGAAGACATAGTGATGACCGTCAACAGAATCCCCTGCAAGACTCATAGCTACCTTAACATTTGGGTTTTCGGCTTTGATGGAAGAAACTCGAGAAGGGTTGAGGTTTTCGGAGTCCCAAAAGACATTGAAGAAACCATTGGTGGGTTCAGGAGGTGAAGAATTTGTGTAGTCAATGGCAAAGGAGAGAATGAAGTGGAAATCGACTTCAGGATCAACGGGTACATCTGAAAAGGTAACATTCTTGCCTTCAGCTCCTATGTATTCTCTGAAGAGCTTTGAGTTAGCTGAGGCTGCCTGTGCTAGTGAAGAAGTGATGAAGAGAACCTGAAGAACTAGGACAGAGACTTGGAGCTTTGATGAAGCCATTAAGCTGCATGGAGATTTTGTTTTGGGGGGGCATTTATATAAATTGAATTGGCTTAAATTATTAAATGTACCAACATTTATCAGTTGTGGTCAATGGAAGTTCAATATGTAATTCTTGCAAGTAAGAATTCTGTAAATAAAAAACTGGTATACAAGACGGCCGGGGCGTAGATTATTAAGAGAATGACCGATTTACACACTGTGCACTCAACTCATGAGGCTCCCCAAGTAAACAACTTCACCAGAAGATATCCAGACGGCAAGGCCGGTCATGGATATCAACTTCTTGGTAGGCAATAAAATTTTGGGTACTACAAGTTTAGTCTTACATACACCAGTGCATATGTCTATAGATTTTTTTTTTTTAATGGTGGGTGGTTAGAGGCGACCAAATATAGCAACTCCCTCGTGACGTTATCTTGAGATTTTTACCCGCTGTATAGTGTTTTGAGCTATAGCTATTGACTTGAGCTGGTCGAACTCGTCACCACGGCACCACCGAAAGCATGCTGGACGTTCAACCCCTTCAACAATATGTGGTTTACGGGGACTACAATAGTGATACCACGTTATAATGCTGATGTGGTATCACCAATCAATAATATCAAAATAAATAAATAAATGAACCCCACTAAAAATAATAATCAACCTTCTATGTAAGTAAATAACTATCATATTATCCTCCATGTAAGTAAATAATTATTCAAATTGAATTCACCTTATCCATTTGGTGTTTTATTATTGATTATACTATGTTAGCAATACTGACTTGATATTACCGTTACATTCAATATTTACTCCATTGGAGGAGGGTGAGACTTTTATCCTCTACTGAATATTATAAATTGGTTCCAATGTGGTCCTCGAATTTTAAATTTCGTTAAAATTTGATGCACATGCCACCCAGATGTGTTGCCATTGGACAAAAATATAAACTCACAATTCATATTCTTGGGTGAATGTGCATCAATTTTTAACAAAATTTGAAAAGAATATTAATCTGAAGCCCACATTAAAACAAATTTATGACATTCAGGATGCAAAGTGATCAAAATAATCTTTTGGGGTACAAAATACAAAAATTCCTAAAAATTACAAACACAAGCGAGTTCGAATTAATGACCATCGGAGGAGGACGAGACTTTCCTCCTACTGAAAGCTCGTATTATTTATATAATAAGATCCGTATAGACCACTTTTGTAAAATAGTAATAACTGCTACACGGCCTCATCCTTAAAAATTGTTCCTGTTTCTTTCACCCTCCAATCAAACTTTTTTAATATAATATTTACATTAATACACAACTTCTGCCGGCTAGAAGTGGTGGGAAATCTGCTTCTTCATAATGCCAAATGTTGCTTAGATCAAATTTTTAGGCTTATATGCTCAATATTATCCTTCACCCTGATCGTAAAACCAAAAAAAAACAAACATTATCCTTTAGTGCTGCCAAATAATAAGCCATTTGAAAGGTAACCAAACTGACTGTCATAAGCTGTCTCTGTTAGATTTATCCACAAGAAAAGATTCAGTCTCTGTTACTCTCTTTTTTTTTTTTCTTCCAAACTTAAGAAATGATACTTCAACATGATTATGGTATGCAATATTTCTAGCCAATCATAGCTAACAATGTCCATGCATATGATTGTTTCTCCCTCTTGAAATTGATCGTCTTGGAATGATCCATATGTGCCCTGTAAAATCCCATTAATCGGTGCCTCTGTTTTTCCTCCGCTGGCTAGTGGCTGAGAAAAGAGCGTAAATTCCTGCAAATAAATTTTCTTTTGTGAACCCATGTATGTGTTTGTGTGTGTGGTTGAGTGGTGTTTGGTTATGAACGGGATAGGGACATGTGTTTTCCAAAATGAAAGGACTTACCCAATATTATTACGATGGTCACATCTCTAAAGTTTCCATAGAGAACTTCACTTCAAATCAGACAACTGTTCAAAAGAGCTACACTAGCAAATTAGGTAACTTCATCTTTCTTAAACTTTTAATGTTACTTGTTGGAATCTGGCTTTAGCAATCAAATCAAGAAGACAAAAAGATTAGTGCACAAGCCAAAAATAAGGTTCTTTACCCATAATTAACAGCAATTATGTCTAATAAACAAAGATGGTATGAGTAAAAGCCAAGAAACCTTTTCAAAACAGGAATTAGATTCTGGGGTTAGCAAAAACGGAAAAAAAGAAAGAAGGGTTAATAGCACTTTTGGTCGTCAAAATATGCATTTTTTTATCAATTTAGTCTTCATTGTATCAATTTTGTCAATTAACTCCTTAAAATATTTAATTCATGTTATTTTGATCTCTATATAGACGGACTGTTAAGTTTTTGATGGAATGATTACATGTTAGACACGTGATACCGTATAAAAAAATAGCATGGGACACTTTTATCAAAAAATTTAACGGATTGAATACTTTATTGACCAAATTGACAATATTAATACAATGAAGACTAAACTGACAAAAAATATATACTTTAGAAACTAAAAATACTATAAACTTAAAAAAGAAAAAAGACAATAAAGAATTGCGAAAAAGCCTCAGAATATTTGCTTTTGAGTCATTGAAGACAAGAATGAGTGATGAGAAGAAGTCTATAAATTACAGGGAGAAGATCTGATAATCATCACTTGAAGGACTTGTTTCCTAGGGTTTGAGTTTGAGAGATGAAAAAGATGAGGAAGTACAAAGACTCTTCAATCTTTGCTTTGTTTGTTTTCTTTTTCGTTTTTGGTTCAGGAACTAGCACAACGGCAACAGGTAAAAATCTCCTGCCAAAAGAGAAGGTAATCAATTAATTGCTTATTGTTCCATCTAGCCACTTCGGTAAAAACAATTGTAGGAGGAATGTGTGCATGCTCATACCATGTATTTAAGGCAAAACTCACTAATGGAGGCCGGGCAGACTGTAATTTCATTCTAGTGAGATTAATCCTCTGTTTTCACCTGCCTAACCATAGGTTGTGTTGAGCTTTTTTAAGCTTACATGCACCATGGTTAGAATTGAAAACTATACCAATAGTAGCTCGTCATCAGGAATCAATGATTTTTTTTAATACCTGAAGGTTGTGGTAGTCTATGTAGAGTTTGTTACCAGAGTGTATTTGGTAAAATAAGGATTATTTCATTTACCCGTTTGTATAATTTAAATTGACTAATCGAACAAATATTCTGCGTTGCTATATTTCTTACCGTCGTCAAATGGCATCTTAAGAAATCGTACAAAGATTTGTTGAGATTTAAACTCCCTTTTTTTCCCCATCCTTTATTTTCGTTTCTTGTAATTTTTTTTTGGATTTGGTCATTGCAGGAAAATTGCACCTACCTAGTAACAATAGAAACAACTTGTACAAGGGGTGCTGATACTTCAAACCATGTGAGCATAAGGTTTGGTGATTCAAAATCGAATGACATTTTGGTGCACCATCTCAATTCCAAGCACCTAAGAAGGGTGGATCCATTGGAGCCAGAGGTTCTCGACGACGTGCCTCGGAAACCATTTCAAGCTTGCATGGTAGACCAATTCCAAGTTAAGGGACAATGCGTAGACTCGGCCATTTGCTACCTCTACCTCAAATTGAGTGGAAGTGACGACTGGCGTCCTGGATATGCACAGGTTCGGATGTTTGAGGGATCTCATTTCAGCTCTGAATATTTCTATTTTCGCAGGTATTTGCCTCGCCATGTCTGGCATGGTACAGACTTATGTGATACAGAGGTCACTCCTTTTGGAATCAAGTACAAGAGGAAGGTCTTTGGGAAGAAGGCTCCTCTTGATCAACCATTGATGCCCTAGACACACAATCTTAGGCATGGTGTGTATTATAGTTTAATGTTGACTATGTTGTAAAGATTACTGTATTATTTGATTGGGATGATCTTTAAGAAAAATGAGGTGGAGACTTGATAAATGCCTTAATTGCCAAAGGAACTCAAATAAAAAAAAATCTACAATAAAGCTCTTGGGTTATTCAATTATTTTTACAATAAGTTCTATAGACACCTTCATTAAATATAATTAGAGACACACTACTTAAATTTTCTAAAATATCGCAACCCTAACTATTCTTCCTGAAAAATGTTGTTCTTCATTGAAAAATCAAGTTAGAAGATCTCCCTGTCCAAAAGAAGGGAAACCCACTTATACAAACGAGCTTAATTTCATATTCTAATTTTAGACCCTTATTGACGGGATAAGACCATGATACCCAAAAGTATATTTCTCTTTCATACCGAGAGGTGATATGAAGGAATGCAAAAATAAGTCCTAAGCTAATCTATGGGAATTTGTACGTACACACAAGAATGCAAATGAGGTAACACACGAACTAGCAAGATGAGGGCTTGCTATGGGCTATTTTGGTTCACTACAAGTGGAGTTGGATACCCCCCCTCCCCCCAACCCACCACAATAGACTAGATTAGGATTTATTTTTGCTTACTGTCTTTTAATTTATCATATTTTCTCTCTTGAATCTAAATTTCAAATATCAAAAAAAAGAAACCCTAAATCATTAATTCACTGGCTTGCAACTATTGATCATGAAAATAATAAAGTAAATTAAAATCATGAAATAATTTTTTTTTAACACGTCATATTCTCATTGATGAAAAATAAGTTATAAAAAAATAAATTTTCACCCCTGTTTACAGAACAATCTTGGCTTTAGGCCCTTTGGAGTTATCCATTGGTGGCCTCCTGCCAAAAGAGAAGGAAAATCTACTTCTATTCACTGGGAAAAAAATGTTTCAGAATCTAAAAGCAATCCTTACATGCACAGGAACGGAATAGTTTAGAACCTTTTTATGACTTTAATTACTATGAAATCTGACAGTTCAGGATTTGTATGTGACTAAGGACAGTAGAGTAATGAAAAACCCAAATACAAGTTATCATAGTTTGAGGGTTGATCTATGTTTATCTCAATTTGATTCACAATGTTTCAATTGTATTTTTTTAATCTCTGAAATATTAAATATGTTTCTATTTGTTAACAATTTTTGATCATAAACTTGTCACGTAATACGTAAATATTGACAAAAAATAATTTTGATAGCTCTTAAACAAAATTTGGGTAACTCTTGACAAAAAATGTGCAATATGAATAACTTTTGATCAAAATTGGGATAGTTCATGATTAAAACTATGTAATTTGGGTATTTATTTAACCAAAATTTGAGTAAAAATTTAGTCAAGAGTTATCTAAATTATTATTTTTTTCATATTTAAGTATCACGTGACAAGTTTATGATAAAAAATTGTTAACAATCTAAGCGCTATTTGCTTGAGGGACCATATTGAAATTCAATACTTCAGAGAATAAAATGATACAATTGAAATATCATGAATCAAAATGAGATAAACTATATACTTTTGGAACCTTTTGTATAATTAACCATATAGTTTAATTAACTAATATAGATGAATCGTAAATTCAAACGTCCCAAATTCGAATCTTAACAATTCCTAAGGGCCAAGTTATGAGTAATTTAAATTTTATGAATACTTTCGTCCTGACATAGATAACTTATTTTTATTATTATTTTTCGTTTAACGGTCAAAAATGTTTAAATCAATTTATGCACACCTTAACTAATAGCGAAGAACAATATTTTAGTACCGAACAATAATATTTCGTATCCAATAATAATATTTCATTACCGTAACCCAATCCTAAATATACAAAGGGAAAAAACAAATCCCTATGGTTATAACTCGTAAATCTTCCAACGTGTGGTACACTACCTTTCCAAGCAGAACTGAATAGTGTAACCTTGATGTGTCACATCATAATTAGTTTGTGAGGTTGTGTCGGACTGACCTTTCCAAGAAAACAAAGAACTGAAAAAATATTTGGTAGATGGTACACCATAATGCCAATAATAAAGGGTCTGTAAAAAATTGTATCATAATTTTTTAAAATTATAATTTTTATGATCGATTATAAAATTTTAAACTTGATCATATCTTTTATTTTAGTTTAATGGTCATGAATATTCAGATTAACTTATGTGTACCTTGATTAATCTTTTTTTTAATCTGGTCAAAAACAACCCGTCCACGTAGGGATTAAAATATTCATTAGAGATAAATCCTCCATAACCAGACCTTAAGGGGTTGCCAAAATTTAAATTTAAGATATTTGAGTTTACAGTTCATATTTGTTACCACTTAAGGTACCATTGAGATTACCGTACCTCTTTACAAGTTATAATTTACACTTGAAAAAATTATAATTTTTAATTCAATACTGGTAATGATGGTACTACTAAAGTCATTCCTTTTTGTTTGTGTGTGTGTGTGTGTGTGTGTGTGTGTGTGTGTGTGTGTGTGTGTGTGTGGAGGTACCTTAGCATTATGCAAACCTTTATTATTGCAGCCCCTTTCTATCTGAGCATGTGAAACTGAAAACAAACCCCACAACTGTTGGACTACGTGTTTATTTCAGTAGTTAAAATCAGAATTGACCAACGTACATAGCACCGTCTCTTACTTACCACCACTTCCTCTTTTGGGTCAGATTTCCCCCACTTGAATAACGTTGACAAACTGCAAAACTTCTGAACTGTAATTCAAATACGAAGATCAGAGGCTGGCATCTCTAGTTCCTATGTTCAAATCTCGCAAGAAATACTTGGGATTAGTCTGTTTGATTAACAAGTGCTTAGTCGAGTTTATATTATAATCGCAAAGTCAAAAAAATGAGAGCGTATTGAAAAAATTGACATCTTACAAATACAAAGGTCCCGTTGGCAGAGCTATAAAAAGGTTCACTTTATATTTAACGAAAATGAGCATAAATTTCTTAATTTTTAATCCCGATAAATTGAATTGAAGAAGATATTAATCTAAATCTACGTAAATTGACCCAAATATACATGACTATTGAAAAAAAAAAAATTACCCTACCAAAGCAATGCAATAACCTTATAAAAAAAATAAAAAATAAGAAAAAAGTGCTGACATTGTTGAGAAAGGAAGGGGTGTGAAGTTATGGGGGTTATTGAAGGCAATGCACAGAGAAAAAGACACAAACAAAAAGGGAGCTGTGTGACGGGTCCAATCACAATTCAGTAGAATGGATCCATCCATGACCATGATGGGAGCAGTTAAATTTTGCCACAAGTACACCATTTTAATAACCTTTCAACTTTCCTGACCAAAAAAATAAAATTTTCAATTTTCATGCGCTAATTTTGGTGTCCTATCGTATTAAAATTTATAAAATATAAATTATAATTATAAAAAATATAAGATATTATAATTAATCTTAAAAATTATAACATTTAAATGTCAATGAAATATAATTTTATTTTTAAAAATAATAACTTTTAGTATAGTTACAATTTTTTTTTACTTTTTTTGTGGTAATTATTCTTACCACTTTGGCGGTACTTGTGATTGATCTTAAAATGACAAAAGTTATAAATAACCAATAAAAATTGTAAAAACTTTTATTATAAAATGATTCATAAAAATGATAAAAATATCTATTAAAATTATAAAATTACTGTGCCAAAAAAAAATTCTGGTACCATAGTCTTCTCTGTAAGAGGAGATACTGAAGAAGAGTGACTAGACAGTTAGATTTGCAGGTAGAGAACCAGAATTCTGAGCAGTAGAGTCTATGTGATATGTGTGCAGACCTTCCACTTTAGGCCTCTTAACTCTTTAACCCCACCCTCTGCTTTTATGCTGTTTGCTTGATTGTCACCTTCCCCCCAATAATGCTTCAAGTTTTGAACTCAGTTACAGTAGTAACCTGCCACAACTTTTCTTTAGCCATTGAAATTATAATTATAGTATCGTACTTCTAATTTTTATTATTTTAATAATTTTTATATGTTATTTTATAATTAAAAAATTTATTATATTCGTGAGTGATTTATCATTTTTATAAGTATTTTACCATATTTTGTGGTAATTATTTTTACTATTTTTCATTGGTACAAAAAAATTTACCATATTTGTGGGTATGTTTATTACATTTGTGAGTATTTTTATCATTATGTTTATTTTTGTGAGTATTTTTATCATTATTATACCACATTTGTGGATATTTATACCTCTTTATCCATTTTTTGATATACCACAATAGTGATAAAAGGACCCACACATGTGATAAAAATAACCACAAATATATTAAATAGAAGTATGGTATAGAATTTTTTTTTCAGTACCACAGTCAATTCTGCAACTTTGATAACTCTTAGATATCCATCATAATAAAACAAACTTGTCACGTTCTTTTTATTTATTTATTTTTTATAAATGCTATTATTGTGGAGGGAGATGATGAGATTCAAACCCATGATTTTGGAGTCCAATAGCGAGATCAATGACCATTAGACTGTCTGCTAATCTCATACATTCTCTTTAGGTTTTTTTGGTCATTGAAACGGGAGAGGGGCGACCAGACAATAACACTCCCTAGGTGTGACCATGAGAGTTCTCTTACTGTGGACCCAGAAGGATACCACCAAAGCCAATCAATAAACTGCGTTGCTCCCGTGAATCGAACTTTACTTGATAATCACATAAAAGTCAATGACGGCCTTAAATGAATACGACTTATCACTGGATCACTAGGTCGGATGATTTACATTATCTTTAGTTGAAAATGTAAGGTATGCACTTTTGTCTTAATATTATTTACTCCAAACTAAGCTAATTTGGCTCACACAACTCATGTATTACCCCTTAGGGTTTGGCATCGGGGAAGGCTAAACAATTCATGATCGGTTTCAAGTTAGGTAAATCAACCGATGGAATAATTAGTGACCCATTGAGCGAGCCATCCACAATGACAATCTTAAAGGACACTTAAATAAAAATGAGTTAATTATCTATTTGTGTCAATCAAGTTTTTGTACTATGTTTTGTGTAAATTTAACTTCTGAACTATATCATTTATGTTAATGTGACACTTTCGTCCAAATTCGCGGTTAATTTTGAAAGAATTTCTCAAGTGCTCATTATGTGAGTTTAAGATTAGGGTATAGTTTAGGAGTCACGTGTTGTGCACGTGAGAAATTCTGTCAAATTTAACAACAAATTTGGACGAAAAGACCATATTGACACAAATGTTATAATTCAAGGGCTAAATTAAACACAAAGCGTAGTTCGGGTACCAAATACATAGTTAACTCAACAAAAATCGAGATAAAAAAAATTACTTGAATCAAACAAACATTAATTTTGTTCAAGAAGGGTGGATGCAGGTATTCAAGTAGTGTTGGTAAGTCAAGAGCATCAATTGAAGGCCTATATTGGAATAGTTGGGTTGTATTGTTAGATCAGCTAAAATCAATTATTTGGGTATAATGAGTAGAAGACAGATTGTATTAGGCCTTCCTTAGGCAAAAAATAAAGGATACCAACTCTGCCTACATTTACTAAATGTAATCTGGTTGTCCAAGCCCTTTGGCTTTCTCATTGTGTGTGTGTGTGTGTGTGAGAGAGAGAGAGAGACACTAGAATGGTAATCTAAAGCTAGGGCCTAAACTGAGACCATGGGAACATGACAGTTGATAGCCTAAAACCTTATGTGATGCATCCTTTCAATGTACTTTCATAGAGTACATTCAAAAAACTGGAGTGAGGAAATAGGAATTTTGTAGCATATGGAAGTTGATCCTCCTGTTCTTCCTTGAGCCACCTAACAATGAGAATTTGAAGGCATCTGTTAGTCAAGGCCATATAGTTTACAAGATTCTGGTTGTTGTGAGATTGGGAAAAAGTTAGAGACTGCAATATACTTAAATTTACCTCGCGTGGCCCCTCCTTATATGTTAGTCAAGCTAGTCCTACAAAATTTTCATGAAAAATCTAATCACTAATAGGTGCTTGAGACCTACATAATCCCTCTCTTTTTCTAGATTTGATGTGTATGATACCTCTTAGGTACTATATTGTTAGCCCTAGATCTTATTTTGATTTGTTTGCGGCCATTAATTATAAAAACAAAATATAAAAATTATACATCTTATTTTAATTGATGAAAAATAGGAGATATGATACTGAAAAGCTACCTTTCAATACAATACAGTGGTTGAACCCCATAACTTTTAGTATTTACAATAATGTAAGCCATGTTTGAATGTTACAAAGTAGCCCTCACAGTAGGTTTTTGGAGTTGTCTTCACCACTTTATAACAAATGCATTAACAGATAATTGTACTGATTAGTACGCAGTCATAAATTATTTAAACAGCCGATACATAAGACTGTCGGCAATAAAAGACTTCTCATATTATGATGCATCTAGTTTTTGAGGTGGACTAGACCTAGCTTGTTTGGGCAATGGGAATCATGGCATAAAAGTTAGGATTTTCCTTTAGTTCCACTTTTTTGTTTCAATCTTCCTAGATCCAGCGTTGCAGTGGCGAGAATCTTGTGTACTATTAAATTTTATGAGACACAAATATTTTGTCAAGGTTGACGTTTTTATATCGGATACGATATTCGTTGGATACTCAATGATACGTATTAGATACATACTAAATGTATCTAATAATAAATAAAATATATAGATACTTCGTAGATATTTCTATATGTAGAGAAGTATGCGTAATTTTTAGTTTTAATCTTTACCCCTTCTTTTTGATTTCACACACAATGCAATACATTAAAAAAAAATCGTATGACTTTGAAGAAACATGAGTGTTTTCCTTGTATTATACATTATCAAATGTCCAAAGAGTATAAATAGGGTTGTTCACCCTACCCTATGGGTACGAAATATAGTCTTCTGTCTTTTTACCCAATACTTTGCGAAAATTTTTTTCTTCATCTACCCTACCTGATCAGGTGTGATATTCCTACCCAATTAATTTGGTAGGAAGTCATGTAAACACTTTTGTAGTTATTAATTTTTGAATCATTTTAATAATTCAATTAAATAACAGATACCAATTTAACAACACAATAAATTAATAACATTAAAATCTAAAACAACTACAACAAAAATTACAATAAAAAACAAGAAAGAGTGAACATCAACCCATCATAATTGTTACACAAATACAATAACAATTATTTTAAGTTTAAACCATATGAAACACATTAAAATCATAACTACTCCAATAGATTATCATCACAAATCATGTAACCTACACAAAAATAAGTCCATGTTTTAGCAATTCAAACATCCACAATAATAACAATGTTATAATATAAATTATACCACACAAATACTCTTATAATTACTAAAAAAATATAAAAAAGTTAAATATAATTTTTGTGGGTAGGGTAGGTATGCAGAAATTAATAGGTATTTCGCATTCCTATCCGATTTAATCGGAAGATAAAAAACTCTTCCGCATTCCTACCTGATTTTTGCGGTTAACCATTTAGTAAGGTAAAGTAGGGTCGAGTAGGGTAGAAATTTGCGGTCAATCGAAAATTTGAACACTCCCAAGTATAAATGAGTTGATTACACTTTAATTTTAGCAACAAATACTTTTAAGCAAACAATTTAGTTAAATGTTAATTCTTATTTTTTTAATTAATCACGTTCACTTTGTAGATCTATAATAGTGAGACGATAAGATAAATTGTTTAAAATAAAAACTTGTTAATATTGCTTATTATTGTTAAATAATTATTAAAAACTATAGCTATTAAGTCATTACATAATAGTACAAATATAATATATATATATAGACGGATCCTAGTGCATTTTTTATTTTTTAGAATTTTATCATATAATCATATCCGTATCGTATCTTATTCGGATCCCGTATCTGTTTCAGTCCTTCTTAAATTAAGTTTTTTTTAATCATCTAGCATTTCAAAAAAGTTGGACTGTACCTCTCTGTGTTTGAACTGTTGCATTTTAACTTACTTTGTGCAATCTCGTTCTGCCGTGTAGTAAATAATAGGTTGATGATGATGGAATCATTCAAGCAACCATCAAAGTCTTCACTGACTCCTGCATACAGACCCCCCCCCCCCCCCCCTTCTCTCTCTTCACCCACTTCTCTCTCTCTGTCTTGGCCTGAAATTTTCACTGAATGCCTCTCAGGGGAAACATCAGCATGACAACCAGCCCTAGTACTTACGTGTTCTTTGTTCTCTCTCTCTCTCCATCCCTTTTGTCTCTCTCTTCTCTCCCAATCTCACATGCATGCAAGGTGTGTATCTTAAATTCCTCTCTCAGTCTATCTATTTATATCCTCTTTTTTCTTTCCTTCTCTGCCCTCTTTGAAACTCTTAAACCTCCATGCATTTGGTGCAACAGCCCAACAACACAACCCAAAAGAGAGTACTAATGTCTCCGGCAGCTTCATCAAGGTGGTGTCCAACCCCAGAGCAGCTCATGATCTTAGAAGAGATGTATAGAGGTGGTGTAAGAACCCCGAACGCCTCTCAGATTCGACACATAACTTCTCACCTTTCAAGCTATGGCAAAATTGAAGGTAAGAATGTGTTCTACTGGTTTCAGAACCACAAAGCAAGAGACAGACAGAAGCTCAGAAGAAAACTCAGTAAGCAACTCCACCAACAACAACTCTATGAGCAGCAGCAACATAATCAACAAAATCACCACCACCATCACCATAGCCCCCTTCTTCACTACCTTGAATGTCCTGCTTCTTCTTCTGTACATCAGCTTTCTCACTACAACACGGCAGGGATTCTTCAACAGGTAGTGCTGAGTTTCTTGTTCTTTACACACATGATAATGAAATGTGAGTCCATGTAGAGTTCGAGGTGTGAGTCCACATAAAATGTTCTTTACACTTCTACCCCAAGTAGTTGTAGGTTCCAACCTCATCCCTCTGTCCCTCCTCTCCCCTCAAAAAACAGGGAAAAAAAAAAGAGTTCATGTAGAATGGAAGTTCGGGGGATCATTGGCACTCTTTATAGTTCTTACATAAGATATGTTGCTGCATAGAGAGGGTAAACTAGGTAGAATCTGGAATCCAAGAGTACATGCTGGTGAACTCGCTCGGCCCACGAGGACTGTGAAGGAATATAAATATTAACCTATACTTAAACGTTTAGATGATATGATGGTTCTAGATGATATGATAGTCTACCTGCCACCCTAATAGAGAAAAAAATTTCAAGTATTTGGCCCAAAATCTAAAGGTGACCTGTTGAAATATATAAATATTGATGTTACACCATTTCTAATAGTTTAAAGTTTAAGATAAAATGGTGATTTATTAAGGTACTAGCAATTCCAACTTAAGCAAGCATCGGAGTCATTTTCTTTGTTTCTGACACAACTGTGATTATCATAATCTCTGGTTAAGTTTATTTTATGTTTTGAAGAGACCTAACATGCAAATTCTAGCTAAGATTTTGTACGTAAAATTGGGAAGGACATGTAACTAAAACAATTTTTTTTTTGAATTCTCTACTGATTGTGTTGGGTTAGGGCGGTGCTGAAGATGCATCAAGACAAATGATGAATTACACATGGAAGGTGGATCAACCAGAAAGGTTTGAGATTGAAAATTCTATGCCCAGAACGTACAGTCGTGATTGGAGGATGCTGATGCTGATGGATGTGGGTCCAACTCCAACCACTCCTTGTTGCAGTAAACCCATGAAAACCCTAGAGCTCTTTCCCATCACAGCAACCAGTCTCAAAGACCAGTGCACCAGCCACATCTAAGCATATCTTTTGCTCCAACTCCACCAACTCTTACCTCTCTCTCTCTCTCTCTCAAAGCTAGGTAGTAGCTATTGTTGGACATTGTACCTGTGACTCATCATGTTGGTTCTTGTTTTCTGTCTCTAGACCCTGGAGTGAGAAAGATCTCAATTGGCTAATTAGCAATTCGTACTCAATCTAGATCGCACTGTTTATTTCCACATCAAATTTGTATTGTGCTTGAGGAGGGTTTTTTTTTTTGTATTGATATTGAATTTGTCTCTACATGTGGAAAAGCTGCAAGGTACAACATTAGAACTTTGCACATGTAGATACAGCCTTTGTTTGCCCTAGGAGGCTAGGACTGTTAGACAAGTCTATGCATAAATCATCAGCAGACTACAACAAAGCATGGATATGAGCATATTTAATAACCCAAAAAAAAACACGTGCAAATTTAGAAACTTACGGAAGAAATTGAAAATAGAGAGTAACCAAAGCATTATCAAAATACCAAAATAAATTTCTTTTAAAATTACTCTTTGGTCTTTTCATATGCAACAATGCTAATATTGTCTAATTTGTCAATATATCATTTATGACTATTTCACTTCATGTTTCCTGTGACAGCTTGTAAAGAATCTAAGATTTAAAAAGCTTCTTTGTGCATACCTTTTGAAGGAAAAAGATTGCTCTTGCTCGCAGATGCTAAGTAGTAGCACCTTTGTGTCATTTCCAAAGTTAGCAACTTACTGACTATGTTCTGAAAAATTAAAAAAAAAAAAAGAAAAGAAAAGAAAAGAAAGAGTAAAAGTGAGGGAGGGAAGATGGGAGGATAACCAACAGCTCAGCACTAAAGTTTTGTTCCACCAAAGGCCACACTACTCATGACTCAAAGCGAATACCTATGAGATCTCATATCAGATTGATTACCCACTTGGTATGCAAGTTGTTGACATTTCACATAACTACTCTAGAAGTTCTCCTTGTGAAAATGGAAGCGAGTTGATGAATTTAGGCTAAATTCTTGGCAAAGCTTCTTGAGTGGTTTTGTAAGCGTAGGGCTCCCACAGTAGAAGACACCTGAAATGAACAGTATGAGAGATAATCAAAGGCAGAAACCATAATTGTTAGACCTGGAAATCTTAGTAGTTTCTTAGCTTCAAAATGCATTTACTATCTGTATATTATTGGCATCACGGATACATTAATTTGGACTGCACTTACCAATCCGGGAAGACCCATGAATATATGCCAAATGGGAGAACACTTTTTTCCAGTTGGGTCTTGCAAAATGCGTTCTTATCTGTTGCAGTGGAATGCTAGTCAGTGAATAATTCAGTTGTGGAATGCTAGTCAGTGAATAATTCAGTTGTGGAAAGAAGGGTGGGGGGGTAAACTATGGTACCCAAGTCGATATTGTACCAAAAGTTACAAGTAAATAGTGACTAGTTTGATATTACGTTAAGATTAAACAATGTTAGTTACGACTCCAAAAATGTTGGGATCAATGCCAAAATATTCTGATGGATCCCAAACAACCCCATCATATCGTACCCTTAGATGACTGAGTCGTCAAATTATCTGATTTTGTTGTAACTTTCGGTACAACACTAAAAAATAACCTTTTAATATGACAGTGTGTGGAGGGTCCCTTGTGAATACCCGACTTTCTGATACAACATCAATTCCATTCTTAGCATGTTGCAAAGACTGCACCATGGCAATCAGTGCAGAACGCACATCTCCTTCTTCATACACACAGGTCAAGTAATTATGCATTTCGATTACATGCTGCAACATTCGAACTCCCATATAAGAAATAATTCAATTGATTGTATAAATGAAGGAAAGAGCAAGAGAAGCTGATTAGTTTTGGTTTCAGAACCCACATTGAGATCATACTCTGCAATGTCATCCATGACACCTTTGAACCATTCGAAGGAACCTTGCTCCCTTGTCACCCAATAGAAATATGCTCTTTCTGGAACTTTCTTGTGTTCCTGCAGTAGTTGAATCCTTCACGGCTCATCATATTTAGGTCTTGTCATGATGTCATGTTGATTTTGTATGGTGTCCGGGCATATGTTCATGGTAATAAAAAATCGTTTAAATCTAAAATACTAAATGAAATAGAATAGATCAAGAAAAGAAAAAATAAAAAATCAGATATCTTCTTCTTGAGGTTGTGGATTCAACCAGAAGGTAGCCACTTTGGCCAAATAATGTCAAGGGTTAGATTTGTACACACTCTACCCCGCACAAATCCCCATTAATGTATACTAATTAGGTGTTATTTATGCTTAAAACCGACCCGCCTGTTTATTATTCGTGTCATTTGCCTTACCATTATTGAGTTCATGCCGCATCAGGCTTGTGACATATTTGTGTTGATGACTAGATTTGACACTCTCATTTTCATGGTATAATTTCATATTTCCACCCGTTACTAACAAAGATAATGCTACCTCACCTTTTAACTTACCGTTTGGGTGTCACTTGGTTTGATGTTGTTTAGAAGGTCCTTAATAATGCTGATGAAGGGGGTTGCTCCGATTCCCAGCCCTATGAGTAAAAGGATGTCATATTTCTTGTAGTTCTGAGCCGGTGCTCCATAAGGTCCTTTGATGATGATCTTTGGAAATCTGCCTCAAAAGAGAAGGACTATCAGATACAATACTTAAAGAAAGATGTGCATCACTAGCAACATGACCTGGATCCTTCTTACCCTGCCTGAGATTGTTCGTAATTTGAATATGCTCGAGTTTCCATTCTAACCAGATTTCCCCTTCTTGGTTGTGTAACTTGAGGCTCACAGGCCTGCATTTCTGTGCTTTAGAATAGTTCAGAGGAAGAAAAAAGAAGAGAAGTAAAAGAACAAAGAGTTCGCATGTGGACACTTTATTTATACAAAGAATGGTCATGGCCAAAATTCATGGGAAAACTCTAGGAGTTATTTGACAACAATATGAACATAACCAAGTTATATTTATCAACAGCAGCAGTTGCAACATGTGAACGTCTCAGTAATTTGGGTTCTTTTGGATAAATAAGTGAAAAAACATTGATCATGTGCCTAGATTAAATTTTGGGGAGGGTCTCTTTACAAATAGATATGAGTTGTCCCTTTGGGCCAATCAACCTGGGCATGAGTAAGGGCGTCAATTTTATCCATTGACAAGAACATGATAAGAACCTGACATGACTCAACAGAAATTATAAATGGGTTAAGTTAATGTCAGCCACGAATAATAACCCATTTAGCTCATATTGTAAGGAAATAAGCATTTTTTCCTTTGATGTTTGTTTATCCGGCATTATCAAATAGTTTTATCAGCACGAATGAAAACAAAAAGATCTGAATGTGACATGACTCGAGGTGACATTACATGACTCGATTGGCATGACTCAACAAATAACGAACGGCTTCAGGCATTGCAACAGAGTATAAGCACGTTACCTTAGCAAATCTGTTCTTAAGCTCTGTAGTCCAGTCTCCCAAAGTACGTATGTGGACACTCAAATAGTCATCGTCTGGCGCAGAAGTGATGGAGAATGGATGCCTAAAAATGTTAAAAACGTGGGTTATCTATCAGCTACAGACATATTCCTGGATTGGCAACATTTTGCTCATAATTTTATAATGTTACCATTCAAAACTTGATATATCTAGACATTTGACGAAAAGGTACATTCCACTCTTGTATTTGAATCCTGGAGGTTTGCTCATATGAAGTGCTAAAACATTTCCTGTATATATAATAGCCTGCATTGTCCAAATGTTTTGCTGGGTTGGAAGTTATTAAAGTTCTGAGAGAAAACACAAGTGATATAGCTAATAAGTACCTTGATCATGTTGATGCAATAATTAGGGTCATAAACAGTGAGAATTCTTTCACTGGCATAGAAGAGCATCGGGATAAGGAGGTACATCCAAGTCTGGAAGAAAAATTAAGATGGAATGTTAGTAAAATCTTATATATGATCAAGGGGAGAAACTCAAGAAAGAAGTACAGATCTAAATGAGATGGACATGTTGGTGCAAAAGTAACTTTACACATGCATCTGTGAATTGTGAAATTGGTTATTAGGTATAGCTCAGAGACAGATAAAGTTAGAATCGTGAATATTCAGCTTCAAAATGAAATGAGCCAGTACTCCACTAGGGTGTTTAACTGCTATGAGTTTACAAGGGTGGATCGCAGGTCCCATACCCAACAATCTCCCCAGCAACCACACTTGGGTCACTGGAACCCCTGACCCAGGATCTCATACCACTGTTTAATGTAAGAGTCTGCACCATTGCTTCTAAAATCAATTAACGACTGTAGTATTGCGCTTTATAATCTTTAAAATTGTGGCGCTTAGTCCACTAGGATGATTAGTCCCAACAATATCAATCGGTTAAGCAGAATCCTATGCTATCATTTGCTAATCTCGTATTATTCAGTGTTTCATGTATGATTCAAAATTCAACGAGTATGATGTGATAGCTCAACTGTTTATGCATAATGAAAAGCGGGCATGTAGTTCTAAATTTGGTGAAAAAATATAAAGCTGACATACCGTCTTCTTGTACCATTCCTGGGTAAAGAATAAGCAGTATCCATGAATGAGCAAGAGGGCGTAGACAAGTACCAGAAGATGATGTGCATACCAGAAAGCATTAAACCCTGCTAAATGGTGAAATGGCCATGGCAGTGCTATGGCATTCCTCCTGAATGAATGTGTTGCTAGCGTGAAAGAGAAAGTCATCAGGATGATCATTAAAATGCCAGTTAGGCCAGGGATACTTTCCACCATGCCCCCATAAGTTGGCTGTTTGTAATTGAACTGGCGTCCCAGAATGCTAATAAATTCATTATTTGGGCAAGTTGTTATTCTTACAAAATTGCAAGCTACATGCTGTAGAGTATGAACCAAAGTCCCCAAAGCAATCCCTACTGCAATTAACTTGTGAAAGTTGATGTTGTCGTCAAAAGGGATTAAGGTGCCAAGGAATGTTTCTCGGAGCTTGGTAAGGGTTCTTCTGCATACAGTAAGAAGGATGAGAGCCATATTGAACTTGATAGTCTCAGCGGCTCCCTTGGCAAGGCATAAACAATATCCCATTATTTGGAATACATCTTTTTGTCTGAATTCAAGGAACTTCCAAGTAAAAAGTATCAAGTTCAAGCATAACCACCATGTGAGAACCCATATCTTCCTCCAGTTCTCATGTATTTTTTCCGAGGCTTTAGACTGGAATTTGCTAACTGGGGTTCTATATCGCCTTGGAATCATGCTTTTTGCGAGAGTCACTGTTTTGAGCTTGGTCCATTTTTGGCCTTCTTCGGGACTCCCCATTCCTCTTAGTAGAGTTTCAAGTTGCCACATCTGTTTTATGTATAGAAATTAAATAAGAAGAAAAAGAATAAGAAGATAAAAGAAGAAGAAGAGTTTGAACACATTGTCACCTCTATAAAACCCAAATGGTCAGGATCAAGTTCTTCCATGATTAAGGCTGCATATGTTGTAGCATGTTTCTTAAAATTGGCAAGCTTGTTTGCCGAGGCACTCATTACTAAAACCTTTTCCATAGCAATAGTAAGAAGTTTAATGTATAGTAAAGGAAGAAGAAAAGGATTCAGATGTTTTATTACCTCACCTCTTCCACCTCATCCTCTGATAGCTTTCCGTCGCCATTCTTGTCACACCTGGAAGATCCCTATGTTTACTTATTTGTGCACTTGTTTGCTCGACACCCAAGAGAGAGAGAAAGAGAGTTCCTTACATGTCAAAGAATATTTGAAGCCGTGTATCAATGTCTTTATTTGACATGTCTTCCCAAAATTGCCTTAGTTCTTCCTGAGTTATTCCATTTGCCGCATTGATCCTCCTTCGCCTTGCCAAGGCATCAAATAGCTCCACTGCAAATTCCTTGCTGTCTCCCATTCCTTTACAAGAAAAATGATACCCAGTTTTTGCTTTTGAATCATTAAAACAGAGAAACCATATTAATAAGAAGAAATTCAATAAGAATACCAATGCAGGCTCCAAATTTGTCTCTAAAGAGCCTCCCATCAACTGCACATTGGTTGAAACGTTTCTCGATGGCCTTCCACGCTTGCCGTTCCTTCCCCGTGGTGGTTCTGTCGAGGAACCGTAAACTTCTGAGCCCTCTATCCGCTCCTGATTGTAGCCTTTGCATCCCAGGGACGGTACTCTGAACTCCACTCCTCTTTCTAAGACTGCTGTCATTCCTCTTGAAAGATCTTTGATTTGGACATGCCGGCACTGACTGTTGGTTATCAATGGGCACATCCACCATATAATCAATGTCGACATTCTCAAGAATCCATTTTACTGACTCCCCTCTAGTCAATTCTGCATTCTCAATTGGTCCCATGATAAAATTTCCTGTTTTTCTTCTTCTTTTTTCTTGATGTGAAGGTTGCAAATTTTCGGTATGAAGGGAGAGAAAGATTCACGAGTTGGATCTGGGATGTAGGATGCTGTAACAGAGAGAACGAGGGGGAGAGAAAAAACGGACAGAATAGCTGAAAAGGAGGGGGTGAGTGAAGGCATGGTTGGTATTTGGTGTCCAAAAATAGGAAACAAGCAGAGTTTCTCAATACAGTCTCCACATGGCGGGCACCAAATTATACTGTTTTATGCTCACTTTATCTTAAACCAACCGAGCATATCCCAATCATTTGAGTCCATTATATGAGTCCGTCTTAGCCATTCATTTCAGTCACAGTTTATCTTCAGCCATGCATTTCGTGAGTAATGATCAATCATATATCCTGATCGAAAAATAGAAATGTATAAAACCCATATGATTGGATTCACAAAATGAACGAATAACCTTTATTGCAGTATATATATGTGTAGCACCACCCCTAAAGACCTGTTACCAAGAAAACCGGAGGTAACTATCACTAGAATTCCAAACCACTTGTCCTAAAGAGGAAGACCGTTGGTTCAGGAATATTGTCAAACAGTTTCCGGGCGAATAGGATGTGGGTTTTCAATGATCTTTGTAACAAGGATTTGGATGAAGTCTAGGCCATCTCTGAACTTGTCTGTGTGTATTTGCTGCAGTTGGTTCAAAAGAAACTTCAACTATGTGAAGGCTGGGATTTGTAGGACAGTCACTAACCCACAACTGCACCTACCGACCACCACAATCCAGTCAGAGACTGAGATGCAAATATAGAGGATGAAAGTTGAGTAGGTGCAGAGAAAAAAGGGTGGATGGCACGGGCGGAGCCACCCTTGGACCAGGGTGGGCACGTGTCCCCTCTTTTTTTTTTGATATTAAATGTATATTAAAATAAAATTTAAATTTATTTAATTGTGTTCACCCTTAAATTTTTTTTATATTAGATATATATTTTTTAAAATAAAATTTAAATATATTTAATTATGTCTATCTTATTATTGTGATATCGATTAAGATAGACCGTTACTTAAATAATAATTAATTTTTAAATAATATTATTAAAACTAATACATTGTGATATTAAATATAATAGTGAGTTCATATATTTAATAACGTCTAATATCCATCCATTAGTTTCCTACCACTTAAATTTTGAATTTTTTTTCAGGTCAAGAAATAAAATTAAATTTCGAATTAGATGAAACTATTATTATTCTTAAATTTTTAGACACATTTCAGATATGTCAAAATAATTTTTAGACATATCGCAGTCATTTTTCTAAATTATAAAATTATTTTGTTATTTTATAAAAATGAGCGTCATTATGTAATAAAAATTACATGTTAATAAATGAAATACTGTTATTGTCATTTTGTTTATAAAAAAAATATTTTATTGATATCATTGATTTGTAATTTTTTTAAATGATAAACAATAATCAGATTCAATTATAAAATAATAATAATTAGTGTCATACAATATTTTAATTAATTTATTTTTATTTTTTATTTGCTCATTTCATGCAAATCATTTTTTAACCTTTTATGTTTAATGAATTTCTACGTATAATTATAGTAAATATGAATTTAAGAACATTGTGGTCAGTTAAAATAAAAAATACTATTTAGATCTAATTTGATGACATATTCAATGTACCTCTTTGATTGAAAGTAAACTCTATCTAACGTTGAAATTTACAACTAAAATAATAGTTACATTGAACTAAGTCTCTATAATATTAATAAAAAAATTTAAAATTTATTAATATGCCCACCCTAAAGTATATTTTTGGCTCCGCCCTTAGTGGATGGTTCTTGAGAGAGGGGGCATTATGGGAGAAAATATTGGGGGTAACATCTACAAGTAGCAGTGTTACATGATATAACTTTTTCCTAATAAGTGAATAAATTTGTAAGTGAATTTTATAAAAATTTATAGTCACTCAATTTTATAATATATAATCACTGTGTTAAGTAGTGGAGTCTATTTTATATGTTTTATAGTTTTTCTATTAAATAGGTACACCATGTGATAATGCTCATATTGACATAATAAAACCGTTTGATCTAATATTTACTCGCATTGTGGTATTTAGCTGATATTTGAATAAATCTCATGGGCCTATAGGTGATTTTATCAAAAAATATAAGAATAAATTATCTTTAGTTTTTGTGGCCCCCAAACAGTACAATGAATTCAAACTTGCACCAATTATTATCTTAAACTCTATGGTTGGTCACCTTAGTTTGAGCTGAGTTTAGGGTGGCTAGCCTTTAAGAATTGTGAGAATGAATTAAACCTGAGATGTGTGAATTATCAAAAAAAAAACAAGTTTAACCATTAAACAACTCCTAACGATTTGTGTCATGCTCCTATTACAACAGTACCCAATTAGAATTCTTTGCGCACGAAAGCGTTTCTATTTGACTAAATATTCAATGTAACTATTATATCAAACAGTAATATCAAGTGATATCTAATACAAGCCCGACCCAACAGTTTGAAAAAAAAAACATGGATTTTAGGCCACAAATTTTTAGAAAGCCCATAATTTTAGGTAAATCAATAGTCCATAAAAAAATTAAATCCATTAAATTTTAAGTTCTACAAAAAAATACTAAAAAATTAAATCTAATCAAAATTTTTATTGTAATAATTTGAGTCCATGATCCAATCCATAATATTAAAAACTTAAAAGTTAAAAAAATAAAAAAAAATACTCAAAAGTCAACTCATATTTACTCTCTCTCTCTCTCTGGTAAAAGAAATAAAAAACAGAAATAAAAGTTAAAATTAAACACTCTCTCTCCCTCTTTGTGGTAAAAAAATAAAAGCAAAAATTGAAATATTTTTCTTGACAAAATTAACACATCCTTCTTTTGTCTCTCTCTCACATAAAAAATTAAAAATAAATTAATTTTTCTTAAAAAATAATATTAAAAATAAAAAAGTCTTATTTAATATTTTCGCTTTAGGTCTTAAATTACCTTGAACCGCCTCACCCCTGATCTAATAAAAATATGATGAATTTGATAAATTGAACTTCTTTAACTTACATGGGGTGGATTATGCTGAGAAGTAAGTTATTTAATTGTATGAGATTCACTTATTTTCTTAATATATTTTTATTGGACGACAACAACATGTGACAATGATGTGAAATATTTTTTTTTTACCTCTATTCATATTTATGGCATATAGATGTTTCAATAGGTATGTTTTACCAATTCTAACACAATAAAAATGATTGGTCTTCCTCGAATTTATATTTTTTTTTAATTTCTTTCTTTACGGATCAGTTATCATGAATTTAAGTAGAATTTACTGTACAAATAAATCTCCCATTCATTAATATTAATAATTGATAATTCATTAGAAAATAAATCTATAATATAAAACAGAGCGGTTTCAACAAGCTTATCCTACAGTCTCAAATTCATTAATTCAACGGTCAAGAAATTACTTTTTTTCCCTTAATATTCCCCCCCCCAAACCAGTCAATAATTACAGCTGATTTTAGATACATATTACGATCTCAAATTCATTTACCCAACGGTTAAGATATTACAATTTTTTCCTTAATATTTCCTCTCAATTAGTCAACGATTATAGCTGATCTTGGAACATGGATTTTCTTTAACAAAATAATTAAATGAGTCAAATTTGCCATTAATATCATCTGTGTAATGTAACATTTTGAATTTTCTTAAGACACAATAATAATATTTTAATTAAAAAAAACTCATCAATTTAACAAATAAAAAAATAAGGGCACTATTTAACACATTTATATTGAATATAATTAATTTTAATTTTATTTATTTAATTAATTATCTGTAACTAACATGTCTTACACATATCTTGAATCAAAAGTTCAGGACTAAATTTTTTTATCTCTTAAGAAAATTCAACACTAATATATTCTTACAAATTAATAATTTTGTAATAACTTGTACTAATTAAAAAAATAATATTTTATAAATAGTATTTCTAGAACTTTTTTTGATAGAACATATTTGGCGATATGCTTTTTGATAAATTAGATTTTTAATTTGTATTACATTTGACTCGATTTTGATTACATGCATATAAATTAATGTTTAATTTTGATTACATGTATATAAACTAATATTTTTTTAAGTAAATTGTATCATATTTAATGGATCTATCTATAATATAAAACAGAAAAGACTTTAATAAATTCATTCCACGGTATCAAATAAACTCATTTAACGACCACCAACATCTCTTTGAAAACCATTCAGATTGAATTTTATCATCCTTTTCTCACTCGTCACTCACTCTTTCTCTTTTTCTCTCTCTGGCAGTGACGGATAGAGGAGGAGTCTAGGACCACCATGAATTTTTTATTTTTTTAAAGTTATATATGTTTTTTGGGATATCTATATAATAAAATAGCTAGATTATTTGTTTTTAACTTTTCGCGACTCAGTTCGTTTTAATCTGATGGTCCTAATTAGACTTTCATTCTTTTTACAACTCTAAGTCTCTCATATAATTCTCTTTATCTATCTATCTTACATTTTTTTCTCTCATACTATTATCTTTTTTTTTTCTCTTGTGTTATTTTTGCTATTATTTACTTCATAAAACATATGAAACTACATGTCATCTAATTATTTATTCCTTGAAACTAATTCAAAATTTTTAAATATCTAATCGTACGTATTTTGTTACTTGCTTATTAATTTATAAATAACACTGAATATAAATAAAAACTAGCACATTGACTATAAACACCAAATAATATTTAACATAAAATGAACCTTAGATTGTAAATTAATATATATTTTTATCAAAAATTGACACTTAATTTTCTCTAATTTATATTCAACTTTATCATAGTAATATCAAATTAATATTAAAATTTATTTAATCAATTTTTTTGAGTACTAAATTATATCAATTTTTTGAGTACTAAATCAAATTTTATTTTATTAAATTTTTAATTTTTTTCGTATTAAATTTGGAGAAGGACAATTCTAAAAATAATAAAAAAATTTAGGATAAAATTATCAATTTTCGTTTGCAACATTGATGAAAGGGAGATAGAGAGGATCTCTGTGCAATGAATAACAAATCTCAAGGGGTCTCCATGTTATTTATAAAATATCAGGAGGTGTTCGTGTACTATTTCCAAAACTCAGGGAATATCCATGATTTTTAGCTTTTTACCTTATTTTTTAATTAAACATTAATATATTATTATTTTACCTTAAAAACTTAAATTATTGTATTTCTAGTAAAAACAATTATTAGTTACAAGAGTTTGTTAGTAACCCAAAAACAAATGTATGTGAGTGTGTTTTTTTTTGTATATTTACATGTAGAAGATTGAACATTTAGTGATTAAATTTATAATTATATTGTGTCATTTAAGGTTGAATGGTGATAGTGATGATAAATTCATGAATTTATAAATGAACAAAATTTAGTTAATTTTATTTACTATTTAAAGATTATAAATTTAATTGTATTTTGTTAGTATTTTTTTTTTTGAGGCATTTATTTCATGGAGATAGGGTGGATTGAAAATATGGTAGTTGAGTTGATAATTATATTGTATTATTGGATGAAGTGGTAGTAGAGATGATAATTCGTGAGTCTTATAAATGAGTAAAATTTTATTTATTTAGTTTTGTTGGAGTATAGATAGTCTAGGTTTATTAGGATTTCTTTCCCCTTTTTTACCCTTACTATGATTTTTATATTTTGCCTATATATACGGGGTTTTACTCTTAATTTGAGTATCTCTTTTTACTCACAATTATTCCAAGTTGGTATCAGAGCCATACACTAACCCTACCCCAAACCCTAACCTTCTCCCTAACCTTAGCCTCCACCTACTGCCCATACCAGGCCACACCGACAGTCCCAAAATCCATACACCGACGGCCCAGGCAACAAACAGTCTTCCACCAACTGCCCATCCTCATACCAGTCCATACACAGACTGCCTATCCTTATACCAGTCCATACCAGCCCCTAGCCGCATCCCAGTTCAACCAGTCCATACCGATCCTCACCTGCAAAATCGAATACCCACCTGCACTGACAAATACCACCGACAGCAAACAAACAACCAGCCCATAACCATATGTCAAACCAGCCCATAACCATATGCTAAACCAGCCCACTGTCCAACCGACTGGCTATATATATCCTGTCCCGCGCCCTTTACCCATTCTCCATATAATAATAATAATAGATCCAACCCAATAAACCCAATAAAACCACTCCTACTGCTAGATCATTGTCCAGCCCACTGCTGGGTCACAACTTTCGTTGTGATTTTATTCTACGACTTTTTTGGGAGGGAGCGGATCCTCTTTTCTGTTGATCTGCCCTTGATGCAGTAGATCACTTATTTATATATTTTGGATTTCTGGGCACCGTGACTTGATTATTTGGGAGCTTTTTGGACCTTCCCTATTTGTCGCTACTGTTCGACTGAAGGTATATTGTTCTCCCTTATTTTATTCCTCTATTTATCTTAGAGTTATTTTTTTGTCACGGGTGTCCTAGTATTGTTGTTGATATGGCTACTACTGAGGGACTTGAGAACCCTACTGTTGACACCTCTACCGTTGAGACATCTATGGGTACTTCCACTTTTATGTTTGACCAGTATACAGTGCCTACTAGCACAGTTGCATTACCAGCATTACCGGGCATGATCTCTCAAAAAGTTACGGCACAATTGTTGAATGGTCGTAACTTCGCTGAGTGGTCACGCTCATTCCAGCTTTTCTTAGGCCGTGTAGGGAAGCTTGGTTGGCTGACGGGATCTCACCCAAAGCCAGCTGATGCCGACCCTGGATATTCTGCATGGTTCTCTGAAAACTGTGCCATTCTTGGATGGTTATTTGGCTCAATGGAGCCCTCTGTTTGCAAGATCCACCAGTTTCATAGCTCTGTTCCGAAGCTATGGAGCGCATTATCAGAGATGTATTCTCAGTCAGGACGGGGAGTTCGTGTTTATGAGCTTTCTCAGGAGCTCTCATATGCTCGGCAGGGAGATATGACCGTTCAGGATTATTATGGCTATTTGACCCAGCGCTGGCTTGAGTATGAGTCTCTACGTCCTCTTGCTGCTATTCCGAAGATAGAGCCCGAGGGAGCAGCATTCTTGCATACTCGAGAGCAGGAGGATAGGATTCACAAGTTCCTTATGGGGCTTCGTGATGAGTTTGAGGGACCTCTTTCTCAGATCTTGTCGATGTTGACACTTCCTTCTCTTTATGAGGTGTATGGGATGATTGAGCAGCATGAGCGTCGAGTCCGTATTGCATCACTTTCAGTTGCAGCTTTGCCTCCTTCGATTGACCAGATGGCCCTTGCAGCTGCTGTAGGGTCCCGTTCAGGATCCTTAGTCAGGGATAGGCAACACTCAGACCAGCGCCGTCAGGGCGCCCCAGATCAGCGCAGACGGGGGGATTCCCGTCAATGTGATTATTGTGGCCGACCAGGACATCTCAGGGCTACTTGCTGGAAGCTCCATCCAGAGCTTAAGCCACCTTCTCGCAGCCGTACTGTTGCTATTGCTGAGGTACCACCGCCCACTGCCGCCACTCCTGCTACTGCTCCTCCTTGGCAAAGTGATATGGATGCTATCACTTCTCGATTAGATATACTTATGTCTGCTCTGACTTCTCAGAGTCTGACTACTGCTGCTGTCACCACTACAGGTATATCTCGTGCCTTTCACGCTTGTGCCAGTTCATCTCCCCTTTGGATGTTGGACTCGGGTGCGAATGGTCACATGACAGGTGAGGCCCATCACTTCACCACTTTTGACGAGCCATTACATACACAGGTTCAGTTAGCAGATGGAACACATGCCCCTATTGTTAGTAGGGGTACAATCCGTCTCCCAGATGGCCTTACATTACATTCGGTTTTTCATGCGCCAAAGTTGGCCATGAATCTATTATCTGTACATCAGTTAGCCAGAGATTTTCACTGTGCGGTTGTATTCTTATCTGATTCGTGTTATTTGCAGGACCTGAGTACCAGGAGGATTATTATCAAGGGACATGAGAAAGATGGACTGTATTATCTTGGCAATCTATCTCCAGTTTCACCAATTCCTTCACCTGCACCTGCTTTGTCTTTTTCTGTTCCTAGCTTGCATGCTAGTATTTTACCTAGTAGTTGTCGTTATGATTTTTCGTCACAAACTGTTCAATTGTGGCATGACCGTTTTGGACATACAAATTTTAAATATTTATGTATGTTGTTTCTTGCTTTGAGTAATGCTTGTGTTGGTGGTAAACTTGATTGCGTTATCTGTTCCCTATCAAAACATGTTAGGGCCAATTATATTCCTCGCATGCACCAGTCACCCAAGCCATTTGACCTAATACACTCTGATATTTGGGGACCCTCTCCCGTTACTGCTCTGTCAGGTGCCAGATATTATGTGACATTTATAGATGATCATACCCGTTGTACTTGGGTCTACCTTTTGCATAGGAAGTCTGATGTGCTCCCTATAATCACTCAGTTTTTACAGATGATTAAGACACAATTCGATGTCATTGTTCGTGCTCTTCGTTCGGATAATGCCAAAGAATATGTGTCTGATGCTTTAGTGTCTCACCTTTCTTCTCAGGGTATCCTTCAGCAACTCACTTGTCCATATACTCCTGAGCAAAATGGTGTTGCTGAGAGGAAAAATAGGAGTTTGATAGGGATGGTACGTTGTCTGCTTAGAGGCATGAGGGTACCAAAATCTTATTGGCATTTTGCTGTTTTGACTTCTACCTTTCTGTGCAATCGTACGCCGAGTCGTGTTCTTCAGCATAAGGCTCCCTTACAGGTCTTATTTCCTGAGCGGACACTTTTTCCGGTCCCCCCTCGTGTTTTTGGATGCACATGTTTTGTTCAGGATCGGTCTCCTACTCGTCATAAACTTGATGATAAAGCGATTCGTTGTATCTTTGTGGGCTATTGTCATCAATCTAAGGGGTATCGATGTTATGATCCTATTAGGCGTCGTATGTATCACAGTCTAGATGTTACCTTTCTTGAGCATATTCCTTATTTTCCTTTCAGTCCTTTGTCTGCCCCTCTAGTTGATGATACTCCCTTTGATTTTCCATTACCACAAGAGTCAGAGTCATTGATCACTATCCCTACAGGGTCATCCGTTTTTCCTCCAAAGGAGTCACTCATCCCTGTCAGTACAGAGTTATCAGTCTCTCTTCCATTGCAGGTGCATGCTCGTTGTCCTCGCTCTCATCACCCTGTTGATATCCCCTCTACCTCAGGCGATGCAGGTAATACTTCTCAGTTTGTTGAGCATATTGATGCACCTGTTATTAGTACTGATGAGATTACAGGTGCTGAGCCAGTTACTTTACCTGATAAGATATTATCAGTAGAGGATGGTGATTTAGGGCGTCGTTATCCAAGGCGTGATCACCGTCCAGTTGATCGATATGGTTGGACCGCAAAGATTTTATATCCGATCTCTGCTTATGTTTCTTATGGTAATCTGTCTCCCACATTTCGAGCTTATACTATGGCCTTATCAGATACGCTGGTTCCTCGCTCTATTTCGGAAGCTATGCGGGAGCCCCAGTGGGTTCTTGCCATGCAGACAGAGATGGACGCTCTTCAGCGTAATCATACATGAGATCTTGTCTCCTTACCTTCAGGGGTGAAGCCTGTTGGCTGTCGCTGGGTTTACACCCTGAAGTTTCTTGCGGATGGTACTATTGATCGTTACAAGGCTAGACTTGTGGCGAAGGGCTTTACTCAGGTACCAGGTCGTGATTTTGGTGCTACATTTGCCCCCGTGGCAAAATTGACTACTGTTCGGTTAATTATTTCTCTGGCTGCGGAGTACTCTTGGCCTCTTCATCAATTAGATGTGAAGAATGCATTTCTTCACGGTGATCTGGACGAGATTATTTATATGGATGCACCACCGGGCTTTCGTGGTGAGGGGGAGTATGCTGGAAAGGTATGTCGACTGCGTAAGTCTCTTTATGGACTGAAACAGTCGCCACGAGCCTGGTTCTCTCGCTTCAGTGATGTAGTCATACGATTGGGGTTCACCAGGTGTCATTCTGATCATACCTGCTTTATTCGACGGAATACTTCTGGACAATGTGTCATCCTTCTGGTATATGTTGATGATATTATTATTACTGGTGATGATGTTTCTGGGACTGCGCAAGTCAAGATAGACCTTGGGAAGGCCTTCGATGTGAAGGATCTTGGATTTCTGCGATACTTTCTTGGGATTGAGGTTGCCCGTAGAAGCAGAGGTATTGTTCTTTCTCAGAGAAAGTATGTTTTGGATCTTCTTTCAGACACTGGGATGTTGGGGTGCAAATCGGCATTATCACCTATGATTCCAAACCTGAAGCTTACTGCTGACGGTGAGGAGTTGAAAGATCCGACAGTTTATCAAAGATTGGTAGGTAGACTTATCTACTTAGCCAATACTAGGCCGGACATTTCATTCGCAGTCAGCCGAGTTAGTCAGTTCATGCATAGGCCATGTCAGCCTCATCTTGATGCAGTTTATCATATTCTTCGGTACCTCAAGTCTTGTCCTGGACTTGGGTTGTTTTATGCATCAGGATCTCAGACCGGTTCTCTAGCCTGTTATTCAGATTCAGATTATGGGGAGCATGTGATGGTCGATCTACTACGGGTTTCTGTGCTTTTCGAGGGACTCATCTTATCTCTTGGAAGAGCAAGAAACAGGCAGTTGTCTCCCGCTCGTCCGCAGAGGCAGAGTATCGGGCATTGGCACTTGGACACATGTGAGATTATCTGGCTACGATCGATTCTTGACGAGTTGGGTTTTTCAGTGACCTCTCCATCCACATTATATTGTGATAATCAATCTGCTATTCAGCTCGCTTCTGACTCTGTACTACATGAGAGAAACGAGCATATAGAGATCGATGTTCACTTTCTTCGGGAGAAGGTCAGCAGTGGTCTTGTTACTCCATCGTTTGTGGGGACCAGTGATCAAGTTGCGGATGTTTTTACCAAACCTGTCACTCTGTCTATTCTTCGGGACTCCGTTGTCAAGCTTGACTTAGTTGACATTTTTGCGCTTAGCTTGAGGGGGAGTGTTGGAGTATAGATAGTCTAGGTTTATTAGGATTTCTTTTCCTAGGTTTATTAGGATTTCTTTTCCCTTTTTACCCTTACTATGATGTTTTATATTTGGCCTATATATACGGGGTTTTACTCTTAATTTGAGTATCTCCTTTTACTCACAATTATTCCAAGTAGTTATTGTTTAAAGATTATAAATTTAAACATTATGTTAGTAGTTTTTCATACGCCTTTGTATATATGGTGTTACTTTGGAGAGTTTTTATATATATTTTTATGATAGTTCCATTAATATGGAGGATATAATCGAAATATATTTTGAGTCATTTAAAAGAAAATTTGTATAAATATTTTTAAGTCATTTCTTTTAAATTTGAACAATTTTTTAAAAAAAATTTGTTTGTTATAATGCCTTAAGTACAGATAATGATAGGTAAAAACATTAAAGGAGATTCCATTCAATATACTTAAGGAGAAACCCAAGATATTTTAGGAGCCAATAATACCACCATTCACACAAAAGACTTCTATGTAAACTCTGCGATATTTATCTCTTTTTTCTCTACTAATTGTTTTAATTTTTTTCTCAATTCGTATAGAAATCTTTGCGGACTTCTTTTCTTGTTCACCACTTCTGGTTATCGGTATAGTCTAGCTATCTTCCTGCTCAATTATTCTTTATTAATGCCTATGTTTCATCGTGTCAATCTTTCGAATTTATAGGAATAACCTAACTATCTGTTCTTGTTTGAATAGGGCTTAATCTTCAAACGACAAAGTCAGACTCTTATTTCAAATTCTAGTCTCGTAGTATCTATTTATGAGCATATTTCCTAGGCTAAGTTCGACACACAATTCCTACTCATAAATGTTTTCTAACACAGACTATTTTTAATTGATTTCTCGCTGATCGGGT
>CAUOFW020009092.1:0-13857 GCA_963454935.2 Ilex paraguariensis
TTAAAAAAAAGAAAAAGTAATTTTTTTAGTTCTTACTTTTTAACTTATTTAAATGTTAAAATTATTTTTACTTATTTAAATATTTTTAAGAAGTTATCTCAAAACCTACTTTTTTTTTAAAAAAAAAGACTTATAATAGATCAAAAACTGTAAAAATACTTAAAATAAATCATTCCAAACACAGTCTAAATCAAGGATATAACTGCACAGAGGATTGTAGAAGGTAACAGTAATATACCACATTAATTTTAAGTATTAGAGCAGATTTTTTTTTTTTTTTTGAACTGGTAGAGCAGATTAATTAGCAAAGCTTTTCAACAAGTGTAATGTAAACATTTGCTCAATCTCAAAGGTACTGTTACTCGAAAAGCAGTGCAAGGTCTAATCAACACAACCAGCCCCTCAACAGAACACGGATTGCCATCCAAAAGTTCTAAGTATTACACAATATGCTGCCTCTGAGCAAATATTCAACTGCCTGGAGATTCACGGGAACAAATCCAAACTCGGTCAAACCTCTCTCAATGGGTTTTGGAGTTTCATTTCCAATTTCTAGTGGAATAATGAATACAATGGACACAAAGTCGTGGGACAAAAAAAATACCTACAAAATTCAAACCACTTGCTCAACGCCTCTCATGCTGGCACCAATTATAAAATATTCCACACTACTCCATTGTCACCAATACAAGAATAAATCCAATGAATGAAGTTTACAGAAATTAAAATCACCATACCTAAGTCAAAAGCCAAAACTATATAAAAACACCCCCCCCCCTTTCCTTTTTCTTCTTTGTTTCTGTACTCTTCAATAAAATAAAAGAAAACCCAACCAAAAGCCTCACCCGCAAGACCTGTTAGCCTGTAGTTTCATTTTGGCTCGATAACAAAGAGGTATTAAGGTGTATTGAGAGGTATACTCAGGTATTACTTTCTGAAGCAGAGTAGAAAGTAGAAACCATTGCTTCAAGAGCAATAAATGCAATATGTCTTAACGCCCAGTTTTTGCACGCTTCATTCCACTAGTGTTGAAAGGTGATACACTACCGCTTGGTCCAGGACTGTCTTCTCTGAAACTTGAATTCAGCATAGCTAATTCACGCAACTGCTGTCTCTTAATATAATCTTGTGACTCATCCTGCACACAGAAAAGTATACAAAAAAAAACAAAAAAAATGAAGCCATGCCATCAATGATATAAATATGGAGCATGGTGACACTGCCAAAAAATGCATATGTTGGAAGAAAAATGGGACAGTTACTTGACTCATTAGGCCCACAATCTTATGTGCCATGTGATCACTGAAACACTAACAAACCCTGAATGTGACCCAAAGGCCATATCAACATAAGGTATTAGAAGCTTCATTAGGAGACATTCTTCTTCAAAAATACTCCAGAATTAGTGCTGAAGACATCAAGGGGAGAGGCTAACTCTGCTGGAGCTTCAGCATACATGCTGCCGTGTTAGCACCACAAGGTATACTAACGAGACTGCCCTACTTCTTCAGGGCTCAGTTTTCACTATATGTTCCTTTTGCATAAGTTGAAAAATATGGTCCATAGGAAAGGAAGAGGGTCACACGATTGCAACATAGGGAATCACATGGAATCTTCAATCCAAAAGCACAACAAATGACTGGGTTTGAGAGTAATACCACAGGTTTAAGCAATTCTTCAATTATTTCCTGCGCCTGTCTTAGCCTGATATCAACAATATTTGCAGGTAAATCAGCCTCAATCAAGATGTGCAGTGGCTCATTCAGGTGTTCATAGCCTGGTCTTCCACATAGCTTCTCTTCCTTGAGATTGAAAAGGCATAAATATTATTAACCTCTTGTATAACAACAATACCTTAACTGGAACTGGATTGATTTTAGGCTCAATTGTCCAGTTGGTTTTCCTTAAACCATTATCAATAGTCATTATATCTTATCAGCAGGAGGAAGAATAAAAAGTTGTATCACCTTGTCTGGGTCCTTTATTGATCCTTTTCCTCTAATATATACACGGCATCCTGTTGTAGCTTCCACCCGTTTCAGTGAATTGCCTCTGGGACCAAGAAGTCGCCCAACAAAATTGAACTAGCATCCAAAGTAAAGTTAACAGCTCAGTTAACATTTTTGTAAACTAAGGAAGTTTTCAGTTTAATAAAATGGAGCATGAATTGGGACTTAATGATACAGACTACAAAATTACAAAGATTATGTATGAAGCTTACATTTGGATAAGTATCTGCTGGAATTTCTAAGCGTAAAATCCTCTTCACTGTGTATGAGCTAGGACTTGCAGGAGCCCCTTGCCAGTCCATTGTCATTCCAAGGGGTCCACTTAATCTCTGCCAAGCAATGAAAAGTTTTGTTGCTTTCCTTTCACTTTCTTAACAGAAATAAAGAAAGAGGGCAAGAAAAGCTGAGGGAAACAAAAACAGAATCGCCATTTCTAACAATTTTATCTAGTGGCAGAGTAGAATAATAATGTTAAAGGTAGCACAACAAATGCAATATTAAACATTCACAAAACGGACTGATAAAGGACTCCAACACCTCTGGCTTGAAAACAGTGACGAGTTGATGACCAATGACAAAGTAAAGATACACACAGCCAAGCAAAGGAAAACAAGTAATTACACAACAACCAAGGATCAAAATGTCGTGTCGACACGTCCGAAACGTCCGAAACGTTTCGGAATTTCAACACTCCGAAACGAAACAGTAGTTGAATCACAAAATTCCAGTGTTTCGGTCGAAACGGTACTGTTTCGGACCGTTTCGGTCGAAACGGCATTGTTTCGAACCGTTTCGACAAAACAGTGATATATTCGGTTCATTATGAATAATTACATTTAATACCCCATTATAATTACATTTAATACCCACTGTAATTACATTTAATACTCACTATAATTATATTTAATATCCCACTATAATTACATTTAATTCCCACTGCTCTTCTGTCTTTTATAATTTTTTTGTTATAAGAATAAATAATTACACTTAATACCCTACTATAATTATATTTAATACCCATTATAATTATATTTAATACATACTGTAATTATATTTAATACCTCACTGCTGTGCAAGTTTTTTGCTTTTTTTTTTTGTTATAAGTATTAACAATTACATTTAATACCCTAATGTAATTATATTTAATACCTACTGTAATTACATTTAATACCCACTGCAATTACATTTAATTTTTAAGTATACATAAGTATCATTAATTTAATTTGATACCCTTCATTATTAGTATTATAATAAAATAGTATTATTAATTGGATTATATTACCGTAATAATATGATTTGGAGTAACTATTGTCATCATATTTATGTCACATATGGAGTTTCTCTAAGTAGCTACCCAGAGCCTACACCGATGTATGAGCCTGCTCGACACTCCACAGGGGAATGGATGTAACCATGTAAGTATGTACTCATTAGCATTTCATGTGTATTATAAGACCTTAATATTATGTAAAAATGTGTTTATTTCATAAAAATTAAGTGTTTGAAACTAATTGAAGTGACTTTCGCCTCAAGTCAAGCCTTTTTTTCCTTCAAATTTAAATTTATTCTTGTATAAATTGATGTTAACCTAATAAATATGTTGAATTAATAAATTATTTAGCATATCTTTATAAATTAATGGATTGTATTTGTGTTTCTATGCGTTTCCATATTTTTTCTGCGTTTCCATTGCGTTTCGGAAATGTTTCCGAAACGTTTCTATTTTTGAGTTGACCGAAACGGTACTTCGAAACGAAATTTTGATCCTTGACAACAACCTTGTTGCACAGGTCACAACTCAACATCTAGTCAATTTTTACTGTTTCCTTTTGATCTATCAGTTAGCTACAATACGTAAAGCAACTGGTAAAAGGGAAAAAATGACAACCAAATCTCTGTTGTGCTTACACAAAATGCCTGAAAAAATCAAGGTTTCTCAATAATATTAAGTGTTCTTCAACAAGTTTACTTCCCAATTTTCTCAAGGTCACTCGAGTTGCTTGCCAATTTTTTCAAACCTAGTGATTGAGCAAACACACAAAAAAATTGAAGAATTGCTTAAACCTGTGGTATTACTCTCAAACCCAGTCATTTGTCAAACATGTCTATAAAAACCAAGCATTTTGGGCATTTTCTGCCCTAATCTGAGACCTCATCCTCACTCTCACCACCTCAACTCTCCCCTCTCGCAACTCTCTCTCTCTCTCTCTCTCTCTCTCCAGATCTCACACTCACCCATCACCACACCAGAAGCAATTACCTGGTACATTCTCCTCCAGATGCACGACTTCGTTTTTTCGTCTCTTTCTCTCATCCCCATAGTCCTAGTTGGCATGGTGAGACGCTACATGTGTTGTAAGTAAGTTGTTTTATGTTTCCGTGAGTACCTTTCCATGATTCTAGATTTGGTTGTATCTATAAATTTTTTTTACATAAATTTTGATCTGCTATTCGTTGTGACAATTGTAATAATATATGAGTTTGTTTGTCATGTGGCTTCAAGGAATTGTGTTGTTTGTTTCAACTAGGAGGATTATGATTATTGTATATTAACGATATATAGGTATTGCCTTTCATGAATGTGTTCTTTGGGTTTGTAGATTGGTTACGTTCGGGCACCATTCACATATCCATTTAGTTTAGTGACAATGGATGGGTCTTGTGCCAGGTTTAAAAACTATGATAGCACCAGAAGATATTATTTACCAAAAAGAAAAGAAAAGGAAACTAACACTGACTAAAAATTTAATGGCATATATCCATACTTCACAGGGATTGCTGAGGTCCTACTCACCAAGACTAAGAAACTAAGCACATTTTATCTCCAATTCTTACATCGCTAAAGAGGCACTAGATTCAATATGCTTCCAAATAAATGAAAATGGATCTAAACCATGTCGTTCTGCAGACTTGTTATACAGTAACCTTGGAAAGACACGTTGCACCTTTCATTCACGGAAAACACAGAATAAAGATTTGCAATTGGTAAAACATAACAACACATGACTTCCAATTTACAAAGTTCAAGCACGTATGCAATCCCAGTCAAAGAAGCAGTTTAATTTCACAAAAGCCTTGAAGGCTCAACCTTCGACTCAATGTACTGGAGTGTCCTGGAAGAAAATTTTTAAATACTAATCAAGTACAATTAAAGAAAGGTAGAAGGAGGGGAATCCAGCCCTATGTTTTCTTTCATAACAAAATTCTTGGGAATTTAGTGGACAAGGAAACTTGATTCTCTCAGATGCACTACATCTAGAAGCAGCAATTCAGATGACAATGTCTCATACAATCAAAAAGAGAACAAATCAACAAATAGTCTCTAACAAAATATCAAATCAGACATATAATAATTAATTTAGACAATTGCTGAAATTATACAATATAAGTGAAGCACTCTCAAATATATGAGCAATGTACAATATTAATGGGACCCCTCAAAATGCCTGAAATTGTAGTCATAAAAAATTTTAAGTCTAAACTATTTAATGGGACCCCCAAAATGAATCCAAAGATATTCTAGAGAAGCAAAAAAGGGAGTAGAAAGAAGAATTTGTGGCATGTGAGCATTCATTCACAGATATCAGTTTCCGAGTCAATCCAAATGGAGAAAAAAAAATTCTATATCTTAATCGTATCAATACATTTACATATTTCACTGTCTAATCAAGCTAACAGGTCATTTGCCCTCTCCACTCCAACACTCTGGTTAAAATTTAAGTGTCTAATCTAATCAGCTAGCAGGTCATTTGCCCTGTAAACTACAACACTGGTGTTAAAAGATAAGGTTGGACATATGCATTAATCAAGTGTTATTCCATCAGCAGTTGCCCCCAGTGTATGTTCACAACTTCCATCATCCGATAACAACCTCCTTAATCAGTCCAATATAGCACAACCAAGAGCTATCTTCATCAAATTCTCAACAACATTCTTGGGGGACTACTTCCAGAATTCAATGATTTCAGATGTTCCACCAAAATATCAAATAAATGGGACCAGTCACTTGTCCAAGTATCAACTCTAGATTCAACGGAGTTTACACGAGTTCATGAATTAACAAAATGCAAAACGAAAACATTGCCAATCTCTGCAATGCAGAGGCAAGAATTGGTTGGAGTAGCAGTTGCTAAAGCATGTAGAGGCTTATGGACCATTTTGTGACAGGCTTGAACACAATTTCATAATGCTCTAAATAGGACTAAAGAGGTGTGCCACAGGCATCTGTGGCCATAGCTATGGCTACTACTGGTAGAGCTGCACTTCGGGCGGGTCAACCCTAGATATATAATCTTTAACCTTAACCCTAACCCTACCTCAACCCGAGTACTGCCTGAATTTAATTCGAGCAAGCTTTAAATTCAAGTTACTTAATTCAAGCTGATTTCATATTAAAATTTTGGTTGGGCTTGAGTTATTTAATTCAAGTTAATTTTTTGAAGTGTAGATTTGATTTTTTCAAGTGATCTGAGATAAAGGACGAGCCATAGATGAAGAAAGAGGGAGTGAGAGAGGGAGGAGTGATGAGTGAGAGAGGGATCTGGGAGTGATAGAGGCGCACAGGTGAAGACTTGAAGTAAAGTGAAAGTCTGGACTCTGAAGAGTGGAGATAAATACTAACTCTAATTAACTATATTTATGTATATTCGGATTCAATCCGATTTAATAATCGGATTCAACCCGATTTTAATATTTAGGTTGAAATCTGACAACCCGAGGCTTGCCCAAATTTAATTCGGGTTGAAGTTTTTTTGCCCAAACCCAACCGAAGTATTAAAAATTTTAACCCAAGTCCTTTTTTCTAGGTTGGGCTTGGATTGAATTCGTGATGGCCCGCCCAAGTTGCACCCCTAACTACTAGAACCCAACTTGCGGGGTGGGAAATTGGAAATTATCATCCAGTAGGCACGAGAATGTAGCAACCAACGAATGGTTAGAATACATTTAATGGCTCTTGTAAACATAATATAATATTTGTTGGGCTCAAAACACAACCTAACTTTCGTTCATATAACAAGTGTTTAACATACCTCCAACTTGTTCTTAGGTGGCATTGGAAGCACGGGGCATGCTTGCCGTGCGTGATGTCAAAGTCTAAAATCTAAAAAAATTGGGACTTAGAAATTGCTTTAGTGGTGAAATCCTGGTGCCTCCAGGGATATTTTCTCTTTTCAATTGTAACAGTTACATTGGTTATTGTTACCAGAGAATGAAACCTACACTTGGACACTCCAAAAAATTCTAGTGTTGACTGTAATGTAACAGAATAACTCTGCGATATCCTGTTCACGCTTGGTGGAATCACATTCATCTCAAAATTGGAATCCCTTTTCTGGAATTCGTTAGACATAAGCTTTACTTTCCAAATCTGCTTTACATTCAAAATCTAAAAAATGAACGAGTTATGACAACTGACAAGGGACAAGATAAACGAATCTATTACCAAAACACAGTTGTTTTGGAACTTTAATACCAAAATACGGCATTTTTTAACTTATTTACCAAACTACGACACTTTTTAAAAAACGGAGTCAATAATTCCGCTTTTATTAAAAAGCGAATTCAACAACCCTGCTTTTGTTAAAAAACGGAATCAAGTGTTTCAACTGATCTGACTGGAGGAACAGGATACATAGCATCATGGTTGATAATGAGGCTCCTTCAAGATGATTACTCTGTCCATGCTACTGTTAGATTTGATCTAGGTAAAGTTCTTCCTTTTTCTAAAACCAATGATATTTCTTTGTTATGGCATATAAATGAAGTGGTAGCAAATATATTAGGACTATATAGTAGACTGTGGCTTGTCTTATCTGAATTGTGTTGCCACAAAATTTATTCAATTCATACCCAATTCACGATAATCATGTATAATCAGTTTATGGCGTAAATAATCATATATAATATCATTTATAACGTGTATAAAAATGAGTCCCAGTCGATTTATTCATCAAATGGTCCTATCGACCAAGTTGATTAGATTCTAAGAGAACAAGCACAATCTCATGTTTTTTAGCAATTTTTTCATGGTTGCTTGTTAATTTTGCCCATGAAAATTGTTTCAAAAACCTCATGATTTCTGTTTGATGTATGTCCAGAAAGAAAGAAAGATATCAGTTACCTAACAAACCTACCAGGAGCATCAAAGAAGCTCCATATTTTCAATGCAGACCTTGATGAACCTGACAGTTTCAATGCAGCCATTGAAGGGTGCACCGGAGTTTTTCACCTCACCCACCCGGTTGATCTCACCAAAAAAAAATCCGAGGAAGTCGTCACCAAAAGAGTAGTAGAAGGAACCATAGGAATCCTAAAGATTTCCTTGAATTCGAAGATGGCGAAAAGCGTGTTTAGCAGACAGTGGCTTGTCTTATCTGAATTATGTCGCCACAAAATTTATTCAATGCATACCCAATTCACGATAATCATGTATAATCAGTTTATGGCGTAAATAATCATATATAATATCGTTTATATCGTGTATAAAAATGAGTTTCAGTCGATTTATTCATCAAATGGCCCTATCGACCAAGCTGATTAGATCCTAAGAGAACAAGCACAATCTCATGATTTTAGCAATTTTTTCATGGCTGCTTGTTAATTTTGTCTATAAAAGTTGTTCCAAAAACTTTATGATTTATGTTTGATGTATGTCCAGAAGGAAAAAAAAACATCAAGTACCTTACAATCCTACCAGGAGCATCAGAGAAGCTCCATATTTTCAATGCAAACCTTGATGAACCTAACAGTTTCACTGCAGCCATTGAAGGGTGCACCAGAGTTTTTCACCTCGCCTATCCGGTTGATCTCATCGAAAAAGAATCCGAGGATGTCGTCACCAAAAGAGCAGTAGAAGGAACCATAGGAATCCTAAAGGCTTCTTGAATTCGAAGACGGTGAAAAACGTGTTTAGCAGACAGTGGTTTGTCTTATCTGAATTGTGTCGCCACAAAATTTATTCAATTCATTCCCAATTCACGATAATCGTGTATAATCAGTTTATGACGTAAATAATCATATATAATATCGTTTATATCGTGTATAAAAATGAGTTCCAGTCGATTTATTCATCAAATAGTCCTATCGACCAAGCTAATTAGATCCTACGAGAACAAGCACAATCTCATAGTTTTTAGCAATTTTTTTCATGGCTGCTTGTTAATTTTGTCCATGAAAATTGTTCCAAAAACCTCATGATTTTTGTTTGATGTATGTCCAGAAAGAAAGAAAGACGTCAGCTACCTAACAAACCTACGAGGAGCATCAGAGAACCTCCATATTTTCAATGCAGACCTTGATGAACCAGACAGTTTCAATGCAATAACTGAAGGATAAACCAGAGTTTTTTACCTCGCCCACCCGGTTGATCTCATCAGAAAAGAATCCGAGGAAGTCATCACCAAAAAAACAGTAGAAAGAACCATAGAAATCCTAAAGGCTTCCTTGAATTCGAAGACGGTGAAAAGCGTGTTTACAAAACACATTTTTCTCATTGCCCAAAAATTTTTTTTCCTATAAAAGCGAGCTTGTTAAATCCGCTTTTTAACAAAAGTGAAGTTATTGAATCCGCTTTTAAAAAGTACCGTAGTTTGATAAATAAGTTCAAAAGTGTCGTATTTTGGTATTAAAGTTCCAAAATAACTGTGTTTTGATAATAGATTCCAACATAAACATTGTATCTGACGCTGTTTAAGAAGGATAAGCAGCCTTTACCCAAGAAATGCAAAAAAAATGAATGAAGAACTAATGATCTAAGGAAGTATAGTTAGCAACAGCTTCATTCATTATAATCTGGCTTGTCTTTATGTTCATTTGCAACTAGCAATTTACTTTCGCCAAAAAGCCTGCTTTAAAGATTATTTCATAAGGAGAAAAAAACCTTGGCCCATTGATACCAGTTTGTTACAGCATAACCAACAACCAGTGTAAGAAGGTACCACTGACCTAATATGCATTAAACAGGCATTGGGGGATCAAAAACATCAATCAAACAATTGTAGCTTCTACAAAATATATAGATATAGAAATAATAAAAAGCAAAGTAGGAACATAGAATTCAATGGTAAAATTAAGAATCACAAGAACATTTACCTCCTGAGGAAGTCCATTCCAGCCACCTAATCCTGTTCCAGCAACATTAGACATAAGGTTTGAAGATGCCATCGGACTGGGGCTCCTGTGCCGCAGTCTATCAAGTTCACCAAAACCTTGGTTTGGCATCATTCCAGAAACCCGTAAAATCTCTGGACAAATAAAGCAGCATTTAACTATGATTAATCAACATCAACAGCCAACGATTAAAAAAAAAAACAACGAACAGCGGAAAGATGATATAGCTGGAACTATTTTGCAGAAAGATTATGAATCAAACATTCTGTATTTGACTATAATCAATATATGTATGAACATCACAAACTTAGCGGCCACTTGGAGCTAGTAAGGAAAATTTGTTGTATTCCATTGGTTTTGTTCAGACTCACCACAGTATCAGTTGGAGCTTAGATTATGGAGAAGTAAGGACACTAGAAGCCTAGAACATTAGTTAAACTCCAAACTATTCTGTGAATGTTTTGTCATAAAAACTAGAAAGTCAAACAAATTCCATGCCAGTTTTTATGTCACCAACAGCCTGAATGATAATATTTCAAAGTCATCGGAACCTAGGGGAAAACCTTTTTGAGCCCAATATGGTACTATTTTGCATTATTAAGTGCAATTTTTCATAACTCGATCAAAGAATCCAAGCTAACTCAATTGAAGATAAAAATTAAAATCTACCATGCATCTGAATCCACCCTTCCTAAGAATTGATATTTCTGCATTGCTAATTGACCAAGTATATGCATATAGAGGAAATGTAGGAGTGTTTATGGTTGGAAAAGCTTACCAAATCACAGGTTACACATGGTCAACCACAAACAGAACTATGTACTAGCAACAGTAGAATCTATAGGTATCCACTGATAAGATAATTAACCAGGTATGAAACAGTTCAAAAATATTGAGCATTTAGCAATGTGATGAAAACAGAATCAACCCACTGTCGTAGTATATAAATTGAGCAAAAATACATTTTGTTTTCTAAACAATTCATGGAGTCTACCGACCATCCTTCATACCACTAAATCTGAAATAAATCCCACTTGCATATTGAACAAAGTCCCTCATTAACTGAACCTTTGGTGATTGTGTAAATGATCCCATTGTGCTGAATTAAGAAAAAGGGGTTTCATCTGCCATTAAAAACACTCAATGCGTTGATTCCACATAAAAAGGCAATCGCAAAAAAAGTAACCCCCCCAAAAAAAAATAAAAAACTGCAATATACGAATAGGGCAATATAAAAGGGAAAACAAATTCACAGATGCATGATTGATTGAAGAATCAAAGCCGACAACAGGTGGTAGGAACTGTAAACCATGGTTGAAAGTAAAACCAAACTAGTCGGATCTAAGTTGTGTTTTTGATACACATGCAGACAAAGTCACATTGCAGGAATGCAGTTAAAATAACAAATTCAGAAATCCTAGATCCAAAACTCAAAGACGATTCACAGTGTTCCAAACTAACCTTGATTCAAGAGTCTGCTGCATATTGGAAGAACTTGCACGAAAGGTCCAAGCTTTTGATGCTCAGCCAAGAGCTCCGACAAGTACTGACCACTGCAAGTGCAAACCATGAGTGGAACGGAAACATAGATAAAAACCCCGGGCGCACAGATCAAACAAGAAAGACGATTCAAATAACCTAAGAGAGTAATTAAGATTAAAGAAGCAAGAAATCAAATTGAAGAAGTAGTATGAATAGAAAGGTGTAGTGTACCTGTCGATATCTGGGGTATTTCTAATCTGTGGAGAAACAGCTCTTGCAGGTGAAAAGTTGGGATTATACAGACCTGACATGACTTTTGCTATTTGACGACAGCAGCTTGTCGATGGAAATTGATACAGGGTTTAGCCGCAGAAGAAAAAGGAGAGAGAGACAACCAAAGCAGAAGGGTTTGTGTTGTGTTGTGCTGTGTTGTGTGTCAATAAAGAGCGAAGTTCGAAAGGCCGGTGAAATTTTGCAGAAAGGAGCCCAATTTTTATTTTTTATTTTTTTTAAATCTCTTTATATATGCAATTTATATATTGATTTTCATTTACCCCAGACTGCGTTGCTCACTCGCCCCCTTGTATTGTACATGCACAGAAAACCGTGTAGTGAAAATTTTGAGATTTGAAAAGTAGGCTGACTGACTGACTGACTCTGTTGCTTTGTGTATGTTATGTGTAGGCGTGGCCTCTGTCAGAGGGGGTGAAAAATGGAGATCTTTTCATAAGCACACACTACGCGTATAGAATTAAAAATTAAAAAAAAAATATCAAGAGAAAATTACACCCAAGTTTTTTAAAATTTATTATTTAATCGTTTAAATCTTTTAATATATTTAAAATATTATACACAAAAGTCATGAGGTTGTCTGATGGTATATTACATCTAGACCTCTAAAATTTGAAGCCTGTAATATTTAAATTTCTCAATTTTAAAATATTATACATAGACCAAAAATATTCTAATTAAAGATAGAATATCAAATATTTTAAATTTTATAATCAAAATTTATATTTTATTATGTCATTTGTTAAATTAAAATTTAAAAAAAAAATTCAAAAATCATAATTAGTATTATTGATGTCAAAATTTGGATGACCTTTACGTTAATTTGTTAGGCTTAATCACCTCAAAAAGAAGTTGTAGACCAGATAGAAGCTCTCGGGGTCAACTCTTCGATACGTAAGTCAATAATTTACTCAAATGTATTAACGGTAGGTGGAGCATCAATGAAGCTCTATTTATAGGAGATTTAGCAGTTTAAATTGTGCAGGGATAATAATTGAAAATCTTATTAATCATAAATAGATAAGGATTAAAACTTTATTTTTATATGCTGATTTGATATTATTGGTACAATAAATCTATATCTATATCTATATTACTTATAAATGTCAGCATCTATGAAAAAATTTTAATTTCTATTTAACCCCTAATTATTACCTTAAAGACAATTATGCCCACAAAATAATAGCTAGATAAATTTATTTTTAGCATCTATGAAAAAATTTGATTTCCTATTTCACCCCTAATTATTACCTTAAAAGCAATTATGCCCACAAAATAATAACTAGATAAATTTATCTTTATTACTTCCAAATTTCTTGTTAGATAAACTTTATTACTAATATTTCAAAATTTTTGCTAAATAAACTCTATAACTATATATTAGGTAGATAAACTTTATCTCTATGACTTCCAAAATTTTTGCTAGATAAACTTTATCGCTATGGCTTGCTAGTACATTCTTCTTTTCTATTCAATTGGTAAACTCAACTAAAATTTTAATACCATGAGAAAAAATTTTGCTATTTTTTAGGTGATAAACACAACCATCGAAAATTCATTATTCATTGATATATAATAAAAATATTAGAAGAGTAAAGAGTCAAAACCATATATTTTTATTTTTTTCATACATGTTAGACTTCTAAAATATTTTGAATTGCTTTATTAGAAGTGTATATAGATAGATAGACTCTTATCTCTTTTGTAACACTATTAACATATTTGGCCTTATATCGCTACAGTAAATTTTTTCTTCAAAATTCATTAAAATTAGTGGCCTTACATCTCTATCCCCTTGACGTTAAACATATTATGGTTGTGCAGATTAGTGGGTCGATGGTGCTTAGTGTCGTCTACCTGTAAGCTTTTTTTTTTTCTTTGTCAAAACATGCCTATTGCTGATATGGTATTTTTTTACTTTATTTTCCATCTGTTTGGGTATTGTCATTGCATAAATGTTGTTGTC
>CAUOFW020009093.1:0-13855 GCA_963454935.2 Ilex paraguariensis
CTTATAATAAAAAGATTAATCATCGGGCTTTTGCCCTTAGAGATTTAGTCCTTAGACGCGTTATGGGATCAATTAAGAATAAAGCGCATGGAAAGCTTGGGGCCAACTGGGAGGGGCCGTACAAAGTAACACAAGTGGGAGGCAATGGATATTATGAACTCAAACTCTAGACCATAAAATGGTACCACGCCCCTGGAACTCTACTAATTTATGAAATTTCTATTTCTAAAAGTGCCTTTTGAAATATGAACTTTGAAGTATCTTTGGGAAAATAAGGGTGCCCCTTACTTAAAAAATTCAACAAGGATGATTCATGTTTAGCAATTTCTTTGAAACAATGTATGACAACAGTATGAATAAAAGTACTTAAGATGTATGAGTAAAATCTTTCAATTTTCATTACTATTAAACTAAATACATCCTACTTCCAAGCCAAGGAGGCAAAATCTTGATAGAAGCGTAAGCTTAAATGAAGCACAACCACCCGATCAAATACAGACCCTTAGCTAGGCATGACGATGTAAGCTGAATGGGTAGAGATTTGAGTTCGATTAGATCGGCGGGTGGGCAAACACAGAAACAGTCTGTGGAAGCGCCCAAGGGGCTAAAGCCTAACTCTACGTGAAGACCGAGCTCTTTGAAGAAAAGCCATAACTTTTAGAGCCTAAATTTTTCTAATTGTTGATTGGTCCCCATGTTGGGACCAAGCTCTTTGAAGAAGGGCTGAACAAGGGTCATGATTTCTAGAGCTAAAATTTTTCTAAGTGTTGATTGGTCCCTATGTTGGGACCGTGCTCTTTAGGAAGGACCGAACAAGGGTCATGACTTCTAGAGTCAAAATTTTTCTAAGTGTTGATTGGTACCTATGTTGGGACCGAGCTCTATGAAAAAAGGCCGAACAAGGACCACAACTTTTAGAGCCTAAATTTTTCTAAGTGTTGAATGGTACCTATGTTAGGACCGAGCTCATTGAAGAGGGGCCAACAAGGGCTATAACTTTAAGAGCCTAAATTTTTCTAAGTGTTGGATGTTCCCTATGCTGGAACCAAGCTATTTGGATAAAGGCAAATAAGCGAGCCTAAGTTTTGATGGTCCCTATGTTGGGACCGAGTTCATTAAAGCAAGGCTGAGTAAGGGCCACGACTTCTAGTAATCCTTTATTCTTAGACAATCATAAAAACCAAAAAGAAAATAGAAACACCGAAAAAAGAGCTAGGCGATGAAACTTTCATTATATATCAAAAAGTTACAAGATCTTTCAAGTGAACTAAAAAATTTCTAAGTGTTTTTCTTTAGGATGATGGAGGCTGGGAAGAGTTAGGGAGAGAATGGCGAGAGTAAAGCTCTGAAGATTAACGTACTTCAGCAACAGTCAGAACGGCGTGCCAATCCTTGCTGAATTATGCCTTCTCTAAAAGTGGGATTTGAAGAGTCAGGTCATTCTCCGCCTTCTCCATCCCTTGCTCAATGGTTGAGTCTTCCTGAACCTTGGCCTCAACCTTAAAATTTTCAAACTCCTCTAGAAGATTGAAATGATCAAGCTGGGTCTTAATGAGCTCAATGTTAGCTATCCGTTCAGAAGTTTTTAACTCTGCAAATAATGCTGAAAGTTTCTTGTTCTCCTCGGTCAGGCTAAGCATTTGAGCCTGAAGAATCAGAACTTCCTCACAGAGCTTGGCATACTCCTCGTCAGTAAACTCCTTCTTTGTCAATGCAGTTACACGGACATGGATTGCATCCTTCATGGCTTTGTCTTTTCTAGCAATCATGGCGCCCACTTTGTGGATCTTTTGGACTCCCTACAAGTCAAGGAAAAAAATAGTAAAAATCGAAGATAAATTTTGATAAAATCAAATGTTGTAAGGAAAAGAAATACCAAAATCATCTGCTGGATTGCTTGTTGTGTGATTTCATCATCTGATAAAGCCTCATTTGCGACTAAGTCTTGAGGAAAAATTCCCCCCTGGTGATCCCCACTGCTACATTAAAGTCCTTGGCAGCAGAATCCTTCACTGTGATCTCCCTCATTTTCACTTTTAGAATAGGTCAGAAGGGGGGAGTCACAGGCTTTGAAATCGGTGTTGTGTCAAAATTTGAAAATTTGCGCTTCTTAGGGGCAAGATCATTAGATAACTCCAAAATTGACTCAAGGCGGTCATCGGGAGATTGACGTGGAACATGAGGAGGCTCTATTGGGATAATCGTCTCAGCAACCCAAACCAAGTCATTTGGGGTACCCTTTGTGGAACCTCATGGTTTGACTCGACAAGGGCTGCTTTAGCAGGATATTCAGGTGCAAGCTCTTGCACAAGTATAGAAGAGTTGGCTGGAACAGAAGACTCAATCGGTGTAGAAGATTCAATGGGTGCAGAAGGCTCAGCAGACAACAAAAAATAAAGAAAATTTCTGACCAGCCTGTTTCTTCCTGAAGGACTGAGCAAGGACTTTTTGCAGGATCGAGGAGTTTGATCCCAAGTAGACTGGAGAGCTTGGCGATCTCTAACAAGGGCATAATTTGGTCTGGATGGGACAACAATAAATGACATGTAAATTGGAGTGTACCGGAGTAATGTGTCAGTAGCTCGGTTGTAGAGTGAGTCATTATAGTCCCACACCCTCTTCAATTCATCCATCTTGATAGCACGCTCAGGGACTCTTCCCTTCACAGTTTTGCCTTCAAAGAAAAGACAACATAACCAAAAATACTAAATGAATGTACTAAGAAAGTAGAGTAAAAACATCAGTCACCTGGTGCGCCTTCCTCATAGGGGCAATGATAAGAAGGAGTAGCACCAGTTGGATACTTCTAATTCCAGAAACAAAGACCACGTCGTTCTCATGGCCCTTTTTTGAATTTGGAAGATAGGTCACCAGATAACGATCCTTCTTTCTCACTGCAAGGTAGTAGTTATCTCCAGCTGGTTTAATGATGTAACAATGCAAAATCTCCCATAAACCAAGACTCAAGTTTAGAAGCTTGTTCAGAGCAGCCACACCCATCACTATTTTGAAGAAATTGGGGCAACATTGGGTAGAGCACAGCCTCATTTCTAATAGCACCCAAAGTAGCAGAGGACCGAGGGAGAAACGAACACTGCCCTCTATAATTGCACAAGTATGGATGGGAATGCTCTTCCTGGTTCCTATTAGAGGTTCATCAGTGCTAGCAAATCGTACATCGACATCTTTAGGAATGTTATATTTAGCTTTGAAAGTAGGAATTTCAGAAGGAGTAAGAGGAGCCATAGTAGAAGACGAGGAAAACACAGAGTGAAGTAGAGAAGCAAATAAATCTAAAGGTGAAGAGGTAGAGTAGAGAAGAAGAAGACAGAAAAACTCACTTAAAAAGGGGTAAGCGAAGTTCAAGAGACGATGTTTAAATGCAAAATATGCCGCCAAAACAAAGGGGGATGTTTCAAAAAGTACGCACAATGATGGTTTGGGGGCATGAAACTATTGACAGATGAAAAGTTCCCGTCACACGTTTTCTAGGGGCAAATGAAGAGGTTGCTTCCTTTATGACACGTGTAATAACATTAAATGATCTCACGTGAGGGTGACAAGACTAGTCACGTGAGAAAGACATCGCTAGACGTTGTCATTAGATAGCTAACAAGCTATTTAGAAAGCTCGGAAAGGAAGGAATAAGCTCGGTCCTCGTCATGACCGAGCTGTTTAAAATAGTAAACATGGTGCTAAAACGATGTCTATAATTCAGGAATTCTAGTTAAACGAATGGGCATGATCATAGGCTCGATAAAAGGAATTGTTAAAGAGATCATAGAAACTTCCTGAACAGAATCACCTGATTAAGGAAATGTGTACCACCTTGAATTAAAAATCATGGAAACCCTAACTAAAAAAGACTATATAAAAGACATAAGAAGTCAAGGTGAAAGGTACACTAAACTCTCATTGTCTTTTTGTAATTTACTCAATTTTATTACTAACTTAAGCATCGGAGTGTCTTCGATCAAAGCACTTCAATCTTGGACAATTTGCTCATTTTGCAAGAGGGAAAGACTTGGAGATCGAGTTCAGAGCTCATTTACGAAAGAGATATCATTCCTTCACTCCTGTAGGAGGTACTTTCGCTTTTTGCCTCTTACAAGAATGTAGCTAGTGTTCTTCACTTGTTGATTTGATGAACATGTTATGATCTTAATAGTTGTATTATTGAATACATGAACTTGTTGTTACGTGGATTATGATAAGCATTCTAGGTGTATAAATTCTATGCATATTAAATGTTTGATGAAATGTTGTAGTGTGGACAAGTATGCTATATGGGTTAATTGATGCACATCATATGTTTGAAAAATGCTACAATGAGAAAATATATGCTTCTTGTTATATTTGAGATTGTAAGTCTATCTAAATTTCATTTGGGCATACATGGCATGTGCACGAGTTTAACACAACATCCATGATGCATTTGACATGGTAATGTGTGTTTGTGTATGGGTTAATAACTTACCATATCGGTGAGTGGGTGGGGCTTGAGAATTGGACTAAGTTCCGATTAAATCTCACGAAAATATGCATGATAATATGTCAGGGTATAGCAAGAAGGGATAAATTCTCCATCAGGTGCAATATTCGGTTATGTTGATCACACATTAGCTGCTGGTATAAAGAGATCAGAAAAGTGTATCGGTATACATGGAACTATAGATGTAATATCCTCAAAATCCATGTCGATTTGATAACCACTTGGTGGAAGTACTTAAAAATTTAACCCATAAAGACAATATATTAAATAAAAAGTCATTGAGTGAGCAATTCAAAATGAGTTATGTTTTATTATATAGAAGTAGTAGTGTGCTTCGTGCAAAATACATTTTTTTTAATGTATATGTTAAGTTACTTTGATTGAAAGTAAAATTTAAATGAGTTCCTATAATTAGAAGACTAAAATATTAAAATTTAAATAAATTACTGTATTTTATTAGTATTGATGTTCGAAATATGCATGCATTCATGTATTGATAAAATTTAAAAAGAAGGATAATTATTATCTACGTCCCTTCTAGATAGATATATTTTTAATGAGACTCTCTTCATTATCCAAAATATCATTGACATCCCTTTTAGTTTTTATTTAAATATTATAATACTCTTCTACAGTTAAACCACTGTATCTGATAAAAAAATTCATCTAAAATATCACAATTGTCCCTACATAAATTCCAAACAATATTTCTATATAAAATTTGATTAAATATTGAGCCGATTAAAATTCATTTAAATGTATTAAAATTTAAGTCAATTAAAATTTGATTCGAGCTGATTAAATTTTTTTACGTATTAAAATTTGAGCTTATTAAAATTCTTTTTCTTAATGTTTAAAATTTGAGCTAATTAAATTTTTTTTTTTTACGTATTTGAGTGGATTAAAATTTATATTTTGTATATATCAAAATTCGAGCCGGTTAAATCAATTTGAGTTGATTAAAATTCAATTCGAGCAGATTACAATTTATTTTTAATCGACTTTAATCAAATTTTAATCAGCTCAAATTTTAATATGTAAAAAAATATAATTTTTAATTGTCTCAAATTTTAATATGTAAAAAATAAATTTTAAGTAGCTCCAATTGAATTTTGATCAATCTAAATTTTAATACATATGAAAATTCAAAAAACAAAGGATATATCTAAAAGGGGTGTAGATGAATTTTTTTACATATTAATTTTTTCACGTTTCGAGATGATTAATTTTTTTTACGCATTAAAATTTGAGCTTATTAATTTTTTTTTTAATATTTAAATTCGAACTGATTTGACCTCAACCTGAGCTGTTAGGGCTAATTAAAATTATATTCGATTCGATTAAAATTTTTTTTTTTTACGTATTAAAATTCGATTCAAGCTAATTAAAATTATTTTTTTGGTATTAAAATTTGATTCGATTAAAATTTATATATTTTATATATCGAAATTTGGGCCAGTTAAAATCAATTTGAGTTGATTAAAATTCGATTCGAGCATATTATAATTTATTTTTAATCAGCTTTAATCAAATTTTAATCAAGTCAAATTTTAATGTGTTAAAAAAAAATTAATTAACTCAAATTTTAATATATAAAAAATAAATTTTAAGTAGTTCAAATCGAATTTTAATAGATCCAAATTTTAATACATATAAAAATTCAAAAAACAAAGGATATATCTAAAAGAGTGTAGATGAATTTTTTCTAAAATATATTTAATAAAATTGCATTCGTTGTGTTAGGGGCATAATGATGTTTTATATAATAGAAAGATATTTATCGAGAAAGGTTGTCAATGATAACTACCCTGAAAAGAAAGAAACCTCGCGTACATTTCTCCCGATTCCCACTCTTAACACGCAATACAGAGACTAACGTCATCCATTTGACTACACCCGAGGGTAAGAACGAGCTTCCAGCTTCCCCTTCTCCTGTGCTCTTGATGAGAACTGAAAAGTCTCCCTCATAGACTTCGTTAGCGCCTTGAATAACATCACCTCTACAAACCCATCTGAAAATCTGAAGAAAATCGAAGTGCTTCTTCTTTCAGTCGAGCGAAAATGGCGTATGTGGACCACGCGTTCTCGATTTCCGACGAAGACGTAATGATGGGGACATCGTACACGGTGAACAACCGACCGCCGATCAAGGAGATCGCTCTCGCAGTCTCTCTCCTGGTTTTTGGAACCCTAGCCATCATCCTGGGCATTTTCATGGCCTTCAACAGAGTCGGCGGTGACAGAGCTCACGGTACAACCACATATGCTATTCTTATCCAGTTTAATTTTGTTAATTTCCCTTCAATCTTTTTCTTGATTCTGGTTTTGTCCCTTTTTTTGGCTTTTATTGGTGTGTAATTTAGTATTTAATATTGTTCATTGCCCTCCAATCTCGTTCTTGACTCCAAATTTTTCCTTATTTTTTTTTCTTTTGGCTTTTTGTGATTTAGGGCTATTCTTTGCGATATTGGGAGGAATTTTGTTCCTTCCGGGGTTTTACTATACCCGGATTGCGTACTACGCCTACAAGGGTTACAAGGGTTTCTCTTTCTCCAACATACCTGCTGTGTAAAGTTGGCCTCTGACCACACTACTCTGTGTATAGATCTCTTAGTTCACTGTTCTTTTTCATTTGTATGCCAACCTTTTTTTTTGTTTCTTTGAATAATGTGAATGTATAATGTTTCATGTTCTAGACAATCAGACTTTGCTTTGTTTCTTCTTGTGATATAGTAAAAATTTTGATCATCTGTGGGGTGTTGGGCGTGTTAATATCTACCTTTGTGGATAGAAAAGATGAAAGAGGGAAGTTCTGGATGATTTGAATGTCCCCTTGTATACTCATTTGTGGGATTTAAATTGCCGATGTTATCATTTAATCTGTCTCTTCATTTTAATGATAATATCTTATAGGGGTATGTGAAGCATTTCAATTACATGTCAAATAGAAGATGCCATTCGAATTGTTACAGAACATCCTTTAGGAAATTATTATGTTATGTTTTAAAGGGTAACATTGATATATATGTACAAGAAAAAATTTGTTGCTTCCAAGGCTTCAAAAACTGATAATTATTAGTGTGGGAATCAAGAAATTGAGGATTGGCTTGAATGAATGAATCGATTTGGTGCTCTTTCTTCATGCAAAACCAACAAACTGCCACAAATTGGACTGGCCGGAGGCATCGATGCTTAAGTCAGTAGGTCCTGAGATTAAACTTGCAAATTGTAAAGAAAAGAGTACGTATCTTATACTTAAGCTTGTTTGATATTTATAGGATTATGTCCCGATCATATAGGATTTATAATTCTGGTTGGAATTATGGTAGTCCACCTGAATTCTAGCCGGATATACCCTTATGTATGTTCTAGCCTGTTTAGGCTTTAATTCCCATTAGTAGTTCTTTAAGGTTACATGTTAATAATGTGTACCTTGTATAAATCCTAACCCTAACCAGTCTTCATGACCACCTTTGGTCTTCGAGGATAGTCTATTATTTCTATTCGGATAAGCTTTATACTTATCTGATTTTTCTGTGGAATTATAGTTTCATTAATATACTATCTTGTTTGATACGTCCTTAATTGAATTCTCTAAGGCTTTGCTTGGCATAAATCCACTACTCGGGAATGTTGCTCAACCGAGCCAACCATTTCTTGTTGATTTTCATTCTGCTCAATTATCTTTTCAATCTATTCGCATGGACTCGTTTTGGTTCGGCCAGAGGCACTCTGTCTCTTAAAACGGTCCTTTATAATATCCGCACATGCTATTTTTCACGTGCCTTCGTATAGCTGTCCCATCATGATCAGTATACATGTTTTACTAGAAATAGAATGAGAATCAAATTGTTATGGTGGTTTTTCCACTTGAAACTTTTTATGAGCTTTGATATGCTGAGAAGTGTGCACTTTACACTTACTCATCACTTCAATCTAGGCCTTAAGGATTAATTTGGCCAATTTGAGGTGTTGAACGTCTACGCATTTTACAAAGCATCTACTTTAAAGCTCTTTATTCAAATTTGTTGCTTTGGGGCAGTTGGCAATGGATGTGGAGCTCAATGTGAAAATCATATCCTATTGAGGCTCCATTTGGTTTTGCAGGATGTTATATGTGAAGTTGATTCTTGGAAATAATGAATTAAATCAAGAGAAAAGATTAATTGAAAGTTTATTGTGTTAAAGGGGATGAAAAATAAGAAAGACGCTTTTCTGCCCTGTATTTAGTATAGGACTCAAATTCCTTAGGAGGTATAACTAGGTATTAGTTGACATAAATGGTTTGAGGGAAAGTAAACTCTTTTGGAAAACAATGATTATACGATTCCACTACAACCATAGGGACGAAATTGTTCGGAACACTCATTATGTTTCAATAGTGAGGAAACTTGAATAGATTTTGTGGGATTTTAATCTTTGAAGATGGTCTAGGTAAGGTGATCCTAAGGTTAGGCCGCTTTGGTATTTTTAATCGTCAGTGGCAGAAAAGGCCTTATTAGACAGGTTGCTTTGTTAATGTTGGGATAACATAGCTGCCTGAATTAGTATAGTTGGATTGCCCACAGGTGATTTGTTTGTAGTCATTTTCACAGTGTGAGTACCTAAGAATGTTAAGCTAATCAGCTAATCAACATTTTTTTCACCATTGAATGTATTTTGCAGCCTCCATACCGATTTAGGACGTAGGTCTTTGGAAGTTCTCACAAGTTTGTGGTTTAGGACAAGATGTTTAAAGGTTGTATGGGGTTGTTTATACATTTCTTTTTGTCTCCAGTATTTCTAAGGCCTATAGCAAGCCTTGGGACATTAATTCGCAATGCAAATTGACGTTTTGTCTATATTTGGCTAGCCTAAGGCTAGTAATGTTTGGGTAAATTTCCATTGATTAGTTTGAATAGGTCCAACATTTTAAGTAGTTTCAATAGAATTGTGTCGTGTCATGTGCAGGTCATATCATTTCGAGTTCATGTCATTTCAAGTTATATTGTGTCTGTGTCCTTTTTGTGTGCCCGATGAACTAGAATCCACATGATTAGGACTCCTTTTTATCTATCAATCCATTATGCAAAGGTCTCCCATACCTAATCCTAAACTATTCATACAATATTCGATCAAGAAATAACAAAAATTAAAAAAATATTTTTTTTCTAACAATACCCTTTAGAAACTGCCAACACTGAATTTGTGTTGGACCATTTTGTTGGCTTGCGCCAATTAAAATGTGCGCATACTTGGTAATGACAGCTGGTCTTCACCTGAAAGCATTATTTGTACCCAATTCCAGGATATTGTAATAAGAATTTTGCATTTTGAAGAACTTTATGTGGGAAGGAATCTAGGGAAGTAAACTAGCTTAGAAGGCTTTCTTTCTTTCTTGCCATTTTTCAAGAAGATTAATTGTTTTAGTGGGAGATGTTTTTTATTGGAGTTTATGTGGCCCCTTTTTATCACTCGTCGTTAAACAATTTTCACTTCCTTGGACTAGAACATATCTTTTCTGTGAAGTATCTGTGGTTTTATTAATTTTATTGGCCACATGTCAAATGACTTTGCAGATAAATTGGCAAATTGATCATGGATTGGGGTTTGAGTGTGATCAGAAATGAGATAGTTCAGGATTTTGAATTATGCTTGTTTTTCATTATAGACAACCAGACCACCTTGGAAGTCATTCTTGAATTGTTGCTTACAAAGTCTCATGGATTTCAAATAGGTGAAGCCCTCAATTAAAAATTATATAATATGCCCTATGATGACTAACTGAATTGGGGAAAAGAATTTTTCCAGAGCTGGGGAAGCGCAAAGAGTACGACACTTTATTTCCTTGCAAATCTATAAAACAATTGCACAACTGGGGTAACCCTTCCCTACACATAATCATCTCCTAAACAACCCCCCCCCCCCCCCCCCCCCCCCGAAAAAAAAAAAGAAAAAAAAAGAAATCCTTGGATTTTCTTCCTTCTTTCTTTTGATCGTTCTTTGTTCCACCACCTCTTATTCTTTTACTCCTGTTGCTGCTCTCTTTCTGCCTCCCTGAAGTTAAAACTCTTCTTATGGGACTTTATTTGTGGTCCTTAGTTTGTCTTCCCGCTTTTGGATGGTCGTAAGAAAGAGTAGACTGATTGTTATCCGAGTGTTAATTCTGAGCCTAGGTCAAACAGAATTTGTAAACAAGCCAGCAGCCCCGTAAATATTGATGCCCTATTCTAACTCAAATATGAGTTAGTTTGGAGACTTTGAACTGTCTGAACTTTTGCAGTTTGTGCATCACTACTAGAATAGAAGTGAGATATTTTACACGTAATTCTGTGTAAAAAATGATTTTTAATCATTGTGAAACTTTCAAAGGCTCCTTAGACGGGCAGGGGTGTGTTGACTAGCTTTTGTTTTAAGGATTAGTTGACCTGTAAAATGCTGCTGCTTCTACAAATTGACTGTAATTTACAATCATTCAAGTTGTTTGGTAATTCGTTATTCTGACAATGATGGCAACAACTTGGGTTCATGATGCTTCAATTATGCATGAACCTCCTTAGACAGACAAGGGTGTGCTGACTAGCTCTCGTTTTAAGGATTAGTTGACGTGTAAAATGCTGCTGCTTCTACAAATTGACTGTAATTTACAATCATTCAAGTTGTTTGGTAATTCGTTATTCTGACAATGATAGCAACAACTTGGGTTCATGATGCTTCAATTATGCATGAACCTTCTGGATGCCACTTGGTTCCCTAGAGAAATGGTTTGGAAACTTATTTGTTCCCCTTGCTGTTTAATGTTGATCAAATATGATGTGTTGCAAATGGATATAATAAGTCCATTCCGAATTATGTTCTGGGATCATCTTGTTTGATTGATTTGATGAGGCAGCTTAGGCCGCTTGGTGTGCATAACTTGCTGAGCTTCCATTCTCGACACAGGGTTGGGTTTTGGGGCAGACCGGCAGAGAAAAGAAAAGGATGAAAAGAAGAAGCAGGAATATGTGTCATTGAAAGTTGGATTCTCTGGAATCAACTAATGGTCTTGTGTTTAATACTTTCTGGGCCAGATTTTTTTGTTTGGGACACGCGAGATGTAAATATATGGTTGCAAAGAGAGAATGAATTCCCACTCTTGTAATGTTGAGAGTAGGACACTCTTTTAACTAGTATGTATTTTCTGTAGCCCAAAAATTGATTTCCATGCTCTTGCTTTCATTTTGCGATGCATTGCCCTCAGTTTTTCTTTTTGGTGAGAACAAGTGTTATTGGTAAGTTTTAGACACCAAAGATAATTATATTGTCTACTATCTTAGCAAGTACTGAATCTTAAATGAAGGTGAAATGTTGATTGTCTGGATCGTCCAAGACATCATACGAACATGGGAGTGGTGTTGGTGCAAACTTTTGTTTCTTTTTTTATCTTTGACATTTGCATGCACATTGGTGGCTCATTGGGGTTGGGTGAGGCGGATGGGTGAGGAATTTTTTTTTTTTTTTTTTTTGGGGGGGGGGGGGGAGGAAGGGAGTCTGGCTGACCACCGCCATCGCCCTTTGTCACCATCCACCATCATCATCATCACTACCAACCACCATCATCATTGTCCACCATCACCCACACCCACCAACGCCACCGCCACCAATGTCACCCATGACTATCACTACCACTAGCGTCATCCAAAAGTCACCACCACCATCACCGTTGGCACTCACAGGTGCCACCACCGCTATGGTCATTGTTGTCTACCACAACCATAATTGTCTCCCACCATCAACACTGCCGCCCACCTATACAATTGGTGCTTAAATTTCTTTCTTATTCTTTTATATTTGTGATTTGATTTTGAATGCGAATACAAATATGTTTATGATTCATAATTTTTTTTATTATCCTGTACCTTAAGGCATGGGCAATAATTAGTCATGCATATTTCTACTCATTTCATGGCACAATAATATAGGAGAAAACATTGATAATGGTCATAAGGTAGTGAAATTTCTTGACGGGTAAATCTAAGAATTTGAGAAAACTTGTGATAGGAGTTCTCTAGAAAATTTTCTAAACTTGTTTTGGTTTGGGTTTGATACGAAAGTCTAACTATATTGCATTACTAGAATTCATGTTGCGTATTTTAACGTCCTTACTTTTCTCACGGTACAATCTACTTCCCACCAAGCTTCCTTTCTTCTTGTGGGCTACCTGAGCAGGGTGATATTTAATGAAAAAGAGGATTTAATAAAGTATAAGTGTGATTAGAGTAGTTAAAGCCAAATAATTTCTTTAAAAATACTCGCAACCAAATTTCCGATCATTTAACCTATGTTTGGAAATAGTGTGGGATATTTCATTTGGGCCTGTTGAAGGCCCATTGTGGGTTTTCTCTGGTGGGTTAAATTTGAGGCAATGAGATTTCTCGGCAAAAGACTATTGCATCTTACTTTTCAAAAAATTAGGTTATCTAATGGATATGATGATAAATTCTAATTAAAAACGCTTTCAAATTATTAAATAATTCGTAGGACTCATATAAATTTAAATGCATTTATCAAACATGAGATTGATTAGTTATGGATGCACTTTTTTTCAAGCTAATATAACAAATTTTATTAAATATGGTTGGATTAGAAAGGATTAAAAACTCCAATCCTAAACATTCTCAACCGACCATCCAAACACCACTAGGATTAGATTTGCATATGCAAATAATATAAGGAAAAATTACCAATAAGTCTGTACTTTTCTCCCAAAAGAACCATTAAGTCCAATCATATTTATCTTAGGACAATTAAATCTTATTTTTGATAATTTTTTCTTAAGAAGTCCTATACTCCATCAATAATTTGTTTTCTTCTAATTTTTTTCATTCTTATCAACACACTAATTACACTTTTACCAATAACATTTGTTATTAGGACCCAAAGCAAAATATATTTTTTTAATTAGTGCATAACACCCAAAATACATAATTAATAATAAAGACTTATTGAAATGATAAATTATACAACTCTATTTTTTTTTCTTATATTTAACTAAAAGCATATAAATTTTGACTAACTTGACTATCAAATCTCAACCATAAATATATCATTACATGAATTAACAATCATTGAGAGAAAAGTTCATCAAATTATGTTTTTTTTTTTTTACTTCTCTTTACACATTTTGAATTAATTAGAAAAAATTATTCTTTTATGGCATTAAAAAATGCAAACATTCAAAGATACAACATTGTATTTAAGAGGTAAAATAAAAAATATTTATTTATGTAATGACTTTATATTATGTAAGATTCACTCGTATATGAATTCTTACATGTCAATAGGGTGGGTTCTTTGACAATTAAAGGTAGGGGTGGCTATTCTCAAATTACTAAGTTGGCCCCA
>CAUOFW020009094.1:0-13849 GCA_963454935.2 Ilex paraguariensis
ATGTCCAGCACCCCTCGCATTGATTTGGGGTTCCTCAGGCAGAGCAAGCTCTCGCAGCTGGGAGGGGTCGAGGACACGACCGGCGGCACCTCCTCTGCAGGGACCAGTTCCACCCCATCATCAAGGGTCCTTGGTCGGGGTCAGGTACGAGACCGGGACCCTCAGGTGGAGGAGGAGAGAAGGGTCAAGCATCGGCATGATGGCCTTGGCCGAGGATCCAGGGCACCTCCCGCTCAGCAGCAAAGCGGAAGGGGCCGTGGATTACCCCCTGCTCCTCCACAACAGCAGCAGCAGCAACATCCCCGACAACAGCAACAACAACAGCAGCAGACTCCTCCTCCCCTTCCGCCTACAGTGGAGGCCGCGGAGTGGAATTCCCGAGCCACTGATCACATGAACCGAGTGATCAGGGTCGACGATTCCATTCTGCTGGATCCTCATGTCGCCAATGCAGTGAGTGAGACACTGCATTTCGAGGCGACATGGCGGCTCATAGGGGGCGATCAACAACGTGTTGTTCCGCTCCATCATCCAGAATTCCCTGGTGGTGAGTTTATTTTTGCTTTGATTCCTTCACTCTTGCTTTCCATTTTGTGATTAACCCTTTTTCCTTCCTTTGCAGGCTACCCAGCAGATCTCCATCATAGCTGCTCGGTACCACGGGTCTAGGATGGACCTCCAGAGGGCCCGAGATCAAAAGGAGGAGGCGGAAGCGGCCCTCGCCCGGGCAATGGAGGATGTAGCTGCCAGGGATTCTACCCTGGTGGGGCAGGCTGCTCAAATAGAGCAACTCCTCAAGGACGCCGAGTCGGCAAAGGTTGGCGCTGAAAAGCTAAGTGCCGCCCTTGCCGATGCTGAGAGGAGGATTACCAAGCAAACGCAGCGACTTTCTGCTGCGGAGGAGAGGGCCGTTGGCTCAGAGGAAAACTGTCTGGCTCTCACCCAGGAGCTGGACAGGATCAGGGCCGAGGAGCTGAACAGAAAATCGGAGGAGCAACTGCGGGAAGAGTTTGCCGATGACGTGCTCCCTGCTCTTGAAGAAAACAGCAAGGAGTTCTTCAAGAAAGGGTGGGACGAGGCGCTCCAGTCTGCTGGAATCCCCTCAGACTCCCCGCTCTTCCAAATGCACAAGTATGTGCCCTCGGCAGAGATGGCACGGCCGAAGCAGAGGTTGCTGTCGAGGATGAGGCTCCAACACCAGTGCAAGTCTCGGTGGATCCGCCCGAGCCGGTGATAGTGGACTGTCCGAGGACGCCCCGTCGGACCATGCCCCTGATCCTCAAAATGCCCCAAGTCTCCCTGTTGCCGAGGTACCTGTCCTGCCTGCTCCAGAAGCTTCTCAACCATTTTTGCCGATTCGCCCTCGGCTGATGTTCTGGAGATGCCTGGAGCCAGATGAAAACGCCTGGAGCCGATGAAAGTCCTTTTCTTTTTGATTGTATCTCTTTTGCTTTCTTTTGTAGCCTTTGGGGACGCAAACCCCTTTTTCTTGAAATAAAGAGTATTTCTTTCCTTTCTCTGTGTACACACAATATTTTTTTTTTTTTTTTTTTTTTTTTTACTTGTCTTCGGGGCTGCTTGCCCAATCAAGAGGCTTGCTCTTGTGTTTGCTTCGGGGACAGGAGTCCTTGAACTCTGTCCCCAGGGCCTTACCCTTGCAGGAGGCTTGCTCCTGTATTTGCTTCGGGGACGAGAGTCCTTGAACTCTGTCCCCAGGGCCTTACCCTTGCAGGAGGCTTGCTCCTGTATTTGCTTCGGGGACAGGAGTCCTTGAACTCTGTCCCCAGGGCCATACCCTTGCAGGAGGCTTGCTCCTGTATTTGCTTCGGGGACAAGAGTCCTTGAACTCTGTCCCCAGGGCCTTACCCTTATCTTTGTCGTTGGCAAGCACTTGAGGAGAAGAGAGTACTTCAAAAGTAATACTTCTTTAGATTCATAACATTCCATGGTCGTATTACAAGTTTTCCACTCATGTCTTCTAATCTGTACGACCCGCGCCCCCGATTGATATCACTTTGTAAGGCCCTTCCCAGTTAGGTCCCATTTTTCCTCCGTTGGATCGCGGGTATTGGCCGTTACCCTTCTGAGGACCAGATCGCCTATCCGGAATTCTCGAGCTTGACCCTCTGTTGTATAGTTGGGAGATCTTCTCTTGATACTTGGTTATCCTCAAGGCGGCTTCCTCCCTTCTTTCTTCCACTAGGTCCAGATCCAATCCCAGTTGACGGTCATTCCCCCCTTCGTCGAAAGCTTGGGTCCTTATGGTCGGGAGCCCTACTTCGAGGGGTATGATCGCCTCCATCCCGTATGCCAGGGAGTAGGGGGTTTCGCCTGTCGAGGACCGAGGGGTGGTCCTGTACACCCACAAAATGTTTAACAGCTCTTCCGCCCATTTTCCCTTGGCTTTCTCCAACCTCTTCTTGATCCCATTGATAATTGTCTTGTTGGAGGCCTCCGCCTGCCCGTTGGCTTGAGGGTAGGCAGGGGTGGAGTAGAAGTTACGGATCCCGAGTTGCTCGCAGAAAGACTTGAAGCGCCCGCCAGTGAACTGAGTCCCGTTATCCGACACCAGTGCCCGAGGAATCCCAAACCTGACGACTATGTTCTCCCAGACGAACTTTTTGGCGTCTATGTCTCGGATATGACTCAACGGCTCCGCCTCTACCCACTTGGTGAAGTAATCTGTGGCCACAATGAGGAACTTTCTATTTTCCGGAGCCTTAGGCAGGGGTCCAACCAAATCGAGCCCCCACTGGGCGAATGGCCAAGGGCTGGTGAGGGGGTGTAAGTCCCCCGCGGGTTGCCTGATTGCAGGGGAGAACTTCTGACACTGGTCGCATTTTTGGACATATGCGCGCGCATCCCTTTGCATTCGCGGCCACCAATATCCCTGAGACATAATGCGGTGCGCCATAGATCGCCCCCCAGAGTGCCCCCCACATATTCCTTCATGTACCTCATACAGGAGGTCTTGTACCTGATCCTCTTGGACGCATAGCAAGTAAGGCCCTGAGAAAGACCTCCGGTAAAGCTTCTGATCCGGAGAGACCCAAAATCTTGGAGCTTTGAGTCTTATCTTCCTAGCTTCCTTTGAACACTCCGGGAGATCTCCCGTTGTTAGGAACTTGACAAAGGGATCAATCCAACTGGGCGGCTTGGGTGCGTCCTGGATGACCATCGCCTCGAGAGTATGGTCTATGCAGGATGTGGGAAGATACTCAATGGTGATCCTGCGCGACTGGGAGGAGTCCACCGCCGAGGCTAGACAAGCCAGGGCATCGGCATGCGTGTTCTTGTCGCGGGACACTTGCTTGATTTCAAACCGGCCGAATTTTGGATCATGGTCGTCGCCTGGTGATGGTACGCCTTCATCCTAGGGTCCCTAGTTTCGAACTCTCCGTTGACCTGATTGACCACCAGCATAGAATCGCAATGCACGATCAAATCGGTAACTCCAGTCGCCTCAGCTAATCGAAGTCCTGAGATGAGTGCCTCGTACTCAGCTTCATTATTCGAAGCCTTGAATCCCAGCCGAATGGCCTGCTCCGCAATAATCCCATCTGGAGAGGTCAGCAAGACACCGATTCCGGACCCCTTACTATTTGACGAACCGTCCACACACAAAAGCCATGGCGATCCTTCAAAATTTGTTGGAGACGCTAAGTCGGGAGGAGGCGGTCCTTCTAGAACAGGATGCTCCCCCGAAAACTCAGCTATGAAGTCTGCCAGTATTTGACCTTTTATTGCAGTTCGGGGTTTGAAATGAATGTCGTGCTCCCCCAACTCTACTGCCCACTTGGAAATCCTTCCGGAGAGTTCCGCTTTCCTCAAAATTGCCTTCAAGGGCTGATCGGTTAGGACAGTGATTGGGTGCGCCTGGAAATAATGCCGCAGTTTCCTCGCAGTGGTGACCAAGGACAGAGCCAGTTTCTCTAGGGGCAGATATCTTGTCTCTGCGTCCAGGAGCGCCTTGCTTATGTAGTAAATCGGCTTCTGTCGGTGCTCATGCTCACGGATAAGTACCCCGCTTACCGCAAACTCTGAAACTGCTAAGTACAGGAACAACATCTCCCCCTGGATGGGGACGGACAGGGTTGGAAGAGTCCTTAGGTATTCTTTGATCCCAGCCAGGGCGTCCTCGCACCCCTGGCTCCACATATTCTTCCCAGCACTCTTGATTGCTCCAAAGAAGGGTTTGCATTTATCCGAGGAGCGTGAGACGAAACGGTTAAGGGCAGCCAGCATCCCTGTGAGTTTTTGGACTTCTCGGACAGTGCGAGGGCTTCGGATGTCCAGGATTGCCTTAATCTGATCCGGGTTGGCTTTGATTCCTCGTTGACTAACCAGATATCCGAGGAATTTACCGGACTCCACTCCGAAAACGCACTTTGCCGCATTCAGCTTCAGCCCATACTCTCTGAGGGTGGAGAAGGTATCTGCCAAATCTGTCAGATGATCACAACCCGTTTGCTCTTCACCAGCATATCGTCTATGTAGACCTCCATGGTGTTGCCGATCTGCTTTTTGAACATCCGATTCATCAGCCTTTGGTATGTTACCCCGGCGTTCTTCAGTCCAAACGGCATCACTTTGTAACAATAAACTCCCTTCAGAGTGATAAATGCCGTCTTTTCCTGATCCGGGGCATAGAGAGGGATCTGATGATATCCTGCTCGGGCATCCAGGAAGTCCATTCGTTCATACCCGGCTGTGGCATCTACTAGCTGGTCCACCTTTGGCAGGGGGTAGTCATCCTTTGGACATGCTTTGTTTAGATCTGTAAAATCTACGCAGACACGCCATTTCCCCCTTTCTTCTTTGCGCATACTGTATTGGACAGCCATTCTGGGAACTGTATCTCTCGAATGACATCGGCTCTCAGGAGTTTGTCTATTTCCTCGTTGACCGCGTTGGTGTGATGCGGGGCCATACGTCGTGGCCTCTGCTTTACTGGCTTGTGCGACGGGTCAACATGCAGCCTGTGAGTGATTATCTCGGGGTCTACCCCTGTCATTTCCATCTCGTTCCAGGCGAACACGTCTGTATTTCCCCTTAGGAACTCGATCATCTCCTCCTGTTCGGCTGTAGGCATCGAGGTCCCCACTAAGAAATACCTCTCTTCTTCTCCCTCTATCAAGGGCACCTTCCGGAGGTCTTCAATCGACCGTTCAGTCGGGTCTATCCGGGGGTCATCCATTCCCGGACGCCCGGACTGTAATTGCTATTTTTCCATGATCTCTTCCGGTGCTCGCCCCTTCTCCTGGCTGGACGCCCCGGCTCGGACGGCCGAATAAAAACAGTTCTTCGCGGACGCTTGGTCCCCCCGGATCTCCATGATACCCTCGGGCGTGGCGAATTTTAACTTCTGGTGGAAAGTGGAGTGGACCGCTCCCAACGCATGCAGCCATGTTCGCCCCATAATCACGTTGTAGGGAGAGTCTGTATCGATCACCACAAACTCGGTGTCGATGACAAAGGGACCAGTGGCAACTGGCAATGTGATTTTACCCACGGGCAAGGCGAATGAGCCGTTGAACCCGATGAGGGGTGTTTTGACTTTGGTGAGGTCTTTGGGGCCAAGACCCATCCGTTTCAGAGTTTCGAAGTACATCACCTCCGAAGAGCTCCCTGAATCTATCAAAATTCTCTTGACATCGAATTTCCCTATCTTCAGGGTCAAGACAAGGGCGTCGTTATGAGGAATCACCACGCCTGTCAAATCCGCGTTGGAGAACGTAATGCCAAGCTCACCCATCCTGGCCCTTTTACTTGATGGCCCCACATCACCCTCGGCTACCTTTCTTGTAAAAGCTACCCTCTTGAGGTCGGACTCGAGCTCCTTGGACGTGGGGCGCTCCAGCGGACATATATGAATGACGTCTATGACGTTGTCCGGTTCCTCGGTCGGGGCAAGGGCTCGTCTCTCTTCTGGCCTAGGCTCTATGTATTCTTTCAAATGTCCGTCTCGGACCAGGCTTTCCAAGAACGATTTGAACACCCTGCAGCTTTCGGTGCGATGCCCGACATCCCGGTGATATGAACACCTAACTTTTTGATCACGGTGGAGGGGTCGCTCTGCATCCTGGGCGGCCATTTGAAGAACGGCTCGTGCTTGATTTTATAGAGCAACCTGAAGATGGGTTCCTTGAAGACAGTGTGAACTCCTCTGGACGAACCCCCTGGACGGGGTAGCAATCCCTTTCGGGGAATATCTTCGCGCTCCTTCTCCTTTCTCTTGGATTGGAGGGCTCGGTTTTTGTTGCTTCCCATCTCGTCCTCAACCCTCGAGTACTTGTTAATCTGGGCCATCAGTTCCCCCATATCCGAGGGAGTCTTCTTGGTCAGGGATCGGTATAGGTCCGTGTCCCTCGCCAAGCCGAGCCGAAAAGATGCCGCTGCCACGACCTCCGAGCAGCCTTCTACTTCATTGACCTCTTCCCAGTATCGGATGGCGTACTGGCGAAGAGTTTCGGATTCCCTCCGTCTGAGGGTCAACAATGATCCAATATCTTTGGGGCGTTTACTTCCCGTAATGAATCGAGCCAGGAACTGCCTAGTCAATTCCTTCCAGGACCCAATACTGTTTGGGGGAAGCGTCTCAAACCATTTCATCGCAGAGTCCCCCAAGCTCATAGGAAATACTCGGCAAAGAAACCGGTGGTCTGAATGATAGAGGGACATCATCTGCTTATATTGTCTGATATGGGCTTCGGGGTCGGACCGCCCGTCATAGGTTTTGAACCGTGGTATGACAAATTTTCTTGAGACCTCCATCTCACTGATCTCCCTTGTAAAGGGTGTTTGTATGACTTCGTCCTCGGCCTCATCCTGGACAGTCTTACCCTTTCTCCTGGAGTCTAATCGGGCTCTGAGATCAACTTCTTCCTTGACGGGATGCCTTCTGAAGTCCCTCACTTCATTGGTAAGCCCCTCATTTCCCGGGCGTCGCGTGGATTGGGTTGAGTCCTCCTCGGATTCATCTCCCTTTCTCCGTCTGGACAAACTTCGTCGTAGGTCGTCCAGGGCCAATGGCCTTGCTTTCCTGGACTGGTTGTCATGATGATGTGCGCCGGCTCTGTGTCGCTTTGGGGCCCTAGAGCTTTCTGCTTTGTGGTCTAGGTGGTTTCTTAGATCCTTCGTTTCCGCCTCTTGGGCGGGAAGCCCACGGGAAAGGAATGAATCCCTCGACCCTCCGCCTGAGGCGGCAAACTCGTCGAGCCGGCTAAGAACGTTTACATTGTCCTTCTCCAGCTGACGTAATCTATCGCCAAATTTTTCTTCAATCACCTCCGCCAGCTGACGAGCCAAGGGGGCTGATCCCCCTGACCTGATCCCCATACTGGTCTGAGGGGTAACTCCTCTTGACCGAGTAGAGGCACTTTTATTCGTGTTGGTGTGATCCCTCCCTCCGTGATGACAGGGAGCTTGTAACTCGAGACTCCTTTGGTGGGGTCCTTTCCCTTTCTGTCGAGTGTTCACCATGGTCACTGTTCTTTAGAGAGAAAAGACTAGGTAAATTAGTCGTTTCCCACAGACGGCGCCAGATTGTGCGTGCAAGATCCTGCACAATATAAAAAACGAGAACAGATCTCTCCCCTGGTGAACTTCGGGTAAGCCGGTGGAGTGACCAAACACGCTGCTTGGGACAGCGTGCACGGTACGGTGGTAACCCGGAACGGCAACGGGAGACCCTGGGAAAGGAGTGACGGTCCTGTAAGACTGGAAGAGGTTCCTGGAACAAAGAAGAACAAGTTAGAAGGGCGCCGGAGTGTTTTCCGGCGTATCCCCTCCGACGGTCTAGTCAGTCTTTGAGAGAGAGAGAGAGGATAGAGGAAACACTGAGTGTGTTGTAATAGAGAGTTTGTTGTTGCATACCCGCTTTGCCTTTTGGGAGGAGTATTTATACCTTAAAAACTCATGATTGCTGTCAGTGTGGTCAGTAGGTGATCATTAGGCACAGGTAGCGTGTACATTTGATTCTGATGAGGAATGTCTTCTCTAATTAACTGCTCGGGGTCCCGAGCAATCAATGCTGGGTCGTCGGGATGCCGACGGTACAATGTGCTTCTCTCGGGGAGGATGCAATAAATGCTCTGTAATAGGAGCATTTATTGCCTTTCATTTCCGAGCCTTACCGCATTGAATGCGGTCTCATCAAGGGAATGGTGCAATTAATTGTTTGCTTTTCCAAGTCGCGTGTCAGCAACGGCATGCGGTTTGTCTGTCCCTGATGTGATATCATATGTCACGCGTCCATCCCCTATTGCTTGTGACCTCTGTTATTTCAGTACGTTCTGACATTACTTGTGTAAGACGAGGTCATGATGAATAGCCTAGACTAGCCTAGGCTAATGACCTGCACGTCAATAGCTTATCCTGGAGTAGAGGAAGCGTCCAGGAGGGGGTACCTCTCGGCACCGAGGAAAGGCTCCTCTCGGAGACCGAGGGAGGTATGCCGACCGAGGTACATATCAGCCCGAGGCCACGTACCGGTTGAAAAATATACTGAATGTATGATCCTATATGTCGGTACCTCGGGGGCGAGGACCATATGCGCCGATGATACTTGATCTTAGCAACAGTGCTTTAGTAAAACCGAAGACACGTGTCTTCATCATAGAGATTTTTCAGAAAAGTCCCATCATATATATATATATATATATATATATATATAGAGAGAGAGAGAGAGAGAGAGAGAGATCACTTTAAAATGTTAAAAATATCACTATTATGGAACTACATTTTGTTAGAACTATATTGTAACCAACCGAGTAACATTTGGGTCAAGTTGAGCAGCATCAAACACAAGGGACATGAGAATTTCCAGGTAAGGGGAAAAATCCCGCTCTTCGTTTCTCCAAAGTTCTTTCCATGTCTGCAATACAAAATGACATTTATCTATTATGTAGTCCAAATAAGCAGATACATAAAAAGGCTTCACATAAAATGGCTCCGACAATCTGCTCCTCTAATACTCTGGCAGTTAATAATAATATGCTATACACATTACTCAATTATGATTGAAGAAATCAAAGGCTAACCACCAAGAAAATATGGTCTCTACTACCTCTGATACCCTTTCTTGCCACGAACGCGTATCATGCTGCGGACCAAATCTCATCAATGATAACCTATCACGCCACAAACCAAGTCTCATCACGAGCATCTCAACTTCCTAAATTAAAAATGAACAACACATAAGCTCCATCATGCCTGCTGATTAAATAATTAAAGTGGTTCTATGTACGTTGCCCACAAGTAATTCATGTGCATGCAATTTATATACAAATGTGGATAAAAGGCGATACCACGGTATTTTCAATATCTCTTGTCACAATTCTATCATCCCCACGTACCCTCACCTCCACTCCTATTGGATCCACCCATCCCAACACTGACTCAAAACCTGAAAAGTTACTTATTATTTTGCTAAATCAAGGAAAATACAAAATTTAAATTTAAAATAGTTTTGTGAGAATAGTTATATAAGTCATTTGGAATGATTTAATTTGATAAGATCAATGCATTATTATTATTAAATCATTCAACATTATAAAAATTTATTACTTGATGAGGAAAGATAGACAACTATAGTGAGGAGCTTGAATGGGGTTGAAAGTTTAATCACAATAGACTTTTGAGGAAGTTGAAAACTGATAAAGAAAGTGAGAGACTGATATGTGCAAATTAAAATATATTTAAAAAAACAAAAATTTCAAAATTAGTTTCTAAGTTTTAAAACTCACAGAAGTACATTTAAATACAAAAAAATAGGAAAAAAAATGCCAATTTTAGATTGAGATAATGAGTGTAAGATTTAGCCATACATAGTCCAAAGGACTTATATTTGTTGTTTTTTGTAACATACATGCATATGAATTATTTGACAATGGGCTTGTTGGGATATTGTACTTGCAATATTAAATGATGATATACCTTTGATACTATAAGACAGCTCCTTATACTCCCATCCAAGTGATCCCTTAGATTGTCCCCAGTGCAATATTTACTGAAAACTAGAATTGCTGAAGCAGCATTGCCCTGCACCATACAAATAACAAAGAATCGATGTGAATTTTTTCTTGTTATAAAAGAAAGAACGTAGTTGATGAAGTTAATAAAACAAGGGCAAAGACGAAAACTACCAACAATGTTCACAATAATAACGATAATGACAACGAACACTAACAATGTCCATTATCTCCTGAGCCATTCATTGCATCTAATCACAAGAAATGAAAAACAAACAAAGAAGCAGTACCGAGCAAAATATTGACAAAAACAACATGAACGAAGTCATGCCTTCATAAATGGTTCAAGGTCCAAATAGCAGTAATTTACATCTTACAAACATAGCCCTAATAGGCAATGGCCATTATCAGCAGGATTGCACACCGGCCAAACATTTCCTGAAGTTAAATCTCCCCTAATACAACACCCGAATAAAGATGAACAAGAACTAGCACACATCAAGCAAGTGACAACAATTGCAAAGGTAGCTTCCCACATCATACAAAAATACAGTGAATAAAACTTACTTGGATGACACTGGACAATTGAAAAACTTAACTTCAATCGTAGCTTATCAATATTCTGTTGACCTAAAACAGATTTTAGTTGATTTTTGGTTGACTTTGAACTTATATTAAAGTGGGACTTGCTCCTTGTTTCGAGTAAATATTTGTGCGTTCGTGTTTTACTCCCTGAAGACAATTACGTGGTATTATTTTTTGCTTAAATCGAGTAAGAAATGAATGAGAAAATAGGCTCCAAAGTGACCTCCTTGATTTATGGAAAGGGTGGGGCTATTCCCACCCCACAAATCTCTATTTTCACCCCATTTAATTTATCATTATCAAACTATAAAGTTCACCCCTTCTATACCCACCACATTAGTAACTAAGTTCACCACATGCTACATACACCTCATTAATAGTTAAACTCAGTCAATCTATGTATACTCCTTTAAATAAAGAAGTCATTGTAAGAAAAAAAAAATAAAAGAACGAACAAGGAAAAAACAAAAAAAAAGAAGAAAATCGAAACAAGAAGAAAAAAAAAACTAAGTAAAGATTAAAGGAACAAACAAATCTACAAGATGCAAAACCGAGTATAAATAAAAAAAAATAAGCATCAAGCATAGATACAAAATCAAATAAGAATAAAAAACAAATATAGATGCAGAACTTTAACAAGATAAAAAAAATAAATAATCTGAAAATATACATATATATATACACGCATATAAATTTTAAATACAAAAATTATTAAATATGACAGAAATATCAAAACATAACGAAAATAATAAAAATATATATAACAAACATAAAATCAAACATAGAATTAATTTGAGAACTAATATTAACTTGTATCCTATTGAAAAATTTCATATTGAAAAATAATTTTTGTGCGCGCATGAAATGAGATAGAGAATAAAGCTCTAATTATGTCAAAATATAAAGTATGTTCAATTATTAAAAGGAGTGTGTGTAGTATGAAGTGGACTTAGTTACTAATGAGGTGGGTATAGAAGAGATGAACTTAGAAGTTTGATAATGAGAAATTAAATGGTGTGAGAATAGAAATTTGTGGGGGGTGGAAATAGCCCCACTCGTATGGAAACAGAAGTTGTGCAATGTGGGATTTGACATGAATCCCACATTAGTTGAGGAAAAAATTCTACATAAGTATAAATAGGCCAAGTTTGTTCTATGATATTAGACACCAAGGGGTACCACCATTTTATGAGCGGAGCAAATGCCTACATGCCTTCAGTTCAATCAAACACGTGCGTCGCTCGCTTCGCCACGATCCAGCCCAGCTGGACACAGGTGTTGGTTAGACCAAACCTTATCTTTCTGAAAAAAAATTTGTTTAAAAAATTGAGTGTGAATTTCTTAATTCGAAATATAATTTCGGCACCCGTTGGATTTAAAATTCACACTGATTCAAATTAGTGTTCCCTTTAGTAATAAATTTTAGTTATATCTGTTCAAGAGTAAACAGTAAAACAAAATGGTATCTTCTGAAACACGACAGAAGGAATTGTTCTATTTCCAAACTTCACCTTCAATAAACGTAAATTTATTTCCAATTTTTTTCTATCCTGATCCTGAATCATGTGTCTTTTTAGGTACTGTGACAGATTATCAAGGTTAGTACAAACATAGATAAGAGTTAGGTTCGTCCGGTTCAATTGATTGTGCAATACCGAAGGTGAAACATCTGAAGGTGAGTGAACAAGATTAGCCTTCTAGTGTACCTCCGAAGCCATACTAGGTCTAGCTGACCGACCTTTTATCTAAAGCGTGTCTGTCGTCGTGGCCTTCGGATGATCTCTTTGCTGGCTAGTCTGATCTCATGTGTACCCAGTACCTAACCTTATTCTCCAAGTCACCGACATTGCATGTGGAATTTTCGCTCCAAAAAGGAGAGTCTTGTCTGGGTTGTATCCGTTCGACATGATGACTGTCCGGATCACTCACTATTCTCTCTATACCCAGATTAATTCCACTATGCATCACTGAATTTCGGCATTTAAGGCGTCTCATATAGTCCTATTTTTGACATTAGGAGTTTGCATTTGACAGTACACAACACAATTTCTAGTTCTTTGAACGAGTAGATTAGAGTACTACTTCTATTCGCATGAATATCATTGTATACTGGGAGACAAACGCTTTGATTTCTATAAGCACCAAGTGTGACGGCAAAATTTGTCTTAAAGATATAGTGTCAAACACTAGTCTTGATGGTTAGGTTCTATGGAAGAATGGAGGACTCTACGAGCTTGCAAGCGGAACTTTGGGGCATCCTGAAGGGCCTTGAACTCGTCCAAAGAAGAGGGTTAGGACCAGTGATGGTCGAAAAAGATTCCCTCGAGTTATCCAGTCTTCTTGTTTTTAAGCCACAAGAAACACACCCCAGCAGGGCATTCATTGCCAAGTGTTTTTAGCTAATGGAGGCGAATAGAATTCATATTGTGCATACACGCATGGAAGGAAACCAGTGTGCCGATTTCCTTGCTAACTTGGGAGTCCAACAAGAAGATGCCATGGAGGTTCTTGAAGATCCCCCACCTCAACTGGGGAGCCTGCTGAATACAGATTTAGTTAGTGTTGCATTTACTAGAAAGTCTATTTAGTTTTGATTTAATTTTCCAATGTACCCAAAACAAATAAAAAAAACACTAGTCTTGATCTAAAGAAATTTCAATAACAGTTCTTGATCTGCAAACGGGTTAGTTTATATATTGGTTTGATTACAAATTTATGTGTAACTATTTCGTACATACTTATAACTGTTTCGTGCATACTAGTTTAACTATTTCGTTCTTGACTCTTTATAATTATTCTAAGTTGCATGATATAAATAAGAGATTTTAATAAGTAATTTTACTATATTTAGAACACCATAAACAACAAATTCAAGAATGTGATGTAAAAAAAATAGAACCATAACAAAAGGGGAGCAGTAGAAGAAGGAAGGGCTAAAGGAACCGATGCTTCCAAAACACACTCATGACCCCCACTCAACAATTAACAAACCTCTTAAACATGTGCAGTCGTGACATACATATAATGCTTGCACAATTAAACTACATGATCCCCACTCAACAATTAACAAACCTCTTACACATGTAATATGAAATGTTAAAAGTACAAATTCATAAGTTCACATTCTCTAACAGTTTTAAACTTTTAGAATAAAAATAGTTTAACATAGTATCAGAGCAGAAGAAGTCCAATGTTAAGTCTCGTCGCCACCTGATCATAAATTGTTTTTCATGTGCTAGACATAAAAATCAGCCATATCTGAGGAGTTATGTAAAAAAATAAATACTTGAATT
>CAUOFW020009095.1:0-13844 GCA_963454935.2 Ilex paraguariensis
ACAAGATCAAGGCCATTCTTGACATGAAGTCACCCTCCTCAACCAAGGAGCTTCAGCGCCTCAACGGAAGAATCGCAGCATTAAAAGGTTTGTCTCCAAATCTGCAGACAAATGTCTCTCTTTTTTTCAAAACTCTCCGAAAAGCCTTTGAGTGGAAACTGAGGCAGAGGAGGCTTTTCAAAGGCTCAAAGCCTACCTAGCAGCACCTCCTCTCCTATCACATGCTACCCTGGAGAAACTCTCCATCTATACCTTTCTGCTTCCCCATCAGCGGTAAGCTCAGTGCTCGTTAGAAACAACAATGGAGTGCAGAAACCAGTTTATTACGGGGGTAGGGCATACCAGGGGGCAGAGGTCAGATATTCAGCACTAGAAAAATTGGCACTCGCTCTGGTCACGACAGCGAGACGACTGCGACACTACTTCCAGGGCCATCGTATGGTGGTCATCACCGACCAACCTCTTAAAAGAATCTTGGGAAAGCCGGACGTATCTGGCAGACTTCTTAAATGGGCAGTAGAACTCGGGGAATTCGACATTCAGTACCAACCTAGGACGGCCATCAAAGCACAAGTCCTAGCAGATTTCGTAGCTGAACTCACACCAACAGAAGATGGGAACGATGAGGATCCCCAAATGCCAAACGGAGACATCAAGAAGCCTAACAAAGACCCTCAAGCAGGCGCCCAAGCCTCCTCCTCAGGAGCCCAAACAACTTTTTCTGATGACCAAGCACCACAGGCTACACCTCTAGCTCCTGCACCACAGGCTGCACCTCTGGATGCCCAGGCACCACAGGCTGCACCTCTGGATGCCCAGGCACCGCAGACTGCACCTCTAGCTCCTGCACCACAGGCTGCACCTCTGGATGCCCAGGCACCACAGGCTTCACCTCCGGATGCCCAGGCATCACAGGCTACACCTCCCGGTCTTCCACTTCAAATTCCAAATTCTCCACTCATCTGCTTTGGAAACTCTATGTAGATGGCTCCTCGACTAGTGAAGGAGGAGGAGCGGGCTTAATCTTGATCAGCCCAGATGGCACCACTCTCAGATATGCGATGAAGCTCCACTTTTATGCTTCCAATAATGAGGCAGAATACGAAGCCCTCCTTTCTGGATTAAGATTAGCGATGGAAATGGAGGTTCAACACCTTGCCACCTACAGTGACTCTCAGTTGATAGTCAATCAAGTCAGGGGCGAGTTCGAAGCCAAAGGAGCCAAAATGCAAGAATATCTCAACATGGCTAGAAACATGATCACAAAATTCCACTACTTCCAGATAAACCACATCCCCAGAGAGGATAATATGGCTGCCGATGCACTCGCAAAGCTCGCTTCATCCATGGAAGCCTCATCAGGGGAACCAGTACTAATTGGTCACCAGTGCAAGCCGAGCAGGATGGACATGGAGGCCACAAATATTGACTGTGTATCTACTGAGTCAGACTGGATGACCCAAATCAGGGCATACCTCCAAGAGGGTGTGCAACCAGATGATCCCCTAGAGGCCAGGAAGCTAAGGATAAGGGCCTCCAAGTTTGCCATCTTGCAGGACACTCTATACAAGAGAGGTTATTCCTTGCCGTGGTTACGATGTCTTTCACCTGAAGAAGCTCACTATGCCTTGCGAGAAATCCACGAAGGAATCTGTGGGAATCACTCTGGAGGGCGTTCCCTTGCCCACAAGGCGCTCAGACAAGGCTACTTCTGGCCTACCATGATAAAGGACGCCCAGGAGTTCTCCAAAAAATGCGACAAGTGCCAACGCTTTGCGACTGTGCCGAGGCAACCACCTGAGGAGCTAACAACCATTTCAAAGCCCATGTCCTTTCTCCAAGTGGGGCATCGATATCCTAGGCCCCTTGCCTCTAAGCAAAGGGCAGTGCAAGTTCGTAGTGGTGGCAGTCGACTATTTCACCAAGTGGTCAGAGGCAGAACCTTTAGCAAAAATCACAGACGCAAAGGTCAAAGATTTTATCTGGAAAAACTTGGTCTGTCGCTTCGGGATTCCCCATGCCATTGTCAGCGACAACGCCAAGCAGTTTGACAACAAGCTGCTGAACTCTTTCTGTTCTGACCTTCAAATAAAACAACCTCACTCCAGCCCGGCACATCCACAAGCAAATGGACAAGCAGAGGTCATGGTAAGAACCGTGCTACGCAATTTAAAGACAAGGCTTGAAAAAACAAAGGGCCTTTGGGTAGAGGAGCTGCCAGGCGTACTGTGGGCTTATCGAACCACACCAAGAACCCCTACTGGGGAGACTCCTTTTTTCCTCGCCTTCGGAACCGAGGCGGTCATCCCTGTGGAAATAGGGGTACACTCCCTAAGGGTCCAGCACCACGATCCCATCACCAACGAGGAAGGACTCCGTAGCAACCTCGACTTGGTGGAGGAAGCAAGGGAGATGGTTGTAGTTCGCAACGCGGAGTATAAACGGCGCATGACAAGGTACTACAATTCGAGGGTGAAGCCCCGTTCTTTCCAACCTGGGGATTTGGTCCTCAAAAAAGTAATCCTCGCTACAAAAGATGCACGCGAAGGAAGCTGGGACCAAATTGGAAAGGGCCCTACCGCGTAACAGAAGTAGTGAGACCAGACACCTACAAAATCCAAGATTCTGAGGGAAAAGTTTTACTCCATCCATGGAATGCAGAGCACTTGAAAAGTATTACCAATGACACCTTGAGAGCATCAAAGCAGTAGAAGTTGGGACTTGATTTGATTTTTAGGGGTGTTACCCAAGATTTCAATATTTTTTTTTTTGGGAATTATTACCCAATATCGCTTTTTATAAGCAATAAATTAATAAAATTTTCTATGTCATTTACTCCAAAAAGATTTTCTGTATTTCATTTCAAAGGAGTATCGGTACAAAAATAAGGCCAGATACCGCCTTTTCAAAAAAAAAAAAAAATCAAAAGTCCTAAACACTCTAACTGCTCTCATGGTCGTCCCCCACCTCCTCCTCATTGTCATCAACAGCATCAGATCCCCCTCATCACTGTCGTCAGTGGGCACGAAAGGTGAGAAGTCAATATTAGGGAAAGCGGTAGAAACTTTCCCTCGGAGATCCTCGAAACCATCAATAAAAGCATCTGCAAGACCATTCTCCAAGTCTTCCTCAGCACAGGAAACTCTCTCCTGAGCAGCCGTCAACTTTGCCTCTGCAACAGCTGCCTCTCTGAGCATGGCCCTCCCATGGGCCTCTACAAGCTCAGCCTCTCTGAGCGCGCTCCTCTCGCGGACTGCCAAAAGCTCAGCCTCTAGCTTAGTGGCCCTCTCATGGGCTGCAACAAGCTCACCATCCCTGAGCGCGCTCCTCTCGTGGACTGCCAAAAGCTCAGCCTCTAGCTTAGTGGCCCTCTCATGGGCTGCAGCAAGCTCACCATCCCTGAGCGCGTCCCTCTCGCGGGCCGCCAAAAGCTCGGACTCAAAATTAGAAAATCTTTCATGTGCTGCCACAAGTTCACCCTCCCGGAGCACGTCCCTCTCACGGGTCACCAAAAGCTCAGAATCAAGCTCGACAATCCTCTCCTGAGCAGTAATAAGCTCCCTCTGCACAAGGCTAAGATCCTGCTTCAGCTTGTCTTGATTATAGGCCCTCGAAAGCAAGCAGATGGAGGAAGTCGAAACCTAAAAAAAAAAAAAAAGAGTCAAAAACACAGGAAACGACTGGAGAAAGGGAAATAGCAGACCCTTACCTGAGCCAGACCTTCCAAATACGTGTTGACGATATTGTCAGTGCCCGAAGCGCTAAGCTCAGAAACTTCTGGCCCAAACACAAACCTCCCAAGCCTTGCCCTGATAGCTGTCGGTCTCCCCATCATAGAACCAGCCCAAATCGGCACTTGGGTAGAAGTTCCTGAACAAGGAGGAGACAAAGGAGGGGTAGCACGAGGAGAGGATAAAGGTGGAACAGATGTGCCTGGCAAGGAAGATTCTGGAGCAGCAGTTGGAGAAGTTGTCAGTTGAGAAGGAGCCACCGTGGAAGCCACATGGGGGGCATCATCCGTCCTTGTCACTTTGGAAGAAGGAGGGCTCCTGCTAGAAAAACGGGACACCACCACCCTCTTACTTGCTGCAAGAGTAGAGAAGGGTTAGATAAAAAAAAAAAAAAAAGGAGAGGAAACTAGCTCACCCTTTTTCTTCGAAGAGGAGCTGCCAGATTTCTGAGATGGAGCTACAGCTCTAGTATACTTGGGCAGGAGAACTCCCAAATCTTTACAAGGGCAAGCTTTGACAGCCTCCAATTTTCACTCCTGGTCCCGGGAAAGCACAGGTATATCTGCATGAAAAAAGTGAGCACACACGCAAAAAAAAAAAAAAGGAAAAAGAAAAAGTGTGCAGCATACCGGGTTTTTTAGCAGCACCCCAATGTGTTGGCACCGAAACTCTGTCGGCTTCTGAAGCCCATTCTCCACCAATAAAGAAGAAACAAGATTTTCAGCCGCCGCAATTAGAGCGCATTCCTGTAAGCACTGTACCACTCCGTGCGGTAAAATAGTATCATCCCCTATTTGGTGTAGGGGTTTCGCTCAAATTATATGCTGCATGAAACTCCATAGGGGAAGCATCCTCGTGGTGCACCTTTCTCCATAATGCAAGAAAACCGAGCAAGACTCTCCAACCGTTGGGCGCTAGTCGCCCCGGAGTCAAGGAAAAGTAATGCAAAACACGACAAATGGGGGAGGACATGGAAAATCTTAACCCAGCCTCAAGCATCTCCTCGTAGACAACAATATCCCCGGAAGAGTCATCACAAGCAAACTCGCCCAACTCAGCCCGACGGCACAACACGGTCGGAGGGATGCGATAAGTAAAAACAAGCCTTGAAATATCTTCATTTAAGCGGAACAAACTAGAAAAGGTGCTCACCTTAGACCCGTCATCATCAAGTCCCACTTTGCTCTTGAGTTTCTTCTTCCGGGGCCTTAAGGAGTAGTCCAAATCATCATTGGGAAAGTCCTGAGGAACTTGAATCGGGGGAGCTACAATAGGGGCTTGATCATCAAGGGCAGCACCCAAAGCTTCCTTACTACTTGCAATGTCTAGCCCAACGCCTGGAAGTGTGTCTGACTGCTGTTGCTCGTCAAAACAAAGTTGCCCAATAGCTTGAAGGGTGTCTGGCCCTTCAAAATTGCGCAAATCAGAATTTTCGGCGTAAAAATCAGCACCTAAGGCGCCCAAATCAGCACCTCAAGTGGGAATCGGATCAGCCCGTGCTCCCAGGCCACTGCCTAGCTCTCCCTAATAAACCTTGGACTGATTTTCAGCGCCCCTTGATGGAAAAATGTTGCTGCCCAGCGTTCCAAAGCTGCCCAACGTAGCAGAACTGAAGCTGTCCAGCGCAGCTGAGTTGTCCGGGACAGCAGAAGCAACAGCCAGGCTGCTGCCCAGCACACCTGGGCTGTCCAAGACAGCAAGGCCAGCGCCCAGGCAGCTGCCTAGCGCGCCTAGGCTGTCCAGGACAGGAGGAGCAGAGCCCAGGCAGCCGCCCAGCCCCCCACCTGCGAGCGCGCACGCTGCCCAGCTGTGCGCCTGCCTAGTCGCGCGCCCAGCCGTTTCCTTTCGCTGCCCAAGCCACTCCTCGCGCTGCCCATCTCCCCTTCACTGTCCAGCCCTTCATTTACAGCCCCAAAGCTGTCCAAAACAGCATTCGAATGCTTAAAACCAGCCTCCAAGTTCTCCAAAATGATGCCTACTTCCTCCCTTTCTTCAACCTCCACCACTCCCTCTTCAAAATAAAGTGGGAAAGACTTGAAGTTTAAAAAAAAATAATAATAATAATAATATAGTCAATGCTCCTTCTCCAAGTCTCATTGGACATGGGGCATTGGGGGGCAAATGATGGGTTAAGCCCAAATAGTCCAATTTATATGTTAAAGTCCAACTCCAGTTGAAGAGCCCAACCTCATTTTGAATCTACCAAGCCCAAGACAGTCCAAGACCGGTTAGACTTTTTGCTTAGCACGTCATCAAGAGAAGAGCATGAGAAACTTATCTGCACCACCGAAGGAAACGGTCCAAGCTTTGACCACGTTTCATGAAGAGCTCCCCAACCTCATCCTTTCGTTGAGGATAGGTCATGATCTCCACCAGAATGATCTCTTAGCTGCGATAAAGTAGCCTTGATGATAAGTCATGATCTCCACAAGAATGATCTCTTAGCTGCTATAAAGTAGCCCCAATCTGTGAGGAGACGAAAAAGACGGAGGACACGCCCTACCAACACTTACAGAGGATAGGCCGACGACCGGAGACCACTTTCTTTGATTCTCCATTCTCTCAAAGCTTGTATCTCTATTCTCTATACCTCTGAATTAATAAAATACCCGGTAACTGAAGCCATTGAAGAGTGGACGTAGGTCGAATTGACCGAACCACTATAAATCGTGTCTTCTTTAATTTTTTTCATTGATTTCATTGCATTTATTACCTACACTTGACAGGTGGTGTGCAAAACTATTTTTGTGCATCATCATCTTTATTTTTAATTCAATAAAAGCATGTTATGTTTAAAATTATTATATTTTTTAGTTTTTATTTTTATTTTATTATTTTTCAATCAATAATTATAATTCAACAAAGAATAGAAAGGTAAAACTATCATCTTCTTGCCCAAAGTCCATCTTTTTTGAGCTGAAGGGAAAGGTATTCCTCCCAATTTTCCTTTCCCTGCAAACCAAATGGTGGAAACGCTTTCTTTCCTTTATATTTTCCTCCCTTGATTTTTCATTTTCCTCCCTACCAAACAGGCCATAAGTCTCCATGATAAACTAGCTTATGTCAAAAAAGTAATTATTTTGTAGCGATCATCATATCATCTTAGATGGCATAATGAACTCGATCAGTAGAAAGAAGACATAGTAATTAATTGGGTTACATGTAAGATGTAGCTCCTACTTTGAAGGAAAAGAGAGGTCGAGACCCCCCACCTCATCAAGAAGGGGAAGGGATCAGGTCGGTCTTAATTTTTATGTTCTCCCTTAGTATATCGAAACAACTATTTCACCTGTCGAATTTCAATCTAAATAGAATTTCGGTCCAAATTGAAAGTATGCATCAGCACACTCATTTATACAGATCACTAACCATGAAATTAAAGGCCGGCTGGTGTGTATAAGAATATGAGAATCTGAATATAATGAATGGTAAGGGCAAAAATTGCCATGGGGGCATTCTTGTTCTTGTATCTAATGTCCGAAAGAGATTCCAAAGTTTAAACCCCACTTGGGAAAATAAGTTGCTATTGTTTTGTCTTTGGCTCTACCACTGCCTACTACGGCTAGATTTCGAATCTAGAAATTTCGATGCTTCTGCTTGTAGGTTTGGTCTCTTTTGTCGAGTTTTATTTTATTTTTTAGTTTACTTTTGATTTCTAAAGTATGTATTTTTTGTTAGTTTAGTCTTTATTGTATCAATTTGGTCCCTAAAATATTCAATTCACGTAATTTTAGTCTCTACATAGACGAACCATTAAATTTTTGACAAAATAATTATTAAAAACGTGTTTTGAACTTAACGTTTTTAATTGAAAAACTAAAATTTTAAAATGTGCTATTTTTTTGAAGCTATGGTAACTTGAACAAAGTTTAAAAAACTATATAATTACGGGTAATATACAGTTTCAAAATCACTTTAGCTCGGCCGTTAGATTACTTTCTTTGTTTCTTTTGTTTTTTTTTTTTTAATTTAACAGTCAGAGTTGTCCAGGCCAACTTACACACACATCGACTAATTCTCTTCACAGTCTGGTTAAAGACAGATCATCTACATTGGGATTAAGGTATTCAAAAAGGATAAATTTCGCATGACCTGTCCACAAAGAATTGTCAAAATTTAAATTCAAGACGTCTAAATTTATTGTTCATTTCTATTCTCAGTTGGGCTTCCTTGGGTTAGTTGATTCCTTTCTTGCCGTCCATTTCCTGTTGTTTATCGATAGCATAGGTCGGTAGTTGATTCTTCACTTACTTCATGTTTTTTAGGATAACATGCATAAGTGTATATATATAGACGATATATACTCAATCATTTACTTAAATATAATCGCCTTGCCGGCCAAGAAAAAATTTCGGCAACAAATTTCACTACAATTAAACACATGAATCGAAGCATATCCATATGCTTCTCTCCTACTTGAAGTTATCAGTTTTTCATACAGTTTGGTGATTAAATTTCGGGAAACACATGTTTACAAAGAAGTTATAATGGATTGAGGTAATTTGTGATCAATCACACAAATTTATGATCAATAAAAATATTGTGATCGATTACGAATAATCGTAACGTATCATGTGTAGGGCGTAACTTGATCTTTAAGAGTAGTAATTTTGGAACGTTTTGGGTACCCAAGTTGTTTTTTAATTTAAATTTGTCTTGGGTATCATTTTATTTTAACCGTCTAGTTTACATTCATCGACTAATCTCCTCTATGATTTGATCCTTCGTCTCGAGATTAAGACATTCATAAGCGATATCTTATGGCGTGACCCCAATCTCTCGTCACTTAACTAGAAAGGATTGTTGAGATTCTATTTTGGGCACCTTTGTCTCCCTATAAAAACCCTATCCCCATTCCTACAGCATTCCATAACCAGGCAACAATGGAGTTCCTGTCCAGCCATGAAGAGCTGTTTTCTGACTTCAAACTCCCATTACTAACCCTAATTCTAGCCACCATAGTAGGCCTTCTTGTTAGGTACTGTAAATCCATGGCGTCTTCTTTTCGAAGCAAGAAACTTCCACCTGGGTCATTAGGGTATCCATTTATCGGAGAAACTTTAAGCTTTCTCAGGTCACAGAAAGAAGACAAGATCATCGAATGGATGGCAAATCGGATCACCATGTATGGACCAGTGTTTAAGACCTCACTCATGGGCTCCAAGACGGTCGTTATAACCGGCCAAGCCGGTAATCGTTTTATGTTCAGTGGAGCCGACAATGGCATTGCAAGCAATCAACCAGTTCCTGTAGCAAAAATAATAGGGAAACACAGCATCTTTGAGGTCTCAGGGTCCAGACACAAGCTTGTTAGGGGTGCCATGATGAACTTTTTGAAAGCTGAAAGCCTTCAAAGACATGTTGGTCAGATGAATTCACTAGTTGAACAGCAACTATTCCAAGTACTAATCAACATCTCTTAATTTTAGCTATTTAAAATTTCAATGCTTTCGCATATATGGTACTTAAAGTTACATGCCGCTTAGTGGGGCAAAGGAATTTGAAGGTTGAGAGATGAATTAAAGTAAACAAAAGGCTGATAAAGATGAACCTTTTTATTTCAGCCTAACTATATGGGATGGGGGGGGGGGGGGGGGCAATATAGATATAGGAAATGCTTGATCTGACCATAAAATAAGAATAGGTACTATACTCAAGCGGAAGTAGAGGGAAATGCTTTCCTTGAAAGAAGCACAAGTTTCGATCAAAAAAATAGAAAGAAGCACAAGTGAAATGATACCTAGATTAGGCTGGGAAATCTGGCGCAAAGCGAAGGGATTGGATACACAACTCTCCATCCCCCCCTTAAATTTGTGGTTATATACAAGAATCTTGTACACTGAACTGTCTTTTTTTGATTCTCTTTTATATGTGATACTCTTGGTTGCAGGAACTCAATGGTAAGGATTCGATACAAGTCGTAGAATTAATGCAGAGGATGACTTTTAAGGTAACTTGTAGTCTACTTTTCAAATTAGCAGAAGGAAAAGAAAAAGATTCATTATTCAAGGATTTTACCTTAGCCCTGAGAGGGGCATGGGCAATTCCCTTGGATTTCCCTGGCACCATCTTTCGAAAAGCAGTGCTGGCTCGCGGTAGAATAACCAAGGTGCTTTCTGATCTGATTAGAATGAGGAAGAAGGATCTGGAAAATGGGAAAAAAGGGTCTCAAGAAGATGTTATTTCTACTTTTCTGGTTTTGAGGGATGAAAATGGGAAACCTCTACCAGAAGAAGAAATTATTGACAATCTTGTTACTCTCATTATTGCAAGCCATGACACAAATTCGATTCTTCTAACCTTGCTTGTAAGACACCTTGCTAGGGATGTTGATGTCTGCAATAAGGTGCTTGAAGGTATGTAATACAATCTAACAACCTAGCTAGGTATGACATATAGAAAAGGAAGATACACAATAAAGTACAATACTCGTCTTAATTAAGCATATATATATATATGTTGAGCATGCTCTCGATCAAGAGAGTACGTTGTTCATGACAAATACTCTTCCGAACCTCAAAAATATAACTTATTCTTTAGAGCTGAACCGAAAGACTATGTAGCATCCTCTCACATCTGAAAGTGTTTGATTCCCCTTTTACTTGTAGCTACGTGTCCATTTTTTTTTTTTTTTGCTACGTGTCCATAAGAGATGAATCTAGGGTTGCAAGTCAAATGGTTCAACTTGTTGATTTAACAGAAAAAGTGAAATGGTTATTAGGCTTTCAAAATGACTGACCAATCTATAATTCTATATATATATATATATATTGTGCCATTGAAATATGATAGAGCAAATGCAAGTTCTGAAAGCAAGAGAAGGAAGTGCTGGAGCGCTTGGATGGAGTGATGTACAGATGATGAAGTATACATGGAGAGTGGCCCAAGAGCTTATGAGGTTGATATCTCCAGCTTTTGGCAACTTCAGGCAAACTTCCAGAGACACCTTCTTTGGTGGCTTTGATATCCCCAAAGGCTGGCAGGTAGTGTTAGAAATTCATAAATAACTCATGAAATTGACAAGAAACTAGTGGGTTTAAGTTAATCATTAATAAATTTGGATCATAAGCGGTTTGATCCGTTATGCAAATTTAATAATTGATCAATATGAATCTAACTAGCATAATTTACACCTGATATAAAGCCGATACAATAATTATCCGTTTATACATGACCATAAATTTATGTTTTATGAATTGACATGATCCATAGATATCCCTAGGAGGATATACACAAATCACTAGACTCATGCATTAATAATGGGTTGATACAGACCTGATTAACATAACTTACACTCGATATGAATCTGCTGAGTTACTTACCCAATTTTACATGATCACAAATTCATCAAGCATGAATTGAGTAAGTTTTGACATTATCTGTTGATATATATATATATATCCCTAGGAGGAGGATGTAGACAAATCACTAGGCTTATGTATTACACATGCAAGAACACACTTGCAACATAGAGTAGTTTTGGCTCGTCATTTAAAAGGTAAAAAATAGATAAATCTAAGGAATATGGGAACCCTAATTGACTGTATCTTTCAGGTATTTTGGCGACTTCTCCAACACACATGGACAACAACATTTTTGAACAGCCAGAAAAGTTTGATCCATCAAGATTTGAGAACCCTACAAAAACTATCCCTCCATATACCTACATTCCTTTTGGAGCCGGTCCACGTATCTGCCCTGGGGCAGAATTTGCCAGGATTGAAGTGCTGCTGATAATCCATCATTTGATAGCAAATTATAGTTGGACAGAAGCAATTCCGAATGAGCCGCTGACCCGGGAACCCTTTCCCTACCCGGCCATGGGACTTCCCATCAAGCTTCATCCTAGGAAAGATGTGTAGAAACCCATTTCTGCGGCTTTGTCCCTATGTTTTTCACTGTAGGATGTATTAATAAAGTCTATCTTCTTGGCAATTTGGCATTATGTGAGAGTACAATGACAGCTTAATTTAGTAAGAGTAATCTTGCTCATTTGTTTAAGATTAATTTAGTAAGAGTAATAAATGCGATTTTCCATTTTAATCACTCTGCCATTAATGATTGGATCCACAAGTAAAATCAGATATTTTACGGTAATGCTAGACTGACCAAATTTTGAAATCAAATTTGGAGTCCAAATGACATGACAAATTAAGTTTGTCACTTAAATACTCAGACCCCCTAATTTTGAAATATTACACACAAACCCTTTAAAATTTGTACGCGTGTAACACTTAAACCCCTACAAAGTTTGTAAGTATATAATACTTAAACTCCTTAAGTTTAAAATATTTGACTAAGACCAAAAATACTTCAATCAAATATAAAATATTTTAAATTTTACAACAAAAATTCATGTTCTATTATATCATTTATTTAAATAAAATTAAAATTAAAAAAAATTCTTAAAAAATCATAATTAATATACAATTATACTATCTATTGGAATAAAATTAAAAAATCAAACAAGGGGTCTAAATTATTCATAATAGAACATGAATTTTACATTTAATTCATGTTTTATTATTTTATTTATTGAAATAAAGACAAAAATAAAAGTCCAATTTTTTTAAAAAATCATAGTTAATATATAATTATACTATCTATTAGAATAAAACTAAAAAATTAAACAAGTGGTCAAACAGTAATTGACACAATATCTTTTAGTTTTAATTGAGGTAGTTTGATATTTAATTTGGTTGTTTAAATGACCAAATTAAATTTTAATAAACAATATAATTGTAAACTAATTATGATTTTTTAAGAAAAAAATTGAATTTTTATTTTTGATTTTATTTCAATAAATGATACAATAGAACATGAATTTTGATTGTAAAATTTAAAATATTTTATATGTTATCTTTGATTGAAGTATTTTTGGTCTAAATATAATATTTTAAATTTAAGGGGTTTAAATATTATATACCTACAGACTTTAGGGGGTTTAAGTATAATTTATTAAATAATATATTTACACCAGAGGTCTAAGTGTTACGCGTGTATAAACTTCAAGGGGTCTGTGTGTAATATTTCAAATGTCAGGGAGTCTGAATAATTAAGTGACAAACTTCAGGGGGTCTAGATGTAATTCTCCCTAAAAATTTTATAATCATTCGGTCAACAATTGAAAATAAATTTAAGCTTCAATAACATTATTCTTCCTCCAATGTTTGAACCCCTGATACATCAATGACCCATAATTAATAAATTCTACCATGATTTGTCTCACGAATTGGACACGTCGTTACTATGAGTGATTTTTGTTTCAACGGGTTTGGATCATTAGGGGTTAATTTGTGATCAGCTCACTCAATAAATGAGCCGACATGAATCTGACTATGCATACGTGAATCCAACATGATATGAATTCAATTATCCACAATATATATGATCGACTCGGGTCACTGTTGAACAAATTTGACCCAATGTGATCCAGGTAACTCAAATTTGTATTTTAAATGAACGGGAATCACTGGATGAGTGGGTCTCATTAACTTTTTTAAATGTAACCCACTGATCCAATAATTTTGATTTGAAATACAAATTTAAGTTACATAACATTGCTAAAAAAAAATTTGAGCAATAAATTTTTAGCACATTTAGACATTTGGTTTTTTTCACAAAATAACGCGAACACCCTTGATGGTGTTACAACTTTTACTTTGATACCATGTTAAACACCATCTCATTAAACATTAAGTTATTAAAGAAAATGTAAATCGAATTATTTATACTTCAACAATACAACACATACCCTCAAATGCCAAGAGAATAGAATTTAGACCATCATGTATTAAAAACAGTGAGAACCCCACAAAAATGGCTTTCTCTAAACATCTTTCCTGGGATGCAGCTTGATCGGAAGTCCCATGGCTGGGTAGGGCATGGGTTCCCGTGCTAGCGGCTCGTTCGGAATCACTTCCGTCCAACTGTAGTTCGTTATCAAGTGATGGATTATCAGCAGCACTTCAATCCTGGCATATTCTACCCCCGGACAGATTCGTGGACCAGCTCCGAAAGGAATGTAAGTATATGGAGGGACAGACTTTGTAGGGTTCTCAAATCTTGATGGATCAAACTTCTCTGGCTGTTCAAAAATGTTGTTGTCCATGT
>CAUOFW020009096.1:0-13843 GCA_963454935.2 Ilex paraguariensis
AAAGCTGCAGGCATACAAATCGTTCTTGGAAAGATTGGTCCGAGATGGATACTTGAAAGAATACATAGAGCCCAGGCCAGAAGAAAGACACAATCTTGCCCCGACCGAGGAGCCGGACAACGTCATAGATGTCATCCATGTATGTCCCTGGATCGCCCCCCGTCCAAGGAACTCGAGTCCGACCTCAAAGGGTACTTTTACAAGAAGATAGCTAAGGATGATGGGGGGCCACCCAGTAAAAGGGCCAAGACTGGTGAGCCCAACATCACGTTCTCCGACGCGGACTTGACAGGCGTAGTGACTCCTCATAACGACGCCCTTGTCTTGACCTGAAGATAGGAAAATTCGACGTCAAAGGGTGTTGATAGACTCTGGAAGTTCCTCGAAAGTGATGTACTCTGAGACTTTAAAACGGATGGGTCTTGGCCTCAAGGACCTCACCAAGGTCAGGACACCCCTCATCGGATTCAACGGCTCGTTCGCCCTGCCCGTAGGCAAAATCACATTGCCAGTTGTCACGGGTCCTTTCGTCATCAACACCGAGTTTGTCGTAATTGATACGGACTCTCCCTACAACGTGATCATGGGGCGAACATGGCTGCATGCGTTGGGAGCGGTGCACTCCACTTACACCAGAAACTAAAATTTGCCACCCAGAAGGTATCATGGAGATCCGAGGGGACCAAGCGTCCGCAAAAATATTTTTATTCAGCTGTTAGAGCCGGGCGTTCACCCAAGAAAAGGGCGAGCCCCGGAAGAGATCATGGAGAAATAGCAATCACAGTCCGGGCGTCCAGGATGGACGACCCCCGGATAGCCCAACTGAGCGGTCGGTGGAGGACCTCCGGAAGGTGCCCTTGGTGAGGGAGAAAAAGAAAAACATTTCTTAGTTGGAACCGCGATGCCCACAGCAAACAGAGGAGATGATTGAGTTCCTAAGGAGGAAATCGGACGTGTTCGCTTGGACGCAATGGAAATGACGGGGTAGACCCCGAGATAATCACGCACAAGCTGCATGTTGACCCGGCGCACAAGCCTCAACAAAAGCCAGACGTATGGCCCGCATCACGCCTGCGCGGTCAACGAAGAAATCGACAAACTCCTGAAGGCCAACGTCATTCGAGAGATACAGTTCCCGGAATGGCTTTCTAACATAGTTTGCGCAAAGAAGAAGGGGAAAATGGCGTGTCTTGCGTAGACTTCACAGATCTAAACAAGGCATGTCCCAAGGACAACTACCCCTACCAAAGGTGGACCAGCTAGTGGATGCCACTGCCGGGTATGAACGCATGGACTTCCTGGATGCCCGAGCGGATATCACCAGATCCCTCTCCATCCCCAGATATCAGGAAAAAATGGCATTTATCACTCCGAAGGGAGTTTACTGTTACAAAGTGATGCCGTTTAGACTAAAGAACGTCGGGGCGACATACCAAAGACTGATGAATCGGATGTTCAAAAAGCAAATCGGCAACACCATGGAGGTCTAAATTGACGATATGCTGGTGAAGAGCAAACGAAGTTGTGATCATCTGGCAGATTTGGCAGATACCTTCTCCACCCTCAGGGAGTACGGGCTGAAGCTGAACGCGGCAAAGTGCATTTTCGGAGTGGAATCGGATAAATTCCTCAGATATCTGGTCAGCCAACGAGGAATCGAAGGTAACCCGGATCAGATTCAAGCGATCCTGGACATCCGGAGCCCCCGAACTGTCCGAGAAGTCCAAAAGCTCACGGGATGCTAGCGCACTAAACCGTTTCGTCTCACGCTGCTCAGACAAATATAAACCCTTTTTCGGAGCAATTAAGAGTGCTGGAAAGGATATGTGGAGCCAGGGTTGTGAAGACGCCCTGGCTGGGATCAAGGAATACCTAAGGACTCTCACGACCTTATCCGTCCCTATCCAGGGGAAATGCTCTTTTTGTACTTGGTCGTATCTGAATTTGTGGTAAGCGGGGTACTCATTCGTGAGCATGAGCACCGCCAGAAGCCGATTTATTACATAAGCAAGGCGCTCCTGGACGTAGAGACAAGATACCTGCCCCTAGAGAAATTGGCTCTATCCCTGGTCACAACTACAAGAAAACTGAGGCATTATTTCTAGGCGCACCCAATTACCATCCTTACCGATCAGCCCTTAAAGGCCATCTTGAGGAAAGCAGAGCTCTCCGGAAGGATTTTCAAGTGGCAGTGGAGCTGGGGGAACACGACATTCATTTCAAACCTCGAATCGCGGTAAAGGGTCAGGTGTTGGCGAATTTCATAGCTGAGTTTTCGAGGGAACATCCCGTTCTAGAAAGACTTCCTCCTCCCGACATAGCGTCTCCAACAAATTGTGAAGGATCGTCATGGCTTTTGTGTGTGGACGGTTCGTCAAATAGTAAGGGGTCCGGGATCGGTATCTTGCTGATCTCTCCAGATGGTATTGTTGCAGAGCAGGCCGTTCGGCTGTGATTCAAAGCGTCGAATAACGAAGCTGAATACGAGGCCCTCATCTCAGGACTTCGGTTAGCTGAGGCAACTGGAGTTACGAACTTGATCGTGCATTGCGATTCCATGCTGGTAGTCAACCAAGTTAACGGAGAGTTTAAGACAAGGGACCCTAGGATGAAGGCTTACCATCACCAGGCGACAACTGTAATCCAAGATTCAGAAGGATCGAGATCAAACAAGTGTCCCGAGACAAGAACACGCATACCGACGCCCTGGCTTGTCTAGCCTCGACAGTGGAGTCCTCTCAGTCGCACAGGATCACCATAGAATATCTTCCCGCATCCTGCATAGACCATGCTCCCGAGACAATGGCCGTCCAGGATGCACACAAGCCGCCCAGCTGGATTGATCTCTTTCTCAAGTTCCTAACAACAGGAGACCTCCCGGAGTGTTCAAAAGAGGCAAGGAAGATAAAACTCAAAGCCCCGAGATTTTGGGTCTCTCCGGATCAGAAGTTGTATCGGAGGTCTTTCTCAGGACCTTACTTGTTATGCGTCCAAGAAGACCAGGTGGAAGACCTTCTCTATGAGGTACACGAAGGAATATGCGGGGGGCACTCTGGGGGGCGATCAATGGCACACCGCATCATGTCTCAGGGGTATTGGTGGCCGCGAATGCAAAGGGATGCGCGCGCATACGTCCAAAAATGCGACCAATGTCAGAAGTTCTCCCCTGCAATCAGGCAACCCGCGGGGGACTTGCACCCCCTGACCAGCCCTTGGCCATTCGCCCAGTGGGGACTCGATTTAGTCGGACCCCTGCCTAAGGCTCCTGAAAATAGGAAGTTCCTCATTGTGGCCACAGATTATTTCACCAAGTGGGTTGAGGCGGAGCCGTTGACTCACATCCGTGACATAGATGCTAAAAAGTTCGTCTGGGAGAACATAGTCATCAGATTCGGGATTCCCCGGGCACTGGTGTCGGATAACGGGACTCAATTCACCGGCGGGCGTTTCAAGTCTTTCTGCGAGCAACTCGGAATCCGTAATTTCTACTCCACCCCTGCCTACCCCCAAGCCAACGGGTAGGCAAAGGCCTCCAACAAAATAATTATCAATGGAATCAAGAAGAGGTTGGAGAAAGCCAAGGAAAAATGGGCAGATGAGCTATTAAACATTTTGTGGGTGTACAGGACCACCCCTCGGTCCTCGACAGGAGAAACCCCATACTCCCTGGCTTACGGAATGGAAGCAATCATACCTCTCGAGGTAGGACTCCCGACCATAAGGACCCAAGCTTTCGACGCAGGGGGGAATGATCATCAACTTGGACTGGATTTGGATCTAGTGGAAGAAAGAAGGGAGACAGCCGCCTTGAGAATAACAAAGTATCAGGAAACGATTTCCAACTGTACAACAAAATGGTCAAGGCGTGAGAATTCTGAATCGGCGATCTGGTCCTCAGAAGGGTAACGGCCAATACCCGTGACCCAACAGAAGGGAAAATGGGACCTAACTGGGAAGGGCCTTACAAAGTGATATCTATCGGAGGCGCGGGGTCATATAGATTAGAAGATATGGATGGAAAACTTGTAATGCGACCGTGGAATGTGATGAATCTAAAGAAATACTATTTTTGAATATTTATCTCCCTTAGTGCTTGCCAACGACAAAGATAAAGGGCAAGGCCCTGGGGACAGAGTTCAAGGACTCTCGCCCCCGAAACAAACACAGGAGCAAGCCTCCTGGAAGGGCAAGGCCCTAGGGACAGAGTTCAAGGACTCCTGCCCCCGAAGCAAATACAGGAGCAAGCCTCCTGGAAGGGCAAGGCCCTGGGGACAGAGTTCAAGGACTCCTGCCTCCGAAACAAATACAGGAGCAAGCCTCCTGGAAGGGCAAGGCCCTGGGGACAGAGTTCAAGGACTCCTGCCCCCGAAGCAAATACAGGAGCAAGCCTCCTGGAAGGGCGAGACCCTGGGGACAGAGTTCGAGAACTCCTGCCCCCGAAGCAAACACAAGAGCAAGCCTCTTGAATGGGCAAGGCCATGAATACAGTTCGTGTACGCAAAAAAGTATAAGTACTCGAGCTTTATTTCAAAAAGAGGGGTTTTGCGTCCCCAAGAGCTGCAAAAAAAAAAAAAAGAAAAGGTACAATCGAAAAGAAAAAAAAATTTTCATCTTGCCCCGGGCATCTCTAAAACATCCGCCGAGGGCGAATCGGCGTAGAAAGGTTGAGCAGCTTCAGGAGCAGGCAGAGTGGGAGGTACTTCGGCAACAGAGAGACCCTGAGGAATATTATGGTCCTGGTCCTAGTCCGGTAGGGCCTCGTCAGACAAATTCACTATTACCGCTTCAAGCAGATCCGCCAAAACTTGCATCGGCGTTGGAATCTCGCCCTCGGTAGCAATCTCTGCTTTGGCCCGTTCCATCTCCGCCGAGGGCGCGTACTTGTGCATCTAGAAGAGCGGAGAGTCTGACGGGATTTTAGCAGACTGGAGCGCCTCGTTCCACCCCTTCTTGAAGAACTCCTTGTTGTTTTCCTCAAGAGCGGGGAACACGTCATTGGCGAACTCTTCTCGAAGTTGCTCCTCGGACTTCCTGTTTTGCGCCTCGGCCCTGATCCTGTCCAGCTCCTGGGTCAGAGCCAGATAGCTGTCCTCTGAGCCAACAGCCCTCTCCTCCGCCGCAGAGAGCCGCTGTGTCTGCTCTGTGATCCTCCCCTCAGCGTCGGCAAGGGCAGCACTAAGCTTTACAGCGCCGACCTTAGCCAACTCGGCATCCTTGAGGAGTTGCTCGATTTGAGCAGCCTGTCCTGCGAGGGTGGAATCCTTGGCAGCTACGTCCTCCTTGGCACTAGCAAGGGCACCCTCCGCTTCTTCATTATGCTCTCGGACCCGTTGGAGGTCCATCCTAACCCCATGATACCGCGCCGCTATTATGGAGATCTGTTGGGTGGCCTACAAAGGAAAATGCATCTCACTAAAAGGAAAAGTGGCTAAAAAAAAAAAAAGACTGAAGCAAAGATGAAACTTACCACCAGGTTCTGGATGATAGAGCGAAACAACACATTCGTTGATCGCCCCCTGTGAGCCACCATGTCGGCCTCAAAATACAGCGTCTCACTCACTACATTGGCGACATGGGAGTCCTGTAAAATAGAATCATCGACCCTGATCACTCGGTTCATGTGATCGGTGGCTCGAGGATTCCACTCCTCTGCTTCCACGGTCGACGGAAGGGGAGGAAGAGTCTGTTGTTACCGCTGCTGCTGTTGCTGCTGTTGTTGCTGTTGTTGCTGTTGTTGCGGTTGTTGCTGAGGAACAGGGGGCAACGCACGGCCTCTCCCACTTTGATGCTGAGCGGAGGGGGCCCTGAATCCCCTGCCAAGGCCATCGTGCCTATGTTTGATCCTCCTCTCCTCCTCTACATGAGGATCCCGATCACGCACTTGACCCCGACTAACGACTCTTGAGGATGGGGTGGCGTTGGTCCCTCCAGATGGGGCCCCACCGGTCGACCCTCGTCCCCTCCCGGCAGCGAAGGCTTGTCTCTGCCTTAGGAATCCTAGATCAATGCGGGGCGTGCTGGACATGGTTACCTCGAGGGCGTCCTTGGCGTCTAGAGATTGTGATTTGAAAGTCCGACCACGACTCTCTCCCCGAAGTTCCCACCTCAGCGTGCGAAGGAACCAAGTCCTCTCTGACCCCGAGCTCTTCAACTCTACCCTCTACTTCTGCCTCCGAGGCCCGATCGGGGTCTTCTTCCAAGTTCTCCTCGACTTCTTGCCCCACTGCCTGATCGAAGAGTTCAAACCACCGCGAAGGGTCGAAAGCTGGGGAAGCTGTGAAAACTTCTTATATCCGGGAGTATAATTCAGGAGGATGTGGGCAGCCCGGCCGAGCCCGTCGGAGCCAGTGAATCTCCAAATGGTGACTAGGTCCGCAAAATTCACCAACGACCGGGGTGGAGGAGCTGTTTCCCGAGAGGAGATGTCTGCACAAGCAAAAAGAGGGGAGTGGGTCATGAGCACGTAGAAAATCTTAGAAACAGAATAATAGACCCGAAGGAACCGACGTACTTGTCGTTCTCCATTCCAAAGGGCATAACAAGTCGTTATACTCGGGACTGACACCTCTCTGCCAAGATCCCTTGAAGATGAGTAGGTCATCCTTGTACCTCTTGTCCGAGTCAGGAAGGTGAGTTACGAGGTACATGGATGGGTCCTGGCTTTGAGGTAGAAGTGTTGTTGAGGCGTAACTCTCAAGAGGGAATAACAAAAAAGGATATCGTTCAGCCTGACGTTTACCCCAAGACGCCTATTGAGCTCTAGGACCCCCATAATTATCCTAAAAATATTAAGGCAACACTGCCCGGGAAAGAGGCGGAAATGAGAGAGAAACTGGAGAAGCATAGGGGGCAAAGGGAACCTAATCCCACCTTCTATGATGGCTTTGATAAAAAAAAAGGCATTACGTCCTCGGTACCGAGGAGGGTGCACAGCCGGGTCATAATCCTCTATGTCTACATTCGGGGGAACGCTGTACTTAACTCTAAATCTATTAATTTGTTCAGCACCTTTTACTTTATACTTCCCTGGCCTTGAAGTACTAGCCTGAGGGTTCTCGGGGGCAGGACGACGACGAGGCATCCTCAAAAAGTGATAAAAAATAGAGGGGGTCTTTTCCACGAAGATCCCCAAGAAGGCTTCCCGGGATTGATCGCTGAAAGGCAACCAGAAAACACCTCCGGTGATCGGAAAACCAAAAAAGACAGAAGGGCAAAGAAAGGGAAGATACTGGGACTTACCAGAGTGTAAAAAGAGGTTTTTTCTAGAAAACTTGAATCGACTCCTTCCAAGAATGTTCAGAAGCAAGGATGAGTCTGCTGACTTTAAAGCTTCAGTGAAAAAGTTGGGCAGTTGACAAACGGAAGGAAAGAGGTCTCCGGCGAAGATTCAGGCAAGGTCTCTCTGTGAAGAAAAGTTTAGAACGATGAAATGAGAAAAGAGAGAAAGCCCCTTTATATACATCACCTATCCCATCTTTGGGCGAGAAGCACGAAACGGCGCATTTAATGCGCACGACATCCTAAGCAGGGAAAACGGTTAGGGGCAATGATGAAAAAAGTTGGGGTTGTTGAAAAATCCTTTGTCTCCTTACAATGCGTGTCCTCGGTGTCAGAAGATCGAAGGCTGGGGGGCAGTTGATGGGACATTTCTGGAATACTCCAAGATGAAGACACGTGTCATCGGTGTCACTGATCCTTGTTATCGAGATCACGTACCCATCGGGTCAAAAGTCCCCTCTACCCCGAGGTACTTATCATGGATCGAGTGGCATCCAGTACGATTATATGTGTCGACACATGCCCTCGGTCTGATATGGTACATCGGTCGCTAGGCCTCCCCCTCTCGGTTCCGAGATGTATCTCTTCCTCGGTTCCGAGATGTACCTCTTCCTCGGCTCTGAGATGTACCTCTTCCTCGGTACCGAGATATACCCCTCTCATCCAAGATGAAGTTCTCTGCTCCAGCAGAGGCTATTGATGCACTGGTCACTAGCCTAGGCTAGGTTAGGTTAGCTATCATGACCTCGTCTTACACAATTGGTGTCAGAAGGCACAGAAAAGCAGAGGCCACAGCCAATGAGGAATGGACGCGTGGTATATTGTGTCACATCAGAGACAGAAAAACTGCATGACCTTGCTGACACCCGACTTGGGAAAACAAGCATTTAATTACATCATTCCCTTGATGAGACTGCATTCAATGCGGTAAGGCTCGGAAATAAAAGGCAATAAATGTCTCTAAGGCTGGGCATTTATTGCATCCTCCCCGAGAGGAGCTCATTGAACCGTCGGCATGCCGATGACACAGTCTTGATTGCTCGGGATCCCGAGCAGTTAAAAGAGAAGACATTCCTCATCAGAATCAGTGCGCACACTGCCTGTACCTAATGATCACCTACTGACTACACTGACAGCAATCATGAGTTTTTGAGGTATAAATACTCCTCGCAAAAGGCAAAACGGTATGCAACAAAAAACTTTTGCTACAATACATACTCAGTGATTTTCTTCTTCCTCTCTCTCTCAAAGACTGACTTGATCGTCGGAGGGGATACGCCGAAAAACACTCCGGCGCCCTTCTAACTTGTTCTTCTTTGTTCCAGGAACCTTTCTTCAGCCTTACTGGATCGTTCCTTTGATCCACGAGGGTCTCTCATTACCGTTTCAGGTTACCACCGGACCTCACAGGCTGTTCCAAGCAGCGGGGTTGACTATTCGACTGACTCACTCGAGTTCACCAAGGGAGAGATCTGTTTTCGTTTTTATATTGTGCAAGATCCAGCACACACAACCTCCTTGACGAGAAATTCCAGGGTCTCCACCATCCCATTGCATATCCTCAGAAGAGATCTATCGCAAGAACAAAGAACCAATGAGAATAAACTTGAACACAATTTAATTTAGTGTATGCAAACTCTGGGAGAAAGATAGAAGAGAAATGAAGAAAACTGAGAAATAGAAATTCTGCAGGTGAAAGAGACTGATTAGGGTTCTCTCCTCATCATCTTACATTAATACTGACTCATTTTAAAGTAGGGTGATGCCCTGTTGCCGATCGAAAGATCCGTTGAAGACTGTCGAAATCGAATAGCCGCAGAGAAACAGAGAGACGAATGAGACTTGAGAGGGGCCACAGAGAGTATGGAGGCCGGCGGTACTGATACAGATTGGAGAGAGTAACTTAGAGCTTTACTTGGACTATTTTTATTTATATATATATTTAACGGGACAGTGCGGGGTAAGGGTATCCCTCCCTTCAATTTCGTACGAATTTATACGGATATTTTTTTATATGTCTATCATCTAATCTGTATAATTTATTCCCGATTCAAACAGGACAGATTTAGACGAATACTCATTTTTTTTTGTCCACTGTCATCCCTACTCCCATGTGTGAGAAGGAGAGAGAGAGAGAGAGCTTGTCTGAATAAGATATAGGTTTTTATTATCTTTTTTCGCATAAATTTTATTAAATTTTGAAAAGAATATGATGTGGGTGACAGTGTCATAAATACCAACAAATAAAATTGATTATTGATCAAGGATAAATGTGTAAAAGTGATATTCTCATTAACGCCGTTATCAGACAAAACTTGACAGATGAAGCCAGCAATATTTCAAATAATTAAGAAAATGTCTCTATAGTTAGGCTAATCTAAAGGGGTGTCGTTATAATTTATCCATTTATAAATAACTTCCAAAATTTATAATAAACGTAAAAATTACAAAACTTACAATACCAAAATTCTTTTTGGTACCATAAAATTCTCTAAAAATGAATAATCTTCAATAGAAAGGGTTAAAAAGAGGCAAGTATACAAACGTATTCAGCCATGACAAAAAAAAAAAACACACAAACAAACAAACTTATTCAGCTAAAACTTCTAGAACCATTAGCCTTTGTCCACATGGTAATTATTTGAGTGATCTTGGTCGGCGTTGACTGCCAAGTTGTAGTTTCCAAATTTGATTCAACTTCCGATTAGGTCAAAACCATTACGCACATGCAAATCACGTGACAAGAAGTTTTTGACGTGGCACGTCACGTGACATGTGTCCTTTGCTTCTCACTTTTCTATCTCCAACAGCAGGATATAAAAACAACATTAATGATCCTCCATGATGTTTATGATAATTGCGGGCATACACCTAAGGTTTCTTGTAATATCAATGTCTTTTCTTATTTCAAGTTTTGCATCTCAAAAACATCCTTTTATCTCAAGTTTTGCATCCGGATCGTTCTGTTTAATACGGTGAAAAAAAATAAAAGAATGAAAAGTTGAAAGAATATATAAAATATTATATTTTGTAAGGACCAAAAATAAGAATGTTGAAAAATTGATAGATGAGCTTTTATTCCAACTCATCATAATCAATTCCTCTAAAATTTGAAGAAAAATTAATTATTTGTGTTAAAATATTAGAATTTTAATTAAGTGATAAACTCGTATCTAAAGGCACTATGTAATCAAAAAAAATCGTCAGTTAGAAAAATAAGATTGACCTTAAACTTGTAAATTGTTTAAAACCAAATTATTAAAATTTTAGTTAAATGATTATGACGTACTATACTATTTAGTATAATGTTTAACAGTAGAATGTATTATTATGTTTAATAGTTTAAAGGTTTTTTATTATTTTATTTTGTGTCTTATTTCGTGGGTTGATAGATGTATTGAGATAAAGAATTTGAATGTATTTTTTGCCGGAAACTAATATAAACTTAAAATATATGACAGAAATTAAAATATTTACGAAACATGTTTTTTATTTTAGTTTATTGAGTTTTTAAAACAAAAATTACATTAAATATGCTTTCTGTTCAACTTTTTACTACATAAAAAAATAAAAAATAATTAAACTTTTTAAAAGAAAAAACATAAAAATTAAAAATGTTACCAAACGTAATCCTAATCATTGATAATGTGGCCTAGTTTTGTTGACACTCGCAATTAATTTAGTAATTGTGATTGATTAAATTAATAAATTAAGTTTAAATCATATTATTGTCATTTTTGCAATATTAAAATGTGATTACGTGACAAATCAGACCTTAATTAATATTTTTTTAATGCAATGTTAATCCATCCACGTCGGTGCCCCGTAACTTTCGGATAAATATCCAGAACAGTCTATGGAGCCAACCAGGACACGTGTCAAAAAAATCCTGATTTGGTAACACGCGTCATCATCACACTTGTTTTCTTACCTCCCTGCCCGAAATCCTGTCTCAGCACGAGCTGTGTCCAGCAGCATCTGAGGTGTACGTCTACCTCACCCCTCACCCACAATAAGATAGAAGAGAAACTACAGTGCACTCATCCTCACCTTAACTAACATGAAGCGTTCCTTATCAACAACTGGGTACAAAACTTGATTGTGGGTTAACCTATTAGGATACTCTTGGTGCCCCCACATTTTATTCAAATTACATATTACTAAATTAAAGTAATCTCTCAAATCATTTAATTTTTTTTATGTTCCTTTTCAACTCAATAAAATTTTTGCTATAATTATTTGGAGTCAATTACATAAATCTTCTTTATTTATTATCCTTTAATTGTCCTTTCTCTCATAATCTATTTTTTTTAGAATTTTTTTGACTTCTATAAAATGTATATTTAGATTCATTTTTTTTCGCATTTTTGTGGGCATTTTAGTCATTTATCAACTCAAAGAAGGGTATCAATATTTGTTAGGGTTGGGCGCCAACTCCAACGAAGTTGGAGGGCACATATTGGATCTCGGACTCTAATTTCAGTGAGTGGGAATTTAAGCTTCACTTATTGGTGAGATAGGAAATAGGAATATATCATGTAATATAACTATTGACAAGTGAGTTTTTAAACAAAATTAATTGTTTCTTTTTTAAAATAAAATTAGACGCATCAATTGAGAAAAAAAAAAAGCGATTGAGTTTTAACATTAATTATAATATATAATGAAATACATAACTTCTAATTAAAATAAAATTATTATTTAATAAAAATTAGGGTCAAAGTCAAAGTTTTTTCAAAAAACATTTCAAATTTCGACTCTAACTCGGACTCTATGATCACTTCATTATATTTGTATTCCTTTCACTTTAATTTTTATTATTGTTTTTTCCTAACTAATGAGAGTCTATCGTTGGGTAAGCGCGGGTACACCATAGTGACGCCAATATTTTAATGAGTAAAATAAGGAGGATATTTTCACACGTCTGTCAACAAGAAGGAAGCAGGCAATGGCCAGCTTTCGATGTCGCGTTCAATTCGAAGCCATTATCAATTCGGAAACACCCCTCTCTCTCAATTTCTCAACACGGCTATAAATTCATCTCCGATCCTCATTCTTCTCTCCCGCTCTCTAAAAAAAACCCCGACTTTCTCTCTCTAACCTCTAAATATTCGGGATACAATATATATACACTATCCTGTTGTGTACGCAGAGGATCGAAGGTGACTCCGTGGAACAAGTTTGATCGGCGACGACAAGGATTTGAAAGTTCGTAATTCTGAGAATTTGAGATTTTTTTTTGTTAGTTTTCGTTGTGTTTTTTGGTTGAAAATTACTGTGTTTTTCTGAAATTTAATGAATGTGAGGTATGAATAAATTGTTGAATTTGAGTCTCTCTATGATTACTGGAATTGAGAATCTTATGAGTCATCTGTTCTTTTTGTTTTCCTCTGGTTTCTTGGGAATCAAACGGAATGCAGGCTGGTTTGTTTTTCTGATATGACAAGAGAAGGGAACATAAAAAATGCTTGTCATGAGAAGGGAACCGACTGCACTGCATTAGTAGATTTTAATTCCTTTGCATTGTGTTGTAGATAAAAAAACAAAAACAAATCTGCCGTAGTGAATGCGTGCTTCTTTGTGTGTTTTTGTTTTTCATCCGTCTGCATGGAAATTCTGGAGACTAAAAGAGTTGTTGAATAAGTCTTGATTCTGTTTGATTGAAAGTTTTTGTTTTTGTTTCTTGTCATTGGGTGGTGTGTGGGTGACACATGCGAGGTAGAAAATATCTTGGCATTGACAATTTGGGCTATGTTGACTATTTTACTGTGGATTGTTCCTTTTCCTTTTTGGTTGTTTAATTCCAATCGATTCTTTTTTTGTTTTACTGTCGATGATCTGGTTGTTTCCCAATATAGACTACTAGGCTATTACTGCGTTTGGGCTGATTAACAACTAGAATCCACCTACAAGGATATTTGATTCAACTAGCAGCATCCTGTGCATTCCACATTATTTTCTATCTCTCCCATCACAATTCTACCATCCCCACCCCATATTGTCACCCCTCATCTCACCCCCACCCCAACCCTAGTATTTTGGAAAATTACCCATCACTATGCTAAATTAAGAAGGATGCAATAAATTAGTTTTGTGGGAGTAGTTATATAAGCTACATGGAATGATTTAATTTAATGAGATCATTGCATTGTTATTAAATAATTTAAAATTAAAAAAATCTAGTACTTTATGAGGTAAAGTTTCATAAATACTTTATCTCTTAAACTGATTGCTATAGTATGTAGTACATATAGATTTAGAGGAGAGAGAATATGTGTTGTGTGTGAGAGAGAGATGGGGTTGGAAGAGATGAAGGGAGAAAAGCTTGGGATTATTGAGAAATTTTAGGAGTTATCCTATTAATTAGGAATTAAGTTATTCAAAAAGGGTCAATGACATAAAGTTAAATCAAATTTGACAATTTAAAATACAAAAAATTCAAGAAAATTGAAATGGGGTTTTGGAGCTCATCCAAGCACTGTATATATGTATAGATTTTTAAAGATGTCCTTTTCATGTTTTGTTGCACTGTTTGTAACTTAGGAGTTTTCATGCAACCTTTGTT
>CAUOFW020009097.1:0-13841 GCA_963454935.2 Ilex paraguariensis
CAATGCCTTAGTAACATATCCGAAGTGTTATCATCAGTGTGAATTTTTTCAAAGTTGTAACAATTTATCATTCAAGACATCACGAATCCAATGATATCTAACATCAATATGTTTCGATCTCGAATGAAATGACGAATTTCTTGGCTCAAGTGGATTGCACTCTGACTATCACAATGAAGGAATACCTTTCTTGTTTCAAAACCCAACTCTTGTAAGAATTCCTTCAACCACAATAATCTTTGCAAGCTTCAGTTGATGGCGATGAACTCAGCTTCTGTGGTGGAGAGAGCAACACATTTCTGTAATCTTGATGGCCATGCCACTGCTCCCCCTGCAAAAGTAATCAAATAACAGAAGTAGATTTCGACTATCAACATCACCAGCCATATCAGAATCTGTGAACCCATCAAGAATAGACTCGCCTTACCAAAACACAAATCATCTTTGAAGTGCCCTGAAGATACCTCATAATCCATTTCACTGCTGCCCAGTGTTCTTCCCTGGATTAGACAAAAATCGACTGACAACCCCAACTGCGTGAGCAATATCCGGTCGAGTACAAACCATGGCGTACATCAAAGAACCAACTGCTGAAGCATAGGGAATTTTCTGCATCTCATTTCTCTTTTCATCACTTGTAGGACACTGACTTGAGCTTAGTTTGAAGTGGCCTGCAAGTGGACAATTAACAGGCTTTGCTTTGTCCATATTGAACCTCTCAAGAACCCTTTTAATATAATTCTCTTGAGATAACCAAATCAGCCCATGTGATCTGTCACGAACAATTCTCATCCCAAGAATTTGCTTTGCTGGACCCAAATCCTTCATGGCAAAGGACTTACTCAACTCTGACTTCAACTTGCTAATCTTACTCGTGTCTTGGCCCACAATAAGCATATCACAACGTAAAGCAAGAGAATAATAAAATTACCATCTTTATATTTCTTCACAAACACACAATGGTCTGAAGTGGTTCTTGAATACCCATTCTCACTCATGAAAGCATCAAATTTTCTGTACCCACTGCCTCGGTGCTTGCTTCAATCCATACAAGCTCTTCTTCAATTTGCAAACTAACTGATCATTACCCTTATCTTTGAAGCCCTCAGGTTGCTCCATATAAATTTCCTCTTCTAAGTCACCATGCAAAAATGCGGTCTTCACATCAAGCTGCTCAACTTCTAAATTCATACTCGCAGCTATACCAAGCACAGTTCGAATGGAGGACATCTTCACAACTGGTGAGAAGATCTCATCAAAATCAACTCCCTTTCTCTGATCAAAACCTTTCACGACAAGTCGTGCCTTGAATCTCAGTTGAGAACTGTTCCCATCATTCTTTCGTCTGAAGACCATTTATTTTTCAAAATTTTCTTCCCTTTAGGCGGCTTCACCAAATCATAGGTGTGATTCTCATGCAAAGACTTCATTTCCTCTTTCATTGCCTTGAACCATTCAGTTTTGTTCTCATGCTTCAAGACTTCTTGATAAGTCCCTGGCTCCCCCTGATCTGATATCATCACATACTCATTTGAAGAATATTTTCTGGATGACTGTTTTTCTCTAGTAGATCTCCTTAACGGTGTCTGTGGTAGTGGCTCTTGGGGTGGTTGCTCCCCCTCAATCTCTGGCTCAACATCATCTTCTGCTGCATCATCATGAGGTGTTTGCACTTCCTCATCAATATCATGAACAACAGAGGGATTGAGAGGATCTAAATCAACAAGATCATCAGTACTAGACTCAGCTGACTCAAGCTTGTCGATGTCTTCAATAGTCTGATCTTCCAAGAAAACAACATCTCGGCTTCTGACAACTTTCTTGTCAACTGTATCATACAACCTGTATCCAAATTCTTCATGCCCATAGCCAAGAAATATGCATTGCTTTGCTTTTGGATCAAGCTTGGACCTTTCATCTTTTGGAATATGAACAAAAGCTCTGCAGCCGAATACCCTCAAGTGATCATAGGAGACTTCCTTCCCTGTCCAAACTTTCTCTGGCACATCACCATTCAACGGAACTGAAGGAGACAAATTGATAAGATCAACTGCGGTCCTCATTGCCTCACCCCAAAAGGATCTTGGCAATTTAGAATGTGAGAGCAAACATCTGACTCTCTCAAGAATGGTGCGATTCATTCTCTCTGCAACCCCGTTCTGTTGAGGTGTCTTTTTAACTGTCTTTTCATGCCTGATACCATGATTTGTGCAATACTGATCAAATGGTCCAATATATTCACCACCATTATCCGAGCGAACACATTTCAACTGTCTACCTGTTTCTCTTTCAACCTTGGCCTGAAAAATCTTAAACACATCTAGAACTTGATCTTTAGTTTTCAGTGTATAAGCCCAAACTTTTCTAGAGTGATCATCAATAAAAGTGACAAAGTATAGAGCACCACCAAGTGTCCTAACTTTCAAAGGACCACATACATCAGAATGTACCAAATCTAAAACATGAGATTTTCTAGATGCAATGTTTCTACGGAATGATATTCTGTTTTGTTTACCATGGAAACAATGAACACAAGTTTTCAAAGGCGTACCTTTTATCCCCACTAGAAGCTCTTTCTTGGACAAAACTTGCAATCCTTTTTCACTCATATGTCCAAGCCTTCTATGCCATAAATCAGTGGATGAGTCATTCTCTAAGGTATTCACAACACCCTTGCAGATTTTTGCTTGCATAGTGTAAAGAGAACAAGTCTTCTTTCCTTTTGCTACCACTAGAGAACCTTTGGAGAGCTTCCATTTTTCATTACTGAAATTGTTGATGTAGCCTTCATCATCTAACTTTCCAGCAGAGATTAAATTGAGTCGAATATCTGGTACATGCCTCACATCTCTAAGCAGCAATTTGCATCCAATATTTGTTTCCAAGCAAATGTCACCCATGCCGACAATTTTTGACACATCTTCATTTCCCATACGGATATTCCCAAAATCACTTTGTGAGTAAGAAGTAAAGAAATCAGCCCGCGAAGTAACATGAAATGAAGCTCCAGAATCAATTACCCAATCCGTCTCTTGGCCAATCAAATTAACGCTAGCATCATCACGGATAATCATGAGTTCATCATCGGTAACTACAGCTGTATCAATTTGCTTTTTCTCTGAATTTTTCTCTTTGTTGTGCTCCTTGAACTTGAGTTTTCTACATTCCCGCTTCATGTGCCCTTTCGTGTGACAATAATAGCATTCAACATCCTTTTTTGACATCGAGCTTGAACGACCTCTAGATTTATCACGGTTGTGCGGAACCCTACTCTTACTCATGCCTCTCCCCCGATTTTCCATTACAAGTCCCTCGGAGTAAGAAGAACCTGATGATTTTCTTCTTGTTTCTTCATTCAACAAACTGCTGGTAACTTGACTCATTGTTACCACTCCATCAGGTGCGGAGTTACTAACTGTGACCACCAAAGTTTCCCAGCTTTCGGGAAGTGAACTAAGAAGTAACAAAGCTTGTAACTCATCATCAAAAGTAATTTTCATGGCGGCCAACTGATTCACAATGCTCTTAATCTCATTCAAATGCTCTGCAATAGAAGTACCCTCCTTATATTTAGAGTTCACAAGCTTTCGAAATAAAAAAGGCTTTATTCACTGCCGTCTTTCTATCATACAAACTCTCCAATTTGGTCCAAAGACCATGTGCAGATTTTTCTGTAGAGACATGATGAAAGACACTATCATCAATCCATTGCCGAATAAAACCGACAGCTTTCCGGTCTAGCTTTTTCCACTCGTCATCTTTCATTCCTTTCGGTTTGCCACTATCACCCTCTATGGGTCCATTCAAATCTTTACAAAATAAAAGATCTTCCATTTTAGTTTTCCAAGTCACCCAATTTGTGCCATTGAAACTAACCATACGTCCAACGTTGCCGTCCATAATTCACACACAGAAATATAACGAATCAGAACCGAATTAACCAATTGCTCTGATACCAGATGTTGGGAAAATAGGCTTTCCCACAAGTGTAAATCAATGGAAGCAATATAAATAAAATAACAGAAAATAAATAAGCACACAAGATTTACGTGGTTCCCTCAAATAACTTGAGGTACATCCACGACGACCGGTAGGTCAGTTTCTTCCACTATCACCAAATCAGATTACAAAGTGGTCAAAAGGCATAAGCCTTACAAACACACCAAGGTGTAAATCACAAGAGGAAAATACCTCACAAAATAAGTGAACCAAATCTCCAAGAACAAACCGCAAGAAACCCAAATATCAAGTGAAGAAATGTTACCCACTTGAAGAACAAATTTGCAGATTTTTCTGGTACCAAAAAGGAGAAGAAGAAGGCTGAATTTTTGTTGAACCAAAGACTGCCGAAAATATGTCTTCTTGCCAAACCAACAGAGAAAAGATGAACCAAAGAAAAGGACAAAACTTATAGTCTTTGGTGGCTGCCAAATTCCTTTTAACTTGAAGACTCCAAACCAAGTCTTGGATAAGAGTCATACACAGGTAAACCACCAAAAAATTAACAAATTGATGAGTCCCACAAAGGAGGGAAACCCAACACTATTTCTATTGGCGACCTCTTTAGTCTCCTATCAAGTGAAGAACTCAATCTTGCACTTGAGAATTCAACCACTCCTGAGATTACTGCAGCTTTTTAGGACACTAAGAGTGACACTACTGATCGCTTCAAAAGTAATTCCTCTGCTGGTCATGATACCCATCCTAGAGGTCGTAACTCCTTTCCTTCCAACATGCAGCATGGCCGCCATGGGCGAGGACGTTGCCAATCTGACCATGGTGGTGGTAATTGACATCAATCACATGCCTCTTTATCACACCTTTTCTGTCAGATTTGTGGCAAAGCAAACCACATAGCGATACAATGTTGGTATCGTCTCAATCCTTCTTACCAACGTCCTGTTCACTCTCAACCTCAGGCCTATATTGCTGCCCATACCACTTCTCCTGACTCGAATTGGTACATCGACTCTGGTGCTTCCAATCACATTACTTTCAATTTGTGTAACCTCTCTGTTCATTATCCTTATTTCGGACAAGACAACGTCACAGTTGGCAACGGTACCACCTTACCCATTCATCACACTAGTGATGGTTTGCTTCCGACACCTAGTAAAAATTTTCTCCCAAAAAATGTTCTTCATGTTCCTAACTTTTCATCTAATCTCGTCTGTTCATAGGTTTGATCATGACAACAATTGTATCGTTTCATTTGACTCACGTGGTTTTGTGGTTCAGGACAAGTTAACCCAGAGAATCCTACTCCAGGGGGGACAGTAAACATGGCCTTTACCCGCTGCACTCTTTCTGATATGCTTCCAATTCTTTGTCTCCTTCAGCTTTGCTCTCCTCCAGACAGTCAAGGAAAATTTGGCATAATAGGCTTGGTCATCCTTCAATCTCTGCATTGCTTAAGTTAATTTTTCGTCAACAAATTCCTGTTTCAGATCGTATTTCTTTTGATTGTGAACATTGTAACATTGGCAAGAGCCATAAACTTTCATTTACAATGTCTACTTCACATGTTAATACACCATTATTATTTATTCATGCGGATGTTTAGGGACCTTCCCCCTTGCCTTCTATTGATGGGTTTTGCTAATATGTCATTTTTATAGATCATTTTCACGGTTTTGTTGGCTTTATCCCATGAAAACAAAATCTGAGGTTTATCAGTACTTTCTTCATTTCAAAAATTTGGTTGAAAACCAATTTTCCACCACTCTTAAAATTTTTCGCAGTGATGGTGGTGGTGAATTTGTTAATAACAACATGCAAGATCTATTCACCTCTCCCAGCATTATTCATCAACGTTCTTGTCCACACACTCTTGAACAGAATGAAATTGCTAAAAGAAAACATTGGCATCTTATCGAAACCACCATTACCCTACTGCATACTGCTTCCATGCCTACTCTCTATTGGCTTGATGCTTTATGTACTGTTGTGTTTCTCATTAATCGAATGCCTAGTCCTGTGACTAATAATATTTCTCCTTATGAGAAACTGTTTAAAACACAGCCAAAATTTTTCATTTTGAAGACATTTGGGTGTTCTTGTTACCCATGGTTGCGACCCTACAATTGTCATAAACTTCAACCCAGGTCTCGCAAATGTTGTTTTATTGGGTATTTTTCTAATACTAAAGGCTGTCGTTGCTTGGATATTCAAATGGGTCAAGTGTTCATTTCTCGACATGTTAAGTTTGTGGAGCATATTTTTCTGTTTTCATCACAGGTTATGTCTCCTTCTCAAGGCACATTCACTTTACTACATGACACACCCAAGTCTCTTATTCCAGTACATATTTCTCCCCAGCCCATCTCATAGGCTCCATCAAATCCATACATTTCCTCTGTTTCCTCACCACGTTACCAAGTTCCTATGTCTACCCACTACTCTCCCAGTCCATTAATACTCCTCCTTGCCCACCCACCTCCCAATCTTAATCTCCAACCACAGTACACGCTGATACTTTTCCAGCAAATTCCCAACTGTTGATACCCAGTACCTTTTCTCTTACTCCTCCCTCGCCCCAAGGTTCTTCTGCTGGGCCATCTATTAACACGATCACGAAATTCGGTACAGTAAAATTAAAACCAATCTTTTCTCTAACTGCCCAATGTGCTCTTACCCCCGTTCCCATTGAACCCATCTCCTACACTCAAGCTAACTAGCATGAAGTTTGGCGAACTTCCATGTCCTCTGAATTTAATGCCCTTCTCAATCAAGGAACTTGGACTCTAGTCCCACCTCCCTCTCATCGTCACATTATTGGGTGCAAGTGGATATACACATTCAAGACTAATGTTGATGGTACCGTGGCTTGTCACAAAACTCGTCTTGTTGCTCAAGGGTTTAGTCAAGAATATGGTCTTGATTATACCGAAACTTTTAGCCCAGTTGTCAAGCAACCCACCATTCGGGTAGTTCTTTCAATGGCATTACACTTCGACTGCCCCATTCGCCAACTCAATGTATCTAATGCCTTTTTACATGATTTCTTGGACGACGAAGTATACATGATCCAACCACAAGGTTTTATTGATCAAACTCAGCCCATTTATGTTTGCATATTACGAAAGGTTATCTACGGCTTAAAATAGGCACCACGTGCGTGGTTTGAAACTCTATCAAAAATTTTGATATCCCTTGGCTTTTGTACTAGTTTGGCAGATAGTTCTTTATTTGTCAATACACATTCTAGTAGAGTTACTGTGGTTTTGATATATGTGGACGATATTCTTATTATTGGAAGTGACAAATCATTTGTGGATTCGGTTATTCAAAAACTATGCACTTAATCTAGCACGAAAGATCTGGGACTTCTTAATTATTTTTTGGGTCTAGAGGTTACAAGGACATCCTCCTCCATTTCACTTTCTCAGTCCAAGTATGCCTTGGCACTCTTTGATCGTGCTTCAGTGTGTGATTGCAAGCCATACTCCTCACCAATGTCCACCAAATTTTCTGCTGGACCTACTGATGAAGCTGTGTTTCATGATCCACATCTTTATCGAACTCTTGTTGGTGGTTTACAGTATCTCAACATTTCTCGCCCTGATTTGTCATTTGCCATCAATAAAGTGTGCCAACATATGCATCATCCACTCAATAAACATTTCACGGCTGTCAAGTGCATTCTTCGTTATTTCAAAGGCACTATTCACCATGCTTTGAAATTTACCACTGGGTCCCTTGATCTTATAGCTTATTCTGATGTAGACTGGGCTGTCGACTCCATTGATCATCGTTCCACTACAGGATATTGTCTCTTTCTTGGCTCGAATTTGATTACCTGGTGTGCAAAAAAAAACAACCTACAGTGGCTCGATCTTCCACGGAGGTGGAGTATCGTGCACTTGCTCAAACAACTGCTGACATCACCTGGCTCACAATGCTTCTTCATGACCTTCGCCTTCACACCTATCTTATGGTGTGACAACATTTATGCTATTTCACTTGCATGTAATCCAGTTTTTCATGTCTGAACGAAGCACGTAGAAGTTGACTATCACTTCATTCGTGAAAAAGTTGTTCAAAGACACATTGAAGTTTGTCATGTTTCCACCATTGTCCAACTGATCGGTATTTTTACCAAACCTTTACCAATTCAACGGTTCAATTTTCTGAAGTCCAAGCTGATGTTGGCTGATATACCACATCAACTTGAGGGGGCACATAAGAATAACCAGCCAGATTTTTAGCTTATGCTAGATATTCGTCAAGATCATGTGCTGCTAGAGTTATAGGTTATCTAGTCTTCTATTCAAATAGTTTATGTTTGAGTTTTGTATTTCAAATAGGTTGTTATCTTTTTGGCTTATCCTTTGGATATTATAAATAATAGATGCTTGGACTCTCCAGATTATGGAAGTCAATGCCTTTTAGCAAATCATTCTGTTTTTAACTTATCATCACTGTTAACAACGACCCAACCCAACAACAAAAAAAACCCATACTTATCTTTCCTCTCATCTAATGGTGTTTAGACTACCTTCGCAGAACAAAAACAGCCACAATCATTGATTTGTGAACAAACCCATCAACGAGCAAGAGGGTTTCTATGAATCTTGAATGCAAAAACAACACAAACAATCGAGAAAACTATTGGAAACTCAATGCACATGCATGCTATGTCAGGCGTCCGGCCACCTATGATTTTCTCGGTCGAAAATAATGGCAGAACCACCGGTGGTGCGAAGAAGTCACCACCATAGACAGTTTAATCAAGAACGGAGCCAACACCGTGGACTTCCATGGTTGAGTTTAGGTAGATATTTGGGTGAGCGATGATAGAATCGTCAATGGTGAGGGCAGATAGATCGCCATGGCTGAGTTTAGAAGAGAAGATTGGCTTATTGTTGAGGGCAATAATGTCAAATGACAGGCTATTCCTTCTGTGGCTTCATTCGGGGAGATGAATCCCACATGCGTGGTGGGTTTCATTTATCCAATTCAGAGGGGATAAGTGCACTGAATTCCTATGGCCCAAGTAATTACTCCCCAACATTGATCCCGTTGCATTTTCTAGATCCAAAGTTGTGTTTTGTGGCCCTTGAATTATATTAGTGAAAATTGGAAGTGATTTTCCTAAACGTACATGTTTGAAAATAAGTCTTACAAAAAAATTTATAAGTGGCTAACTCCATATTTAAAATTATATGTAGTGACTTAAGTCCATTTTTTTTATTTCAAAAATACTCTTCCTTGAAAGGAAGTTAATCTTTTCTCTCTCATATTTATCTATATCCATATATAGGTTAAAAGTTTGACTAACATTAAAATTTTTCCTCTCTCTTATCTATATATATATATAATAACATTAAAAAAAATAGTAACATTCAAATACAAAAAAAAAAAAATTTACTATAAATTTGAATAGTAAAATTCAAATTCATGTTACTATTTTTTTTTTGAATATTACTATTTTTTGTATTTGAATTGTACTATTTTTTGCGATTGAATTTGAGAAAAATAATTATTGTTAAGTATGTTACAGTTTTTGTTAAATATGTTACTATCTTTGGTGAACATGTTAATATTTTTGTTGAATATGTTACTGTTGTTATTTTTTAAAAATATTAATATTGAATGTTTCAATTTTTTGTATGTTTAAATGTTACTATTTTTTTGTATTCAAATGTATTATTTTTTGTATCCAAATGATAACTTTTTTTTGTATTTGAAATGTTACTATTTTTAATTTTTAATTTTACTATATATATACTATATATAGATAGATAAGAGAGAGAAAATTTTAATATTAGTTTAACTCTTAACCTATATATGAATATAAATAGATATGAGAGATAAAAGATTTTAATGTTAGTCAAACTTTTAAAATTTAAAAGTTTTTAATTTTTAATTTTATTACACTTTTAAAGGGAAGGAATAATATGATTAAATTGACAAAAAATAGACCGAACCCCAAATTTCTTATTATATTATCCGATACTTGTCTTATCCCTTTTTTTCAATTGGATCAAATCAAACATCCCGCATCTGACAAACATACACATGCATGTGTGGTCTATGATTGGGATTTTGGGACGAAAAGCAAACCAAACCAAAAAAAACAAAAATCCTAAGAGGATTTGGTGAGCCGCTTGGCGTGCATATGGGTTCTCTCATTAACCATCATCTGTCCGGATAACCTTTATGCTCACTATCTCAATGTGGACCATTTGACATAAAAAGTGTGTACAAAATTACCAACAGTCATCGAATCACTGTGTTTCATTATTAATTTTATAGTTACAGATAGATGATTTGGTGCGCATAATTTTATCTTTTAATTAATAGATCACGCTAAATATGTTATATACCTAATAATTATGATTATGTCACGTTGAGTTATAAAAGTTGAATAATATTATTGTAATCTACTATTATGAGATGTAATTTAATTGAACCATTGGGTTGACGTGACCCATTTATGTGCTTGGTTCAGTATGAACTGGAATCAGCCAATCGGACTTATTTAATGGTATGATAGAATAATAACTCAATTACACATAACATGAGTCTTATAGTACATAATATGGATATAAATCCAATAAATATACGACAATACATAAAAAAAAATTAAATGTAAACTAAACTAAACAAATTTTAACATAAAAAATGTTATGCATACTAAAACTTTTATCAAAAAATATTTTTATCAAATGAGTTGTCCACGCTCGTGGACTCGCCAAATGTTTGAACAAAATATTTTTAATTGGATATAGAATTGCCAACTTACTTGGTCAAATCACTTTACCCACCTGTCCCTTAGTCAAGTTCCATGAAATTTCCCATCTCCTTCTTACCATTTTCATTCTCTTTCCTTCACTTTCATTCAGCCTCTATATAAATAAAGGGAGAGAAAATTTCAAGTTGAATATTTTCTCCTAAAACTGATGGCAAAAAGCTGCATAACCAATCAGAAATGTCCGTCAATGTCTCTAGTAGCTACGTACCCTTCAATTTTCTCTTATAGTTCTATTGGATTCAATCAATTATTCTAGGGAATTTCTTTGATTTTGACATGAAACTTGTGTGACGAGCCCATGTTCTTTCTGCTGCTGACATGGGTATTCTTCTATTTTTTGATTTTCTTTTCTTTATATCAGGCAAGCTTTGAATGAAGAAGGCAAGAACTATAGCAGATGATCAGTCATCTATAGAAGCTACCCAGACAGTTTTTCTTTGTCAAAATGGCTGGAATGCTTCGCGGGGTTGAATGTGCTAGAAGAAGACGGTTTCATCAGAGCGGTGCTTTTTCAGCTCCACCTACTACGTCTGCAGCCCATGCCTCCCCAAGGCGGTCATCGTTTTGTTTGTACACAACCAACCATGAATTCCATCTCACTTCATTTTCTTCCATGGTACTATATATCAAACCACATTTCTCTCTGTCTCTCTAGATCTACATATATGTGAATGCGTTTCACTAAAATTTGGCAGAATATTACAAACAGCAGAGAATTACGCTGAACCAGGAATATCTGAATGAGAAGCTAGCAGAAGTGGCTAGAGAAGCCAAAGAAAGGTTAGATGAGAAGCTAAAAGCACAAAGGAAATTAGATACCAAAAGGTAAGGGTGAATTTTTAAAAAAAATTTCCCTTCTGTTGCATGCCAACCGAAATTTAGTAGAGTTGGTAATAAATCTGTCATATATATTACATGTACAACTTGTGCAAGTTGTCATATCAAAATCTGCATCTTTCATTCAACCCATTTATGGTCATTTATATATATATAAATTATGTTTAACTAGATTCATGTCAATCCATTTTTCAAATGGGTATAACAAATCAAACATGTTTATGATTATAACAATCAAAAGAAAAATAATTATCAAATCATGTTAAGAATTGACAACTTTCATTTTTAGAAATCCTTCATACCATCGGCCTTTTTGATTTTTTTTTAATTATGAGAGAATATAATTGACGAACACTCGAAATGATCATCTTTTCAACTTACATTTACTACCAGTTCAAAAAAAAAACAACTAATATTTACTGATTTTCACTTATGATTTGAGTTCAGGACTAACAGACAAAGAGATAAAGGGGTGGGGAGGGCAGGTCTATGGTGCTAGGGGATTTGAAAATAGAGGTGTTTGGAGTGAAGAGAGGATTGAAAAGGTTCAATTGGGCAAGGTTTGGGCAGAAAAAGGTCTTGGACCAGGAGGAGTGTGCAGTGTGCTTGGAGCAGTTCAAGGTGGGCGAGACCCTGGTGCGTTTGCCCTGCTCTCATCGGTTCCATTCAAGTTGTTTGGTTCCATGGCTAGAGAACAATGCTCATTGCCCTTGTTGCAGAATGGAGATTTTGGATTTAAAAAGTTAAATGATGTTCTTTGTTTTTTTCACTTTGTAGATACCCTACGATCCGAATGTACTTCTTGAAAAAAAGGGTCAATTCACGAGCCTCCCATCATGATTGGGAGGGTGAGGTGCACAGTTTTTATCCGAGAATATTTCTATGATTTAAATTTATATTTTTCATAATACCGTTAATTAAATTTTTTTTTGTTCAACAAGGTCTTGTCTCTTAACGGGCCACTTACAAATAGAGTGAAAGTTGTAACGTTTAAAGAATGAAATAGACTAATTTTTTCTTTTCCTTTTGTTGGGGGGGGGGGGGGGGGGGGGGGGGTAAGGGTTGGGGTTGAGTTGTATTTCTTTAAACTGGCAACAGAGTTTTCATGCAAGAATATTAAGGAAAAGACAAGGTTCCATTGAATACTCCAAATTATGTAAGATGTCATGGCAATTAGTGCAATAATTGAAGAAACCAAATTGTAGTGGGACTATTTGGCTTTTGTAATTTTTTAGGAAGAAATATGGAGCTATGTAGGGTTGATAATCGAAATTGAGTCGAGCTCGTGAAATGAGCCGAGTCCAAGTAACTCGAGTATTTTATATATAAATAAATTTTTTAGGCTCATTTTCTAAATGGGTCAAAAAAATTATTCAAGCTCAACTCTTTTAGAAAACGAAATGAGCTGAACTTGAGTCAGGCTCGAGTACGAGTAACTTGACTTGATTATTAGTCTTGGAGCTATGGCGAAAATAATGTTGTTTGACTACAAAAAAGTGAAAAAAAAAAAAACAAAAGGTGCTAAGTTTTATACCAAAAAATGGTAACTAAATCCAAAAAAAAAAAATACACACCTTAAAAATCAGTAAGCTGGTAAAATACCTAAAAAGGTGATTAGCATACTGATAATACAAAATACAAACTTATGCAAGATCAATAGTCGAATGAATGATGCTAGTAAATTAATGAGACAATTAATAAAGCAATCAATGACAAAAAGGTAAATATCGGGGCAACAAACGAATATATAGTAGTTTGGTCCCAGTGATCTACTCCACTCCGAAAAATGACAATGATGGCTGGAATACCTTTATTAATAAAGTAAGGTGAGAGGGAGAGAGAGAACAATAGTTAGCGTCGGAAGGAGGATGATAGCTAGGAGAGAAAAAAAATTATGTGATGGGTGTCTAGAGAGGTGCCATCTCATATAGAGAGAGCTTACAATTTATTGGCATGAAGCCCTTAGGAGAGGCGGTGACGTAAGGGTAAAGATAATAATTTTCCAGGGAGGATAGTTATAAAATATAAGTACAATTAAATGTTGTCTTGATCTTCGAGAGTGAGTGTCTCAATGATTACTTCCCACGTGTTCTAATTTTCTTGGACTCCTTGGACCTTGGGCTTACTTGATTTATTGGGCTTGACTCGGTTAGATTTGGGCTCATCATTTGTCTTGATTTGGCTGCTTGTTGCTTGGACGTTGGCTAGTGTTTGGCACTACCTTGGAGCAGGAGGCAATGCCAAGACC
>CAUOFW020009098.1:0-13816 GCA_963454935.2 Ilex paraguariensis
TTCACTTCTTGATTTTGGCTCAATAAAGAATGGGATGGAAGAAAACCCAGAGCCGTATAGCGGTATAAATGGCTTAAAGGCAGAACCAGAGAGGGTTGGTTCAGAGAAGGTTGAATCAGTGGTTGTTGACAGCGTACTGAATTGGTTCAACTTGGTTTTAGCGAGGAAATTAAAGTGGAAGATTCAATTGTACATGGGTCTGAAAAGTTGGGGAATTTGGGCTGCTTGACTCCAGACCCGGACGATTCTAGTTTACGGATGGCTGGAATTGGATTTTTTGAGAGTGGGATTGAAGTTGGTAAAGATCATGTTTGTAAGGAAATAAAAGTTGAGAACCCAGTTGGAGGTGAGTTTGGAATGTTGGGGAGTTTCGGTTGTTTGATTGAGGAAGAGATGGAGAGGGTTAGTTTAAATGGGTGTCAAATAGTCCAGCTTCGGTTGTTGATTCATTTGGCGCAAAGACTGGTCAAATATCAAGTGTTCATGGTAAGGGTGTTATTGGGAATGATGTGAAGAGTGGTGAAGTAGTGAGTGTTGATAGGGATGTTGCCAGGAGTGGTGGTGTACGGAGCATTGACGGGAGTGGTTTGAAGGGTAGGGAAATAGAGAGTGATGAAGATGAGAGTGATAGTGAATCGGATTCTGAGAGTGCGAGTTCGTCTTCATCTTTGTCATCATCGACCACATCTTCTAGCAGTGAAGATGATGATGCCGATGAAGAGGAGGAGGAGGAGGAAGGAGAAGAAGAAAAGAAGAGGAAGGGAAGGGAGAGGTGAACATGGAAGAGGGCGAGATAAGGGATTCTGATGCACATAAGATGGATGCTTGGAGTGATGATGGTGATGATGAAGAGGATGGTAGTCGCAGCAGTGCTCTTCAAGGACCGATTAAGTCCAAGAATGAACTTGGGGTAATTGATGTCGTTTTTTATTTAATTGCTTCATTATATTGCTCAATGTCACTCATTTACTTTTTATATAAATCATTGCAACTTGGATTTTCGTATGTTTGTATTTTTCTTCTTTTTTCATTATGATAAGAATTTGCATTTCAAGGTTAGGTTCGAAAGTCAAAAACTCTGCACATTTTGTTTAAGTGAGGTTAAAAAAAAAAAAAAGGTTGTCTGTCACTTTAATTATGTACTTGGGTCTCAGTACTTCTATTTCACATGTGTTGAACTCTGGTGCTATCGTTATCGGATCGGCAACTGCTGAGACGGATACGACTCGGCCGAGTTGACTCGGACTCGGCCGATACTTTGAACCATGGTGCTATGTCAGGAGGAGATATACTAATCTGTTGGATTGAAGGAAAACTAAGAATGTGCAGGCTGCAGTTTGATTATATAGCTAAGAATGTGCAGGCTGCTGTTTGATTATATAGCTAAGAATGTGCAGTCTCCTATGTCCGAAAGAACTCAGAAATGTAGCTGGAGGTCCTTGATATTTGGGTGGCCTAAGACTGTTCTTAGTGTGCTCAGCTGTCTTTTGAGCTAAGTTTTTTGTTTGGGGTGATGATGTGGCATAGTTGGCTAAGTGTTTTGACTATTATTTATGCAATCCTAGAGTAATGGGTGAGAGGTAATTATTATTAATTAGGATGGGAAGCTAAAAAGGGTGCTTGTCACAGCATTAGAACTGGTGGAGAAGATGAAGATGTGGAGAGGTACTTTTTGAGTGCTATGTTTTCAATGTTAATTTAAGACACCAGAAAACTATTTATTGAAATGACAATTACAGAAAGCTTAAGAGGGTAGGTATCTGATGGTACATCAGATGGTCTGCTGCCATTGCAAAGTGCAAACCTTGATGTCATTTTCTACTTCAATTTATTAGTCCTATCAGAGACCAATTTGCATTATTTATGGAGGTTCAATTTAGAACTTAGATATTTGAGATTATACTTGTAGCATATTTTTGAGGTTACGGTTGTTGTGATAGATGAGTTAGAAAGACCCTCCGATGAAAAAGATGGAAAAAAAACATTGTCTGATTTTTCAAATAGTCCCACTGTTGGTAGATGGGGAGTTCACCAGTATTGACTTTGATATAGATGTGGGGACCAGCTTGGTGGGTTGTATGAATTGGACCCTAGGAAGCAGGGATACGGATATGGGTGTCATATCCGAAATGATACGGATACGGAGATACGACAAAATTCAAGAATATAGGACATGGGTACGGTTATTAAAATAATATAATATATTTTTTAAATAATTATAGAGTTGTAATATATTAAAAATAAAACATATATTGTAACAATATTAATAATAAGATTTAACAAATATTATTGTTTTGATTAAAATTAAAATAGATCAAATTAAATATCTACTATTTTCATCAAATATCATGACATCTATTAACTTTTATAGTATATAAGTTGCATAACAAAAAAATATTAAAAAAGTAAAAATTACACTCTTTTTAATAATTAAAAGTTATTTTTTTTAATAAAAAATTTATGGCCGTGTCCGACACGGACACGTGTCCAACACTGCCACAGTACCCTTGTGGAAGTATACGTGTTTCCTAGGTTAGAACTATGCTCGGAAAAATCATCGGATTATTATAATTTTTTCATCTTTGGCCTATTGAATGGAAAAATTATGTAGAGAATATATGCCATTGAAAGGCCAAAATTAGTGGGTAACCATGTGTTTTTTCATCTCTGGCCTGTCGAAAGGAAAAATTATGTGGTGCCATTGATTTCTTGGAATTGTAGGTGATGCCAGTTATTTAAATATGGCAGTGAGCTGGCTATTGCAGTAAGCAGAAGTCCACAATATGACTGGAATAAATAGTAATCACAGGCAAAAAATGAAATGTCCAAAGATACAATCAAATAACAACTATGAAGTAACTGTCAAATGATGCAAACCCGACACTCTCAACATCTCAAGTCAGGGTTAGAAGGGGAAGGAAAGGTGGGAGAAGGGTCTTTTGGATTTCTTTGGCTAGAATTCACGGTATATAAATGACCAAGATGAATTGTGCAGACATTTCTACTATATTCACCTGGTTAGAATTACAAAGTCCCAATGTGATATCATTTCCTGTGAGACTTGTACAAAGTGCTGGTGATTTTGATCCATGGACTGCAGATAATACTTATGGTTGCCTTCTGGTTTCAGTGTGTTACATGGCACTTGTTGGTTCCATTTATGAATGCATCAAACTGGGGTTGAGTGGGGGTTGTTGTAGTCAATATAGCTGTAAAATTTGAACATTTAAGAAAGTTATTTTTGTATGCAAGGCATCTTATTTGCCACACCATAGCGCCTGTTGTGTGGATTTCTAATCATTTCATGACTCAAACTCAACTCAACAGCCTTGTTCAATTACTACTAGCAAGATATGACGAGTACATGTGAAGGATTGGATGTGGCTTCTTTACCTTTCTTTTCCTGAATTAGGGAACTAGCATCGTCCTTTTCTGTCTAGTTTTTTCTGATTATTTACATTCTGAGTTAGTTTATTATTTAATAATTGGTAAATAGTTAGATTGATAGTTATCAATGATTATCTTGCAGGATCTCCCTGCAGTTCCTCCAGTGAATATCACCTTACAGCCATATCATCAGACTCTTCCCGTTGGAGTTGTTCTGTCGGTAAGCCATAGAAACAAGAAGCAATTCTTACTAGGAAAACATACTTCTTTAATTACATGTATATGCAGAAGCAGGTGCAATGGATGTCGCATACCAAGCTGGATGATCCATTTTATCAACTGCATATTGTTTCTGTGATATCATAGTGGGCTTGGTTTGATAATTTTGTTTACTGTTATACAGATCATGGGTGCCCAAGTCATTGTAGAGGGGATGGAGAAGCACGACCCTCTTAATGAGGGTTCTATTCTTTGGATTACAGAAAGCAGATCCCCACTAGGGCTAGTAGATGAAATCTTTGGACCTGTCAAGAATCCTTACTACATGATAAGATACAATTCAGACAGTGAGGTGCCTGCTGGGATCCAACAAGGAACTTTGATCTCATTTGTTCCAGAATTTGCAAATCATGTCCTCAATGACCTCAATCTTTACAAGAAGGGATATGATGCATCCGGTGAAAATGATGAAGAGGTGTTTGATGAGGTTGAATTTTCAGATGATGAGAAGGAGGCTGAATACAAAAGGATGCTAAAAATGACAAAAAGAGGAACGAATGACCAGAAATCTGGAAACAGGACAAAGGATAAGAAGAAGTTTAAAAACCGTGGTGGTAACTGGAAAAATGATCAAATTTCAATGACAGAGGCACCAGCAGGTGTGGGTCAGCCATTGACTGATCAGAACCAGCTTTTCATCCCGCCTGTCTCTGCATTACTGGGTCAGGACAATTGTCTGCGCTCCTCTGAATCAGTCCAAAGTTTTGCTGGTGGGTCTAGCTTCCTTCCAACATTTCCACAGGTTTCACAGGCCCCTGGTTTGAATGCACCTTCTAATGGAGTGTGGGCAAATACAATCTCATGTCAGCAGCCACGGAATATGAGATTTCCTAGTAGCTTTTCAACAAATGGTATGGCGTGGCAACAACAGAATCATCCTCATCAATGCCAGATGCTTTTGCCTAATGTGGCACCATTTCAGCAGGATAATAGTCATATGTTGCCTTCTAATTTTGTTTTACCAGGTGGGCAAACAAATTTTGTCAGGGCACCACCATTCTCCCCTTGGCCAGCAAGCTTGGGTCAACATGGCTTCAACCAACCACCATCTGGCGTGGGTTTGACAGGTCGACATGCTTTCCAACCCATTAATGTGGGAGCAAAAGTTCCATATAATGGCTCACAAATTCAACACAATTATGATTTGCAGCCATCATCTTTTATATCCGGCAACAATGAAACTTCTCAGGGATTTAGTCAGGGTGTTAATTCCTGTTGTGGCAGGAAACCAAACCGCAGGGGTTGTGGTCGTTTCGGCAGTGGGAGAGGCAGGTAGCACTCCTCATAAAGCTCTTGTTATGTTCGGCTTGCTAACTTAAATTTTGGATTTTACTCGCAGCATAGCTGTGCATAAACTTGTGATATCCTCTGAGCAGGGCCTTGCTAAATTGGCTTCTTTATGCTTGTACTTCTTAAAGGTGTACAGTCGGCAGTGTTGTGCATAAAGCTTATCGTGTCGTTATGTAACAAATCAACAAGTTCTTCTCATAATATTTGTTCACTACACTCTATTTGTGTGATTAGCTTATGCTCTTGTCAACATTTTTGCCAAGGAAGACAAGCTTTCTTAGGAATCTGTTATGTTTAGTTTTTCTGCACTGCCCATTAGAAATGCACCAAAATAAGCTTTTTTGGCTAATTCTTGAATTAATAGGAAGCTATTAGCCATCCATTGATCTGTCAGCTCACTGCTCCAGCCTCCAGTTGATTCCTTTCATCGGTCTGGTCAAATTTATTGTTTTTTGTTCCCAATTCCTTTACCAGAAACAAACCTGTGTCGGCATTGGTGCTTGATTCTAAAACTTATGTGGGGAGGGGAGGGGAGATCAAGGGAGAAGGTATTCGGGCCGTTGTCCACCACTTCAAAACTCTTACCATCTCGGACAGACTTTTAGGATTGGCCCGTCAATTAGGTGAACGTGATTTCATGTCGGATATTAACAGGTTCATATAAAAAAATATTTCAGTCATACTCGATTCGGTTTATTAATACGTGTCTAACAAGTTATGTCATATGGGGTTCGTGTTGTGTATTAATTATATGTAAATAGTATAAAAATAAGTCGTGTCACGTATATCTTTTGATTAGTTTTATTGATATTCGATTTGTTTATTAATCGTGTTATATTATATTTACTTGTTTACGAAATAGGTGGCTTAAAAAAAATTCAAACTCTAATTTTGTGTCGTATCAACGAGTCGTATCATATTTTAACACATTTACATAAAATTGGACTCTGTCTTAGTTGTCTTACCTTCAATTGGAGGAGCTCCAAAAGAAAGTTGGTGCAAAACTAACCCCACAATGAGATAAATTTTTTGAAGCATATGAATATTTAAGTTACATTCACTCTTAAATTTTACATTTCTGAAAAAAAAAACTCGATAATTAACATGATACTTGAACAAGGGGTTTGGTGAATCTCCCTGCCATCTCGATTCATTTTCTAACTAACCGAGTGATGCTATTAGCTTTCCCAAGCTATTAAGGATTCAAATCTTCTCCAAATATATTTATGATTGACAATTTTTTTGATTATTTTGTACCTTCAGGCACAGACAACAACTAGTCCTTTAATATGATCACCATAAGCTTTCAACTGAATTACCCATTTTTCTCTTTCTGCCTAATTTACCATTTGTTGCCAATTACAACATGTAATTATGTTAATAATTTCTAATTTCCAGCCTAAGTGTTCAACATTTTCTTTCAGTAAAGAGGGAAATGAGAAAGTAAAAGGGAGAATATGTTTGCTATGATGTTACTAACATTACAAAGTCCTATTTAAAAAAGTTAAGGATAGATGATGATGGTTTTAAGTGATGAATGAACTTGTTCATTATGGGGAAAAAAAAAAACGATAAAGAGCGAAAGTGAGACACTAAGTCAAGCGATCATGCAGCCTTTTTTGTCTCCATTGTGCTAATAATGACTAGGGAGGGAGGGAGGGAGGGAGGGAAGGGGGGGGGGGGGGGGGGGGGAGGGGGGGATTGGCTCTCCCTCAAAATTTTTGTTTAAATTTTATTTATTTATATTTCAAATAGTGAAAATTGGAGCCGAGTCCTCCTTTCCGTCAAGGATACTGATTTGGAGATAATTTCGTTTTTAGTCTTACTAATAAGTAGTTAAGTCTACTATTTTTTTAAAACTCCAAAATACATTTCCTTGAAAGTAACTTTAAATTAATTTCCTAACTTAGAAATTATTATTCCTTAATTCACTATCAATAAAGCAACTTTAAATTAATGGTTATATATATATATATATATATATATATATATAACCATTGAATTGTATATGTTTCATCTTACTTGTTAACAAATCTTTGATACTTCAATTAGTAAATTTTTTTTGCAGAGGGACACTGATAATTGTTGGCAGTCATCGTCTCTAATAACTCGTAAGCTTCATCAAAAACTTTTTCCATCAATGCTCCACCTATAGCTGCATTGATATTGGTCCGAGTAGCACTAAACAACCCGTTGTATAACGTTTGAACTTGCAATCACTTAGGAATACCATGGTGAAGGCATTTTCGGAGTAAATCTTTAAATCGCTCCCAAGCTTCATAGAGAGCCTCAGAATCATGCTGTGTGAATGAAGTGATGTCGTTTCTCATCCTCGCAGTTTTGGTTGGTGAAAAGAGTTTAGTTAAAAAATTTTGAGCTAAATCTGTCTACGTAGTAATAGAACCGGCGACAATGAATGCAATCAACTCTTTGCCTTATCACAAAGTGTGAAAGAAAAAAGTCAGAGTCTAATCGCATCTTCGATAACCCCATTATACTTGAACGTGTCGTAAATCTCCAAAAAATTCATCAAATGATCATTTGAGTCATCATTAGGCAGACCCTCAAACTACACTGAATTCTGAATCATTTGGATGATATCCGGCTTGATTTCAAAATTGTTTGCTTGAATTGCAGGCTTTTGAATGCTTGATTGTATTTCCGTAACAAGCGGCACAACATAATCTCTTAGCAATTTCTGTTCATCTTCAGCCATAGTTTCTTGAATTTTTATTTATTGACAATATTTTCGCAAGTTTCAGAACCTTCTCTTGATTTCGTCATCGTACAATAGTAGCTCCTAACCTTTAAATCGTGTTAGCATACAAAATTCAAGAGTGCCTGCGAAAGCAATTAAAATAGAAAATTAAATATGTTTAAATTAAGATCAAATTGATTGAAATTAATATTGAAATATTTACTAGAATAAATCACTAGCAATAACGCCAAAAAATTTGTTGTCCGAATTTGATATTGACAATTTACGTGTAAGTATACACGATCAACAAGTAATAAAGTGATAAATAAAATATCATTCTCAGAAAGAGTTATTACTAATAATTTCCAAGTACTGATTTTGTATCTATTCAATTTTATTTAAACGATTGAAATTAAACTATGGAATTACTAATTTAAAACTAAATCTAAATTTACTGAGCAATGATTGATTTCACTGGATAAAAGAACTTAAGATTACAATTTTCTCTAATGCTTCGTAAAAATCTTTCCACTCTCTTTCCAGTTAATTGATTAAAATAAGCTGTTATCTGAGAATTCAAAATTAATTATCAAACTTCTTATGATGGTTAGATAAAAATATTTATTCCAGTCAAATCACTATATTCTTATGTAAAATAAGTTGGAATCGATTCATTAAGTTCAAAGTCTCACAAAAGTTACACACATCATATAGGTATTTTTCTATCCTATACACAAACCCAACTATTTAATTCTAAAAAGAATTAACCAGACGCATGTCATCATATTCAGATCCAAACCTTAGAATTCATTTTCCAATTTCATCTAGAAAATCAAATTAATTGTTAGCCAAATAATCATATATTAAGGACAAAATATGATAAACAACTTATATATGATCAATCACAAGTGAAAACGAAAGTAAATTAATTTAACTAAACATCAGGTTCTATTGCAATCTTAATAAAAATTTAGTTCATAATGTAATGGAAAAACATCATCATCAAATTAATCAAACATCTCAGAAAATCAACAACTAAAAGTAGGAGAAAAGAATGAAAACTGTATTGCGATCTTCAATCTCTCTCTAGCCTTCAATTCCGATCTTCTTTGCGTTTTTACTTCGATCCTTGCCTTCAATTCACTATCAATCCTTCATTCTCTCTTATTACTAGTCCTCTTTAATAGTATATATATATATATATATATATATATATATATATATATATATATCTTTGCTTAAACCCTAACATGTGTGAAGCATTAGAGTTCAATTCATACTAAAAAAGAAGTCAGAATTTATTTCCCATGCTAAAACCTGCGCTGCAGCCCCACAAATCAGTGTAGCTGCGCTGACTTTCTACCCTTCTAGAGCTGCAGCGCTACATCTAAAGCTGCGACGCTGATCTCCTTTTATGCGCACAACTGCCTTTGTTGCTCGGTTCACAATTAATCCAAAACTGAGGCTGCTAAATGACATTTTTTCTTTCCAAATCATGATCACTACAAAAAAAAATAAAAATTAAAACACAAAAAAGGAATAAAAATGAATATAAAATACTTGAAAACTTACAATTTCATCAAGCCAAAAATACTCAATTTGTAAGTATAAAACACACTCATCAGCTCCTCAAAGTAATAAAATACCCAGGTCATGCTAGCCTTTTATAGTGGACGTAGGTCACGTTGACCAAACCACTCTACATCTTTGTCTTGCTTGAGTTACTCTCTCTTTATTTAATTACTACATTAATTGCTAATCAATTGACAGGTGGTGCATAATACCAATTTGTGCATCATCAGTTTGGTGCCGTCTGTGAAAAATGAGAAAATTCTCACCTAATCACTTTTCTTGCTATACCTATGGCGATCACCACCAAATCTATGAATTAGCCTGAAGATAATCCACCACGAGGGGAAGAGGTTGCCCACCCACTAACCAATTCTGTTTCGAACGCACCGTAGATGTTGGAAACAATGTAGCAGTTCGTAACTAAGAATTAACAGATCCTGCAACTGATGCTCACTAGACAACAAGGAGGAGCACACTCCATGCCTTGGGCGTCAAGGAGTTCCCCACTTGTGCGCCCCCTTGGGATGAAGGGCCCCATACAGGGGAACCCCTCATCAGAACCATGAGGACCTCTACCTCTTCCTCCAGCTTCCTCTTCCCATGGTGAAAACCCTAGTTTCCAAGAGGATAAGGGTGAAAATCAAAGTGTGGAGCATGAGAGTCATTTCTATGACAATTTCAAAGGAGCTCTTAATCACTAGGACAAAAAAATCAAGGAAGTGCAGAATCAACTGGGCAACGTCTTCAACGCCATGAAGGCATAAGGACCTAAGACTGTGGATTATGTCGTGAGGCATACTGATACACCCTTTGTGTCAGATTTGGCAAACTTCCCCCTTCCCCAAAAGTTCAAAATGTCATTCGTCGAAACCTTTGACAGTACAAAAGACTCGCTTGATCACCTTGAAACCTACAAGTCCTTCATGCAACTATACAAAGTCTCCGACGAAATCATACGTAGGGCATTCCCGACTACTCTGAAGGGATCAACCCGACAGTGGTTCACCAAGTTCACCCCAGCCTCCATTGGCTCCTTTCCCGAACTAAGAAGGTCCTTCATGTCACACTTCATTGGAGAATGCCGCCACCAGAAGCCTTCCACCCACCTGTTTAGCATAAATCAGGACCGAGATGAGATCCTGAGGAGTTACCTCACTCGTTTTAATGGGATAGGTCTTATAGATTGAGGAGCCCAATGACAAGATCACCATGACCACCTTCTTGGGAGGTCTTCGTTAATCAAGCTTCCTCTTTTCAATGATGAAGCGTCCACCAAAGAGTATGCCAGAGCTGCTAGCAAAAGCTTAGAAGTATATGAATGCTGAGGACATCACCAAGGCTAGACGAGGTGAATCCTCACGAATAGGAGAAAAGATAAAGGAAAGAGACATAGAAAACAAAAATGAGAGTGGAAACAAGCGAGGCAGGACAAAAAGGGTGTCTGCGAAAGATCGACTTGGTCCTACCCCTCAGAGAGATCGACAAATCTTCACTCCCCTCAACGCCACTGTCGGGCACATTCTATTCCAGATCTAGGATGACCCCGCAGTAAAGTCGCCAGGGAGAATGAAATCTCTCCCAAACTGTAGGAATCCGAACAAATATTATCTCTTCCATCGTGATCACGACCATGACACAAACGATTGTTATGATCTCAAAAAATAGATTGAAGAACTCATATAACGTGGTCATCTACGCGAGTATGTTACTGGTGGGGGTCAAGCGCCACCATCGCCTCATAATCAAGAGGACTAGCAACCCCTTGGAGAAATCCATACCATTTCTAGAGGGTTCGCAAGAGGAGGAGAATCCTTCTTAGCCATGAAAGCCCATGCCAAAAAGGATAGGCACATTGATGACCTGCGCCCATCCAAGACACGCAAGCAAGGAAATGACGAGGTTATATCCTTTTTGGACAAGGACTTAGTAGGAATTCAGCACCCCCCAGACGACCCGCTGGTGCTAACTATGACTGTCGCCAACTTCCAAGTATGAAGGATTCTTGTAGACAGCGGCAGCTCTACAGACATCTTGTTCGTAGAAGCCTAACTCAACCTGGGGAGAGAAAGACTGTAGCCTATCAGGTCATTTCTTATCGAATTCTCAGGAGAGAAGGTGTATCTCCTGGAATCCATCACCTTGTCAGTCACCACCAGTGTAGCACCTCGAAGCTCCATGGTCATGGTGAACTTCTTGGTGATAGTATGCCCTTTAACCTACAATGTTATTTTGGGGTGACCCGCTCTTAAGTCCCTAAGAGTTATGCCCTCCACTTATCATCTGATCCTTCATTTTTCAACACCAAATGGAATCGGAGAGGTCTGAGGAGATCAAGTTGCTGCAAGAGAATGTTATGTCTCCTCCATGAAGATTAAAAAACCACAAAAAATATTGCAAGTGGAGGTCCTCGACCTAAGAGATGATACCACCTTGGAAAGAGGAGAACTAGTAGAAGAGCTCACACCAGTGGTCCTAGATGAGGAGCATCCAGACAGAAGAGTGTACATTGGCTTCTCCCTTCCCGAAGATTTAGCCCGTCAGTTTACAGATTTTTTGATATGCAGTATGGATGTTTATGCATGGTTACATAAAGACCTCCAGGGCATCGACCCTAAGGTCACCACCCACCACCTCAATGTTGACCCTTATTACAAATCTGTTCGCCAAAAACAAGGAGCATATCCACTGAAAAGCGCAAGTGATGGACAAAGAAGTGGGAAAGCTAATAGAAAATGGAGCAGTTGGAGAAATGGCCTATTTTGTTTGGCTATCAAATGTGGTAATGGTGACTAAAGCCAACGAAAAATGGCACCTCTGCGTCGACTTCACTGAACTTAACAAGGCATGCCCTGCCCTAAAGACAGCTACCCATTGCCGCAAATCGACCTCCTTATCAACGCCACTACAGGCCACGAATTACTCACCTTTCTAGACGCATACTCCAGATATAACCAGACATACTCCAGATATAACCAGATTAGCATGCATCCCCCAAACCTGAGAAGACGTCATTCATCATTTTGAATGGGACCTACTATTGCAGGGTCATGCCTTTGGACTGAAAAATGTGGGAGCAATCTACCAACGGCTGGTGAACAAGATGTTTCAATCTCAGATCAAGAGAACAATGGAGGTATACGTAGAAGATATGCTAGTAAAAAGCCTCGTTGCAGCAAACCACATAGATCACCTTCAAGAAACCTTCGATGTTCTCAGGTCATGTCTTAGGCCTTTGGCATCGGATCAAGAAAGTTCTTAGGCTTTATGGCCAATTAGAAGGGAATTGAGGTGAATCCTAACAAGATCAAAGTCATCCTGGACATGAAATCACCCACCACAACCAATGAGCTCCAGCGCTTCAACATATTTGTTTATAAGTCTGCAGATAAGTGCTTGCCCTTTTTCAAGATTCTTCGAAAAGCCTTTGTGTGGGGGACCTGAGGCAGAAGAAGCTTTTCAAAAGCTTAAAACTTTTTTGGCTATGCCCTCGCTCCTTTCACATGCTATGCCAGGTGAGACCTTGTACTTGTATCTCTCTACTTCCCTGTTGGCAGTAAGCTCCGTCCTCATCAAGAACAACGAAGGAGTACAAAAGCCTGTTTATTACGTGACCAAGGCAAACCGAGGAGCAGAAATAAGATATTCAAGGTTAAAAAAGTTGGCGCTTGCCCTGATCTCAACAGCAAGGTGTCTCTGACATTACTTCCAGAGTCACACCATTGTCATTGTCACGGACCAGCCTCTAAAGAGGGTTTTGGGGAAGTCAGACGTCTCTGGAAGACTCCTTAAGTGGATAGTAGAGCTGGGCAAGTTCTATGTTCAGTACCAACCAAGGACAACCATCAAAGCACAAGCATTGACAGATTTTGTTGCTGAGCTCACACCGGTGGAGGAGGAGGGTAGTGGACCCTTAACACCTCAAGAAGCCTCATCAAAAACTCACCCAAACACTCAGGTGCCAAGACCTGGTGCTCAAGACAACATGGTGCCCTCCAAGGGTGCCCAAGGAGTCTTGGCACCAACAACAGGTGCCTTAACGTCCTCTACAGCCTCCAAGGCCCACTCCCTACCACCTCCCTGGAAGCTCTATGTTGATGGTTCTTTAACTAGCGAAAGAGGTGAAACAAGCCTAATCCTGACTAGTCCAAACGGCACCCCTATCAAGTATGTCGTGAAACTCCACTTTATAACCTCCAATAATGAGGCAGAATATGAAGTCCTCCTCTCTGGTTTAAGGTTGGCAGTTGAAATGGGAGCCCAAGAGCTCAACACTTATAGTGACTCTTAGTTGATAGTCAACCAAGTGAGGGGTGAGTTCGAAGCAAAAAGAACCAAAATGCAAGAGTACCTCGTTATGGTGCAAGCCTTGCTGACTAAGTTCCACTACTTTCAGATCTATCACATCCCAAGGGAAGATAATATCGCTGCAGATGCATTTGCTAGGCTTGCCTTATCCTCAGAAGCTCCACCAGGACCAACATTCATTAGTCACTAGTTCGAGCCAAGCAGGTAAGATGTGGAAGCCATTAGCGTTAATTTCATATCTGCCATGACAAACTGGATGAACCCAATAAAGGCATACCTTCAGGA
>CAUOFW020009099.1:0-13815 GCA_963454935.2 Ilex paraguariensis
TTTACAACAGTTAGTAACAAACGCAGATAAAAATCCTTCACCTGAATTGGGGCTAGCAAAGTACATTCTACCAATTGCGTACCCTTTTTGTGGTGAAACTCTGGTAAGTCAATGCCCGTGCAGATTCATTTGAAGTACAACATGTAAAAAAACCAGTCAAGGTTGTCTCTTGTTGTGCACCTCTAGAAATGATTTCACTATTGGTTCGACCGTATTAAAAATAACACGATGCATCCCAGGTAAATATAGTTCTAGACGTACAACAGTTGGAATCTCTTCATGCAAAGGATTACTAAATAATCGCCAAGCAGCTTCGGGCGGTGCAATATACCTTGCATCAAGATATTGTTGGATCTCATTTCCTCCTCCCAGCACCATCGTGGTACGATCATGACCCTTGTAAATGTATTTGTGAATGTACTTCACACATCTTATTCCCGCACAAACTTCCACATTGATATGGCAGTTGAACATTTTGGAAAGATACGGATTGTGTGGCACAACATCCCTATTATCAACTTGTTGCCCCCCCTCTCACTGTATACACGCGGCCATTATTACGACGACGATAGATAGGATATCCTTCTTCATCCATACTTGTTGATTCTACAAATGTTCGAGGAAACCTCTTAGTGCACATGCCATTTTCCATACATGACGCTCGCGGATTGCGAGTACCACATGCTCCATGTACCATACAACTTTTGATTGTATCAAAAAGAATAGGATTATCGTCAGGATCAGAAAATTCAGCACATACCACATTGTCTACTTGAGCACAGGATTGAATTTTATCAGAGCCATGAAGAAACAGAAGTGCATGCATGTGTGGTAGGCCCCGTTTTTGGAATTCGATTGTAAAAACATGTGCTACTTTTTTTCCAAACAATTGTGTTGTTTCTATCTCCTTCATCAAAACTTTTCTCTTTAACTCAAAAACTCTCGCAACTAAATCAGGACGGTCATAAACTGATTGATGTTGTAACAAAGCTGAAGAAATCTCAGGCCAGTTGGGATTTGCAGTCATGGTGAGAAATATATCAGGGTGTTGATTGTACCTTGTAATAGCCATGGAATCTTGAAATATTTTAAACATATGTCTTGCGCTACCAGTGAAGGAAGATGGCAAAATCATTCGTCGACCAATTTGTTCAGGACCCAGCTCATCATCACAAACATCAGTAAGGCCTTTGTATAGTTCTGCACGAAGTTTTGATTGATTAAGCTTATAGTATGTCAACCGATTTTGTTCTGTAGCAGCCCAAGCATTTACTAAATACTCCTGGAATAGTTTCCCCCCCCCCCCCCTCAAAATTGTTGAATATTCAGTTGGACGTTGAAACAAACGATAACTATGATATTGCAACTGAGTAAGTCGATTCGTTGAGGGTCTACCAAGTGAACTGTCCCACTGTCTCAACTCAGGTTCCCATCCAAGTTCACCGCGGGGGAACAATAACACATAATGCAAGGGTAAATATGCGGGGTGACACTCATTAATCTGCATCAACTCATTATTTCCTTTAAAATGTAAAATGATATCTCTCATTCCACTTGACTCAGTGCCATCTCCGGGTAATATTACCGCAAGCTCGTCCGTGGTAGGGAGATTATATCTTCGTCGATCTAATGCTGGGTGATAATGAAGATAAGCTGGTAAATTTTGACCTACCAAATCTAATTGACTTAAAATCTCATAGGCTTGCTGGAATTTATCTGGGAATGGATTTACATGTAACAAACAGTCTTGAATGATTTTTAGAACGTCTCTTTGCAACTGAGGATTTCTACGACTACAAACATCTAAGGCTGCAATAGGATCATAAATGTATAGTTGACTGTATATTGGCTCCTGATTTGGTTGTGGTAAGAGTGATCCTGTTCTATGACGTAATTCTCCATGTATAGTGAATGATGTAGGACCATTTCCTGTCACTAATCTTGGATCTAGTGTAGCACCAAGACTTGTAAACGCATTAGTTGCATTATATTCTCGTGTATGTTGTCGAAATGATTTGGATTTGTCATCATTGCCATCATACAATATTTTAAGTTCTGCCGGGGGTGTAATAAGTGGAGGTAGTTGAATTTTTCCTTGCAAACAACATGTTCCAAATAGAGGACGTCCTGAACGGGAATTTGATAATTGTTCAGCCATCCAATGTAATGCTTGACAATGAGTACATGGTACATTCATACTCCTGAGTGAATGACGGCCTTCTAATACGTGTGTTCGAGGATTGATTTCAACACTACATACATGATATTTAAAAAGATATGTTAAAATTTTAAAAAAATGTAATGGTGATTTCCAAATATTCTAGTTTATAAAACAAACACTTGTAAGGTTGGTCAACTTCCGTTGTGGTGTCTTCGTTCAAATTGGGCATTGCTTGTAACATGGAAATCACGTGAGATGGCCCAACGTCATTTGTTGCCACAGTTTGTTCTACAGCAAGTTCAGAGATTTCTATAGGACATCTAGGGTGTGGTTCCAAATGCGTCATGACGCCTTCTTCAACATTTTGTGGAGGCATTCCTCGAAGCATTGTGTTCATAGACGATGACTCTAGAAATTCTATTGGCACAATTTGTTCTATTACATGCATAGTCGGTTCTTTTAATTGACATCTCTCCCGTTCTCGACGTGCACGTTGTGCTAATTGACGTGTTGATAAAACATTGTAGTTGATTTCCTAAAGAATAAATTTGAAATTATATAGCGGATTAGGATATAAAAAATGTAGTACAAAAGTCTGCGGTTGAACAATAATGGAATACATCATAAATATTTTTTTAAAAAAAACATATTTAAGCATACATACCACTTGTGGATCTATATTCTCTTTTCCTTTTCCTTTTGTAGAGCTGGATGTTGCCACTGCATTTGACTTTCGTTTTTCCTTTTAAAAAATAAAATGTATAAATTAAGAATTATTACAGTAGAAAAGAGTTCATAATAATACTAAAATCAATTGACGTGTCACCTCTTCAGCTAAGCGAAGGCAGTTAAGATCACGTTCATCACGGATTACAACACCTAAGTTTTTTTGACGAAGTAACTAGACCTAGAAATCAAAGAAGGATAATGCTAATTTGAGTGATAAGAAGTAAGAATTGAACACCTATAAGAATTAAGAAAATTAATGATAAGAAGAATAGCTTACTGTGCGTGCTAGGTCAGTATCCATCTGTAAAAATGGTTGAAAAAACTATAATAAGTATGAGATTACTTATAGGAGAGGATTAGAAAGAAAGTTATACATATATAACTTACATGACCAAAAATAGTGATGTTATAGGGTGATTCCGAATTTGTCGAGGTTCCTTCACCAAAATTGGACCCGTTGAGATTATTTGTAGGCATCCCTCGGAGCATTGTTGTCATAGACGTTGACACCGGGATATTTGTTGGCACTGTTTGTATTTCTATAAGTGAAGGAAGTTTCCCAGTCACAGGCGTCGATTGATTGCGAGGTCTCTTCACTGATGATTGTTGTATTTGAGCTTGATGGTGGCGACTCGGGGTTAAGGAAGGGAAAAATCTAGGTTGACTGGATGGACGTTATGATCTTTCCCGTTCCCGACGTGCACGTTGCCCCAATTGATATTTGGTTAAAACATTATTATTGATTGCCTAAAAAGTAAATAAGAAACATATATTATTGTGAATAATAAGTAACTTTTTTAAAAATTAATTAAGTCTTGAATGGGCAAATGACCAATCATACCACTTGGTCATCTGTATTTTCTTTTCCGTCGACAGAATCATTTGCTTTTTCTTTTCCTTTATAGCTAGCATTCACCATCATGTTTGACTTTTTTTTTTATCTAAGCAAATAATTTGAATTAGTAATAAACATATATTTAACAATATGTGTGAATATTACAAACACATGAATGTTGGAGCTTTGTAAAAGGAAAAAAAATTAATGCAATCCAAAAGGGAAAAAAATAACACAATCCAAGTTTTTGTGTAAAGAGACAGACATTATTTATGAATTGGTGCAATGAATTATTGGAGCACAACCATTTATGATTTGTTGTTTCGTGCTATTCACTAAATGTTGAATTTGTATGATTTGTGTTCATAGTAATATTTTTAGTTTTATATCATTCTTCGTGTTGTTCACTAAATATGAATTTAAACTTGTATATTTTAAATGTTAAGCATATTTTATTTAATATATCTTGATATCTGAGCTGCCCAATAACTTGAATTTAATCATGTATATTTAATATGTTAAGCATATTTTATTTATTGTTTCGTGTTGTTCACTAAATAGGCGTCGAATTTTTATGATTCGTGTTCATAGTATTGTTTATAATTTTGTATCATTTCTCTTGCTTGTAATTTTGTATCATTTTTCTCGGGGATGTAGATTTGGATTATTTAATAAATATTAATTTTTTGTGTTGTTCACTAATTATCAAATTTTTATGATGTTTAGAAATTTAATTAAAACTTGACAATGTTAATTGAGTTCTCTTAAATATTAAATTTTGTTCACCAGCAAGGTGAGTTAAGCAAACAAAACTCACCTTACACCTTGAACCAAATAAAATATTGAAAAAAACTTTATGAACAGTGCTAATTCTTAATATTAAACCATATCACCAATGTCAAAAAATTAAATCTTATATTAAAATTCAAAACAAAACGCACCTTACACTTGAACAGAATAAACAACTTAGCAGCACCAAATTATCCCAATGCAATGAATTTTTAGCGGCAAGAATTCAATTCGTCGAACTCTCGAACCCAAATTACAAAAACCTTGTCCACCAAAAACTAATACTGTTATAAACAAAAGGAAACATTAGAATTTAATGTAAATATTGGAAAAAATTAGATAATATAATTTTGAATAGGGAAACATGCTTGCAATAAAAACAGAACACGATAAGCTAGAAAAGACTGTGAATCCAAATGATTAACAAATAATCGAGTTATATTAAAAATTAAGTATTGAATTTAAATTGTAATACAATAGTTAAAAAATGAATTTTGAAAAACACCAACAGAAAAATGAAAAATCCTCATATAATATCAACAGTTTATACTAAATTTGGCACATTCAAGCAACAAAATAGAATCGCACTGAACAATCAATGTAGAACATTTGCATTGAAAAAAATAGTCCACTCGAAAAGAACTCGAAAATAAAAACCCAGAAAAATATAGCATCAAAATAAAAATTTAATGGGAGAAGTAAAGTTTCTGACTAGAGTTGAAATATTTGTCATCTTAGTTGGATGTTGCCGGAATAGAGAAAAGAGACTCTCAAAAGCAAATCAACTAAATACAATCAATATAATGGAGAAGAAAGTCTAAAAATTAGTAGTGTTCTTCTTGCAATTTTAGTGCCATACGATTTTTTTGGGAAAGTTTTACCAAAGTGAGGGACTGACCAAGCAATGCCTGACATGAAGTTTCAAAATAGATTCATCACTCAAAACAGTATACCGTCACTTCAAACAATGTGCAGATTTTAAAAAATAAAATGCAAAAATCAAATTCAACCAAGTATCACACGTAGTATTGTGAAACATCCACGACATGAACGGTACTCATCCAAAAAAATCCTATCAAACCCATCATTTCGAACTCTTCATGTGCGTAACTCTTTTGAGAATTTTTGTTCAACACTTGATATACGTTGTGGTAGCTGTGGTTCAAACCAAACCCAATTAGTCAAACACAATTAGTTGTGCGTGTGATTTGCATGCGCAATGTGCATGCGTTATGTTGTGTTAGTTTGTGTGTTGTGCAGAAAGTTGATGAGAGAGAGAGGACCTGAACTGTATTTTCGGTGATGTACCTCTCAGTGGTGGGTCGTCGACGGTGGTGAGTTAGTCGGATGTGTTCAGAGAGGGAGGGGGGGAGAGAAAAAGACTAATAAAGGAGAGAGACAGAAAAGCAAGGGAAGAGAGAAATAGGGAGCATGAGCAAATTAAGCCGTGAGTGAGACTAATTGGGAGTAGAGAGAGGGGGGAAGAGTATTGCCGGAGTAAAATTTTGAGATATTAATTATGGAAATTAATATTCTGACAAAGTAATTGCGGGCAAATATTCTAGCAGTAATTGTTGGGTTTGATTGTGTTGACCAGTTGGAAAAATTAAATTTAGGGATGCTAGTTTTAGAAACTAAAAGTTTTGAGCAGCAAAAATTTTTCAGGAGCTAATATGATATGTCGGATCGAAACGATCTGAGACGTCAATAGTTTGAGACAATTTGAAATAGCGTCGGCCGTTAGATGATGTCTTTTTTAATCTCGAAACGATCTAAGCCGTTCTTTGTCTCTTGAATTCAAAATCGTTCTACTTTATTATATAGATAAATTAAAATTTATTTTTTATACAAACGAATCGAGTCGAATTGAATTTCCAGCCGGATATCCAAAAAGTTGTTGAATTCGGATATCATCTAAGAATTTCAAATCAGTTGAATAATCGAATCGAATGACATAAATTGCATTCGGATATGACAGAATTCAATTAATATTTAATCCGCTGACCGGTCAAGTTACGGTATAGTCATTGTGTCCCACTTATCTGTTTATTACCCTTTTTAGGCTTATTTTACATTTTTTTCCTTTTTGTATTCCCATGGAATTATCTCCATTTACAACTCCAATTTTATGGGCTCACCTCAGATTCTCAAGAATGAAAAACAAGGCGCTACAATCCGATTTATCCCCTTGTCAGCACTTCACACCCCCCCCCCCCCCCCCCCCCCCTTCCCTTCCTTTTTGAACTTGCACTGACCTGGTCTTCAATATGACACCTTTGTTTCAAGAAACACAAGGCTACAATTTTCCATACATGTCCAGGCACCATTCTTAACAAGGCAATATCATGTACCTAAATATTATAGATTTCGATTAAATGAAGATATCAAATTAAAATAAGATGGAAATATATCAAGAAGGATGCAGCTTAAATAATGCTACTAACCGTGCAAGTATACAATTTTTGAAATTTTTTAATTTGACCAACGGAACCCAATCGGAAAAGAAAAAAAAATCAACTTTTGTATTCAATCCAACTTTGATCCTACACTGTCATACTGGCATAATTCAAAATTTCACCCAATCTAACAAGATTATGAAGGGTCTTTGTGCAACAAGCTAATGAGCATGCACAATTTGATCTTGTGGAAAATATTGTTACTCTCAGGTGTTGATTTATCAATCCAGCTTTAGGGCCTTTGTTATGAATGCTCTGGTAACCACAATCAAAACGTAAGCGAAGATGGTGACAGCAATACCCAACAGCAGAATCAGATGGTCATAAGCAGCACCCTGAACTGTGTACACCCGAAGCCGTATCATTTCCCAATTGCTCTCTGTCCAGACAGGGTCTTCTAGATCCATTGGTTCAGAGGAATTGCGGGGTAACAAATTCCATGTTTCAGACTCAAACTTCAAACGGGTGGAATATGCTGGTACATACCTGAAATGATATAATTACAAGTTATGAATTCAGCAAACCCACCTAGGAAGCTCGGTAAATAACTACTACAAGGGCATAGAAGTTGCTGGGTTCCACCCAGATCAAACTGAGCAAATAGCAAGTAACTGCCACAAACCACACTACCATCAGACTGCATGAGACAACGGTCAAATTTAGTAAACAAGCAGTGTATAAGGAAGAAGGGGATCACCAAGGTATTCAATCGGTCTCAGGAGTAAACAATGATGGCGAACCACACAGGCCAACTTTAGCCACTATAGATACCTCGGCATTTGAACAAAATCTGTGACGGTTCAAAAAGGTGGATTTAAGTGCTAATGATCTCCTCTAGAGTGGCAGCAAGACATGATATTCGCGTCACCTTCATTGCAGACTCTATTGGAGTCCAAGGGTCAGAAAGGATTCTCTACCCCAGCTTTAGCTGGGTATAAGACAGCACTAACATTCCTTGTTTGTTTCCTCCACAAAAATGACTAGGATAGCAACATAAAATGTGGATCATTTGACCTGAGGTATACAGATAATGTGATGACGGCAAACTGGGCTTGATAGGGATATTCAGGTTTAATAAGGATAAGGAGCTGACCAGGATAAAAATGAACCCATTTATTAGGGAACCATCCCAGCCTTGCCCCCATTGACAGGTCTTATTCAGGTAGGGGTGGGTTAGGATGAAAAGCATATCCACTTGTGGGCATGCATTGCAACTGTTTTATTTGATTAGTGTTGCCAAAATAGCAGGTACCTGGTTGAGGAGATAACACAGACCCCCTTCCCATCTGTCTCCACTTTGATGCACAGTTCACCATTGTTATTGCAAGCTTGTGGGCAAGAAGAACTAGCATTCTTTGATGGGATAGATGTTTTCTCGGCCAGAAAGTTCCACACAAACCTTGAAACATCACTCACATAACCAGTATAAGGTGTGGATGTTGGTTCCCCAACGATGACACCGACATAATTGCTCGGGCAAGTGTTGGCGGGTGATATATAGTCCTTCACCAGTTCACATGATAAGCCCAGCTCACAACTTAATAGGCAACCCAACAGTTCATCTACCAAAGAGGCATTCACATTGATAGCACTTAGAGCTGAAGCACTAAGATTCTTTTTATCACTAGCAAGAATGTAAAGTGTTCGGGCAACAAGGGAAGCAGCTGCCACTATGGCTGAAGAGTTGATATTAGCTGCACAAAAAGCAACATATTGAATGAGAACAAAGAAATAAAATGTCTACATTTAAAGTTCAGATGAATCAATCAGAAAAATGGAAAAGCACCCAAGAATTAGATCAACTCACACAGATCATCAAGGTGACTGTGGTAGAATTTGTTGATGAAGGCTGTATCAAAATCTTCTAAGACTATCCCAGAAGTCTGAGAGTTCTGTTCGAGACAACAAAGTCAAAACTATTAGAGAAATATGGCCAAACCACATATTAACTGACATTTCATATGCACTCTAGATTCCAAACAAACTTTCTGATGCAACATTGTAAAGCTTCTTGTCTCAGACTATAAACCTTTTTTGCCACCATCAACTCTCAACACAATCCTATTTCAAAAATACACCTGTTAGCATTGGGGGGTAATGAGAGAATTGTTCCTCTGCTCCATACAGCCAGATAAAAGCATCTCAGCAATAAGAAGAAGCATATCGCTAGAATGTTCAAAAGCTCCAACTTCTGTTTCTAAATAAACATTACAGCTGACACCTTTTTGGCATGTGGAAAGAGAAGATAAGAAATAAGAAAAAGAGCCATGCTGTCAGCTTGGTTTCTTGCTCCCAGTAAAGCAATTTGGGGAAGTACAAAAAGATAAGGCCTTTTCTGTAACTCGTTTTTTGTGGGTTTTTTTTTTTGTGGTGTGTTTTTTCTTTTTTTTGGGGGGGGGGGGTTGGTTGTTTAGGGAAACGGAAAAAGAAGTATGCAGGATAGCTGGTGATATCATCTAAGCACACACAAGTACTTAACGTAGGGTCTGTATATTTTGATCTAGCATTCAATAGTTGAAGATACAGACAACTACCATGCCCATCACGGGAGGATTTTGAAACCTTGTTACAATAACAAACCAAAGGGGCATTATTTTACATCACAAAGATGAGCAGACCAGTCACATAGGCTAGTATTTGCTTTTTTTCTTTGATCAAGGGATGATGGAACAGAAAATTAAAATGGTAAATGATTCAGTGAAACAGAATATTTGCAATTGACATTAGATGCTAAATTGGCATTTACAGATTTACTAGTACATCGAGGAACTGTTCCCAAAAAACCAATAATAATGATTTGAAACAAACAAACCAGGAACCATGGGTCTTCTAGCTCAAGAAGCATCCCCTTCTGTCAGGAAGGTACACGGCCCAGATGGTAAAAGCAAAACATAGGAACTAAAATTTGCGTGGTTCAAACCTTCCTCAGAAATGACATCAATGATGACGGAGGTATCCCAGGATTCGATGCACTAGCATTAGAGATCTTAATGCCTCCAGTTTCGAGTGAATCTTGAGCACGGTGCAAGGCACTCAATGTTTCATTTGTGGCCGATAATCCCTGCAAGAACAACCAGGCAAGCTTTAGTCCACAAAGTCTACCAATACCAGAACTAATTGTTCATATAACAAGTAAAAAGGGTAAAACAATAGGTATTAATCTACCAAATATAAATGTATGGGAGAAGTGATAAGACATAGACTACAATCAAATTACTGATACTTCTTTTCTCAAGTATAACTAAGCACAACTACTTTACTAAACTGCTTCGATCTGAAGTTGAAGATGACCAAAATTTGCTCTGCTTTGATGTACTGTATAGGACTACTTTTTCTATCCTCAACTACATATTAAGTTTTGCAACAATATTTTCACAAAACCACAATCTAAACACTTATACCAACAGCGCTTCTACTCCCCTTCTACCTAAAAACCACAGTACCAGACAGCAATATCATCGCCCTGGCTTATACCATTAAGTCACTAAAAGTCACAAGTTGTGACCATCATACCTGGGAAGCCACGAGCACCTCCACATTCAAGATTCATTGTCTTTTCTAAGGATGTCACTGCCACCGTAGTGCTTAAGTGCACGGGTGACCAGTTACTAAGGTACAGTTGACAAGAATACGATATAGGAACATGCATCCACATGCCATTAATGCACAGGAACATTTTAGATGGCTCCAAAAATAAATAATGTCTTACCCCTGTTGTATGAGCAAACAACGTTTTGACCCCCTGATCAAAACCCTTTCCAACCGACCCAATTTCCACAACCTGCACAAAGTCATTCCACATAGTAATGTTTTGCATGTTAAAAAATATTATCATTCATAAAAGGGATTAACCTCCGATTGTGAGATTTCCATCTTAGCAGGTAACCAAGGCATGCATAATATGACAAAGCATGTTGATAAGCATACACAAAAACTTAGTCCTGTAAGGTGTGCAATGGCTCGAGTGCTGAGGGCACCTAAGACTGCTTAACCTTCCAACAGATTTCCACATAGCATGACAAGCTATGCTTCTAGACATATCAGAGGATCACTAATGCAGCACAGTGAAGAGAATTTAGTGTTCCCCTTGTGAGTTCTTAAATAAAATTTCAGCTCTTTTTGAAAAGTTACTCCTGTTGTCTTAATTCTTATTATGGAAACAGACCAGCAGTTGATCAGCATGCCCCCAACCCCAAACATAAAGACGCAGTTTCTATGACTATTTGGAGGCATGGCTATCATCTAATAGTGGACCTGGTTTTTTCTCTCTAGCTGCTAAGGCAAGTTGTTTTCTGAAGTCTCTCCAGCTGTTAAACATATGTCGGAGGCAAGTAGATTTTCTAAATATTAATTCAACCAAATAGACTAAGACAGCAGCTTCATGATGGACCCCTCACAAAATTAACAGCTATCAGATTTCTGGTTAATGTCTACAATCATTTTTAAAATCTTCCCTTTCAGCGCTGGGATACTTCTTATTAACCGCTGAAACAAAAAATTTAAGTAGGAGTTCTAGTTCAGAAATAATGAAGAATTAGAAGAAAACTCCTGCACAATTGTTACGTCCACATTTGCCTACAGTTAAAACAAGGTTACAAAATAAGCCCAGGTAAAATTTCAAAGACAATGCAATATGTCCTGATTTCCTTATGATTTGGTTGGCATCTAAAGAGAAAAGCTAAGAAAAGGTATTTGGAATCTAAAGCTCATATCAACAAAAAAGGCCCAGGGATCCAGAAAAACAACCTCTGTTATTCTCATTATCATGAGAATTTATTTTAAGCAGAACCAAGGCTCTGCAGCCATGCAAGTGCAATTACTGGCATTCCAACTTCTTCAAGATACAATACTTAAGAACCAGCTTTGTATACACCATGACTTCCCAAAAATGGAAAGGAGGCTGGGTTTTACATTTGCACAAATTTTCCTATCCTTTTATCTAGAATGTAGAAAATGCACACTAGATCAGGACTCCTTTTGCAAAATGTCTAGCAGACCACATTTCCAAGGGCAATAAATCATCCAAAAAAATAAAATCCCTTAACCAGAAACAAAATCTACACACTGGTATCTTTTTCAAATCAAAGTATTAATATTCCTATCACAACCCATGGAAGGAACTTCCTTTCCTCCAGTGAATCAAACTTACCGGATGAAACTTCCCTTCCCACCCACACTAGATGAAATATCCTTTCCTTCTTCAAAACTCCCCAAAGGAAATCCCTCTGAATCATTTCCAGTCTTTTTTCCACTAAAGCTGGGATAGGAAAGAATGTTTGCAAGTGAAGATCTCTCAAGAGTGCAAGTCTACCACCTTTTTAGAGGCATCTCTGCTTCACTTTATTCCACACAGCCGTGGCCTCATGCTAAGAGCTAAATGGGATCCCAAACATTGGCCAAAACACCTTGAAACATCCTGAAACTCCTTAAAATATTCCAAAACACCTCGAAAAATAGGAATTTGAATATCCAAATACCGATTCATTTTGTTTCTATGGAAACGGAAACGTTTTGGTTATTTTGGCGGGAAAAAATGAAATTTTGATCCTTTAGTAGGACCCTCCTCAGGTAATTGGCCTTCTCCCAAGATCTCTGTCCACCATCAGAGTTTCACTGTCCTGTCACCTTCGTTTTGCATGTCCGCCATTGTCTTAGGGATGTCACAGCTCAAAAAATTCCCTTCTTGTTCCCTATGGTTCCTCAATCTTGCTATGCACATCTTCTAAAAGCAATATCCACCCCTGCATACCCTCCATTCATTTTGTTCTCAATAAAATAAGTAGATGGATCGGTCACCCTCTATTCATGGCGCAGATAAATATGTCATTTGATGTCTCCTCCAAGACCATGAAACGGCTGCCAATCCACATATTGTCTCTGATAGATGCAGAGAGAATCACGCTTCCATTCTTCTGACACCACTCCAGTCCAGTCCTTGCCAGCCTTCCTTCCACAAGCTTCTTCCAATACTGAACAGAAAAAGCCGAGAGCCTCTTGCTCAAGCTTGATGTCATTCTCCCTCCTTACTCCATGCCCTTTAACCACCAGTCAGATTCTTCCCTAGAACCTGTCCTATTATGTTAGGACTCAGCACTTTTAATTTGCTCTTTTCTTGTTAGCCAGCTTGGCCTCGTTTTGAAGCCAATCTCAATATTAGATTGGACATTCTCTTCAAAAATGTGTAGGAAAAATATCAGCTATTCAACCAACATCTGTGATGTTACACAATCCTCTTACAAAAAACACTATGGAAGTCTGATTCTAACTAGTAGAAGAGAAATATACCTTTTCAATCAACGAGTTGTTAAGGCCATAAACAGCATCAGAGTTCTGATCAAGTTCAAGAAGAAATCTCGGCTACCAAGATAGCCCCAGGCTTCTCCGGTAAAAACCACAAAAACAAGCTGCAGTACAGAAAAGGGAAAGGAGAAGGATCAGCCAAACAAGAAGAAGTTTACAAGATACAATAGAGCTACAACAACCATTGCAATCCATTCCCATAACAAAAAGGTCAAAAAGTCACATGACAACCAGCCAAATAAAACTAGTCTCAAATGAATCACAAGACATGCAATTAGAGTAAAAGACATTCCTCTAATCGCCTCTTTGGGTATAACATTCTGCTGTGAATTTAGTTGGCCATGAATACAATAAACTGGGTGAAAGGATAATGCAGAGAAGCAAAAAATCTTTAAGCACATGGCAAAGAGCCAGTGACCCCCATGCTTATGCCTAGCCCAAGATGCATATTTGCAGAATGCCTCATATATAGCAACAGTAGATAGATGATCAGTTTTTTGAATAACATCTGTCACCAGGAAGATTGACACAATAGGAGGAAGTTT
>CAUOFW020009100.1:0-13811 GCA_963454935.2 Ilex paraguariensis
GGGGTATTGTGAGTGCACGTGCTGTAATTGCTATGAGATATGTCAATTTTCATTATTTTTATGTTGTTTACATTCATTTGTGGGATTAAGCAACGTCGTTCCAATTGGTAGATTCGTTCCGTCTTTTGAAAAATGTGAGTGGAATTTGTCTGGATTACATAAATCTGGTCCTCACGTGTAATTACGAGTGGGGCGGTCATGACAGCCATAGAATTCTATTTCTGGGTCATAGAATTCAATTTTTTAGTTTCGCCAAAAACCTAAATTGGATCCGTAATTGGAAATGAACCTTGTTTTGGGAATCTCTTCAGTTGCACGATCGTATCACAGGAAACACGGTTTGGGGTTCGAACATCATTGTGAATACTCTAGCGTAGCCTTTGTGTCGTTGGTAGAGTTATGTGTGAACTAAATTGCGTGGATATGTTATGTCCTTGCTTCAGGTTGATTAGGTGAAAATAATTTAAATTTCAGAGAGAAAGTTGATGTTAGTCGGCGTCTTGTCTAGAAACTATCACGGGACAACGCACAGCCGCTAGAAGTAACCTAGGGGTTGACGGCGTAGTGCATAAGCTAGGGGTTTGACATTCGACTAGACAGCACCGTCTGGTGGAATCTCACGAATTACTCTCCTAGCTAGTGTTCTCTTTTTCTCCATGACTTCTATGGATTGTGCCAGAGAGACAATTTTAAGTTGGTTTGCATCATTTCGTGGGATTAAGCCAACGTCGTTCCAATTGGTAGATTCGTTCCGTTCTTGAAAAATGTGAGTGGAATTTGTCTGGATTACATAAATCTGGTCCTCACGTGTAATTACGAGTGGGGCGGTCAGGACAGCCATAGAATTCTATTTCTGGGTCATAGAATTCAATTTTTTAGTTTCGCCAAAGACCTAAATTTGGATCCGTAATTGGAAAATGAACCTTGTTTTGGGAATCTCTTCAGTTGCACGATCGTATCACAGGAACACGGGTTTGGGGTTCGAACATCATTGTGAATACTCTAGCGTAGCCTTTGTGTCGTTGGTAGAGTTATGTGTGAACTAAATTGCGTGGATATGTTATGTCCTTGCTTTCAGGTTGATTAGGTGAAAATAATTTAAATTTCAGATAGATAAGTTGATGTTAGTCGGCGTCTTGTCTAGAAACTATCACGGGACAACGCACAGCCGCTAGAAGTAACCTAGGGGTTTGACGGCGTAGTGCATAAGCTAGGGGTTTGACATTCGACTAGACAGCACCGTTTGGTGGAATCTCACGAATTACTCTCCTAGCTAGTGTTCTCTTTTTCTCCATGACTTCTATGATTGTGCCAGAGATGACAAGGACAAAGGGAGTGCAAGGGACGACACCTCAAACCAAAGTCCTGTGAAGGTAGCACGAGTGGTATGGGCATTCATGTTGCATGAAAAGAAGTATTAAGTGTATTGTTGAATACTAAATTCGTGTAAGGTCCAACTTACTTTGAAACCTTAATCCTCTCGTTCCTCAAGCCTTTACCAAAGGTCCAATGACGACATAGAATGCCCAATTCGATTTTTGGGGGTATTGTTGAGTGCACGTGCTTTAATTGCTATGAGATATGTCAATTTCATTATTTTTATGTTGGTTTACATTCATTTCGTGGGATTAAGCCAACGTCGTTCCAATTGGTAGATTCGTTCCGTTCTTTTGAAAAATGTGAGTGGAATTTGTCTGGATTACATAAATCTGGTCCTCACGTGTAATTACGAGTGGGGCGGTCAGGACAGCCATAGAATTCTATTTCTGGGTCATAGAATTCAATTTTTTAGTTTCGCCAAAAACCTAAATTTGGATCCGTAATTGGAAAATGAACCTTGTTTTGGGAATCTCTTCAGTTGCACGATCGTATCACAGGAACACGGGTTTGGGGTTCGAACATCATTGTGAATACTCTAGCGTAGCCTTTGTGTCGTTGGTAGAGTTATGTGTGAACTAAATTGCGTGGATATGTTATGTCCTTGCTTTCAGGTTGATTAGGTGAAAATAATTTAAATTTCAGATAGATAAGTTGATGTTAGTCGGCGTCTTGTCTAGAAACTATCACGGGACAACGCACAGCCGCTAGAAGTAACCTAGGGGTTTGACGGCGTAGTGCATAAGCTAGGGGTTTGACATTCGACTAGACAGCACCGTTTGGTGGAATCTCACGAATTACTCTCCTAGCTAGTGTTCTCTTTTTCTCCATGACTTCTATGATTGTGCCAGAGATGACAAGGACAAAGGGAGTGCAAGGGACGACACCTCAAACCAAAGTCCTGTGAAGGTAGCACGAGTGGTATGGGCATTCATGTTGCATGAAAAGAAGTATTAAGTGTATTGTTGAATACTAAATTCGTGTAAGGTCCAACTTACTTTGAAACCTTAATCCTCTCGTTCCTCAAGCCTTTACCAAAGGTCCAATGACGACATAGAATGCCCAATTCGATTTTTGGGGGTATTGTTGAGTGCACGTGCTTTAATTGCTATGAGATATGTCAATTTCATTATTTTTATGTTGGTTTACATTCATTTCGTGGGATTAAGCCAACGTCGTTCCAATTGGTAGATTCGTTCCGTTCTTTTGAAAAATGTGAGTGGAATTTGTCTGGATTACATAAATCTGGTCCTCACGTGTAATTACGAGTGGGGCGGTCATGACAGCCATAGAATTCTATTTCTGGGTCATAGAATTCAATTTTTTAGTTTCGCCAAAGACCTAAATTTGGATCCGTAATTGGAAAATGAACCTTGTTTTGGGAATCTCTTCAGTTGCACGATCGTATCACAGGAACACGGGTTTGGGGTTCGAACATCATTGTGAATACTCTAGCGTAGCCTTTGTGTCGTTGGTAGAGTTATGTGTGAACTAAATTGCGTGGATATGTTATGTCCTTGCTTTCAGGTTGATTAGGTGAAAATAATTTAAATTTCAGATAGATAAGTTGATGTTAGTCGGCGTCTTGTCTAGAAACTATCACGGGACAACGCACAGCCGCTAGAAGTAACCTAGGGGTTTGACGGCGTAGTGCATAAGCTAGGGGTTTGACATTCGACTAGACAGCACCGTTTGGTGGAATCTCACGAATTACTCTCCTAGCTAGTGTTCTCTTTTTCTCCATGACTTCTATGATTGTGCCAGAGATGACAAGGACAAAGGGAGTGCAAGGGACGACACCTCAAACCAAAGTCCTGTGAAGGTAGCACGAGTGGTATGGGCATTCATGTTGCATGAAAAGAAGTATTAAGTGTATTGTTGAATACTAAATTCGTGTAAGGTCCAACTTACTTTGAAACCTTAATCCTCTCGTTCCTCAAGCCTTTACCAAAGGTCCAATGACGACATAGAATGCCCAATTCGATTTTTGGGGGTATTGTTGAGTGCACGTGCTTTAATTGCTATGAGATATGTCAATTTCATTATTTTTATGTTGGTTTACATTCATTTCGTGGGATTAAGCCAACGTCGTTCCAATTGGTAGATTCGTTCCGCTCTTTTGAAAAATGTGAGTGGAATTTGTCTGGATTACATAAATCTGGTCCTCACGTGTAATTACGAGTGGGGCGGTCATGACAGCCATAGAATTCTATTTCTGGGTCATAGAATTCAATTTTTTAGTTTCGCCAAAGACCTAAATTTGGATCCGTAATTGGAAAATGAACCTTGTTTTGGGAATCTCTTCAGTTGCACGATCGTATCACAGGAACACGGTTTGGGGTTCGAACATCATTGTGAATACTCTAGCGTAGCCTTTGTGTCGTTGGTAGAGTTATGTGTGAACTAAATTGCGTGGATATGTTATGTCCTTGCTTTCAGGTTGATTAGGTGAAAATAATTTAAATTTCAGATAGATAAGTTGATGTTAGTCGGCGTCTTGTCTAGAAACTATCACGGGACAACGCACAGCCGCTAGAAGTAACCTAGGGGTTTGACGGCGTAGTGCATAAGCTAGGGGTTTGACATTCGACTAGACAGCACCGTTTGGTGGAATCTCACGAATTACTCTCCTAGCTAGTGTTCTCTTTTTCTCCATGACTTCTATGATTGTGCCAGAGATGACAAGGACAAAGGGAGTGCAAGGGACGACACCTCAAACCAAAGTCCTGTGAAGGTAGCACGAGTGGTATGGGCATTCATGTTGCATGAAAAGAAGTATTAAGTGTATTGTTGAATACTAAATTCGTGTAAGGTCCAACTTACTTTGAAACCTTAATCCTCTCGTTCCTCAAGCCTTTACCAAAGGTCCAATGACGACATAGAATGCCCAATTCGATTTTTGGGGGTATTGTTGAGTGCACGTGCTTTAATTGCTATGAGATATGTCAATTTCATTATTTTTATGTTGGTTTACATTCATTTCGTGGGATTAAGCCAACGTCGTTCCAATTGGTAGATTCGTTCCGCTCTTTTGAAAAATGTGAGTGGAATTTGTCTGGATTACATAAATCTGGTCCTCACGTGTAATTACGAGTGGGGCGGTCATGACAGCCATAGAATTCTATTTCTGGGTCATAGAATTCAATTTTTTAGTTTCGCCAAAACCTAAATTTGGATCCGTAATTGGAAAATGAACCTTGTTTTGGGAATCTCTTCAGTTGCACGATCGTATCACAGGAACACGGGTTTGGGGTTCGAACATCATTGTGAATACTCTAGCGTAGCCTTTGTGTCGTTGGTAGAGTTATGTGTGAACTAAATTGCGTGGATATGTTATGTCCTTGCTTTCAGGTTGATTAGGTGAAAATAATTTAAATTTCAGATAGATAAGTTGATGTTAGTCGGCGTCTTGTCTAGAAACTATCACGGGACAACGCACAGCCGCTAGAAGTAACCTAGGGGTTTGACGGCGTAGTGCATAAGCTAGGGGTTTGACATTCGACTAGACAGCACCGTTTGGTGGAATCTCACGAATTACTCTCCTAGCTAGTGTTCTCTTTTTCTCCATGACTTCTATGATTGTGCCAGAGATGACAAGGACAAAGGGAGTGCAAGGGACGACACCTCAAACCAAAGTCCTGTGAAGGTAGCACGAGTGGTATGGGCATTCATGTTGCATGAAAAGAAGTATTAAGTGTATTGTTGAATACTAAATTCGTGTAAGGTCCAACTTACTTTGAAACCTTAATCCTCTCGTTCCTCAAGCCTTTACCAAAGGTCCAATGACGACATAGAATGCCCAATTCGATTTTTGGGGGTATTGTTGAGTGCACGTGCTTTAATTGCTATGAGATATGTCAATTTCATTATTTTTATGTTGGTTTACATTCATTTCGTGGGATTAAGCCAACGTCGTTCCAATTGGTAGATTCGTTCCGTTCTTTTGAAAAATGTGAGTGGAATTTGTCTGGATTACATAAATCTGGTCCTCACGTGTAATTACGAGTGGGGCGGTCATGACAGCCATAGAATTCTATTTCTGGGTCATAGAATTCAATTTTTTAGTTTCGCCAAAGACCTAAATTTGGATCCGTAATTGGAAAATGAACCTTGTTTTGGGAATCTCTTCAGTTGCACGATCGTATCACAGGAACACGGGTTTGGGGTTCGAACATCATTGTGAATACTCTAGCGTAGCCTTTGTGTCGTTGGTAGAGTTATGTGTGAACTAAATTGCGTGGATATGTTATGTCCTTGCTTTCAGGTTGATTAGGTGAAAATAATTTAAATTTCAGATAGATAAGTTGATGTTAGTCGGCGTCTTGTCTAGAAACTATCACGGGACAACGCACAGCCGCTAGAAGTAACCTAGGGGTTTGACGGCGTAGTGCATAAGCTAGGGGTTTGACATTCGACTAGACAGCACCGTTTGGTGGAATCTCACGAATTACTCTCCTAGCTAGTGTTCTCTTTTTCTCCATGACTTCTATGATTGTGCCAGAGATGACAAGGACAAAGGGAGTGCAAGGGACGACACCTCAAACCAAAGTCCTGTGAAGGTAGCACGAGTGGTATGGGCATTCATGTTGCATGAAAAGAAGTATTAAGTGTATTGTTGAATACTAAATTCGTGTAAGGTCCAACTTACTTTGAAACCTTAATCCTCTCGTTCCTCAAGCCTTTACCAAAGGTCCAATGACGACATAGAATGCCCAATTCGATTTTTGGGGGTATTGTTGAGTGCACGTGCTTTAATTGCTATGAGATATGTCAATTTCATTATTTTTATGTTGGTTTACATTCATTTCGTGGGATTAAGCCAACGTCGTTCCAATTGGTAGATTCGTTCCGTTCTTTTGAAAAATGTGAGTGGAATTTGTCTGGATTACATAAATCTGGTCCTCACGTGTAATTACGAGTGGGGCGGTCATGACAGCCATAGAATTCTATTTCTGGGTCATAGAATTCAATTTTTTAGTTTCGCCAAAGACCTAAATTTGGATCCGTAATTGGAAAATGAACCTTGTTTTGGGAATCTCTTCAGTTGCACGATCGTATCACAGGAACACGGGTTTGGGGTTCGAACATCATTGTGAATACTCTAGCGTAGCCTTTGTGTCGTTGGTAGAGTTATGTGTGAACTAAATTGCGTGGATATGTTATGTCCTTGCTTTCAGGTTGATTAGGTGAAAATAATTTAAATTTCAGATAGATAAGTTGATGTTAGTCGGCGTCTTGTCTAGAAACTATCACGGGACAACGCACAGCCGCTAGAAGTAACCTAGGGGTTTGACGGCGTAGTGCATAAGCTAGGGGTTTGACATTCGACTAGACAGCACCGTTTGGTGGAATCTCACGAATTACTCTCCTAGCTAGTGTTCTCTTTTTCTCCATGACTTCTATGATTGTGCCAGAGATGACAAGGACAAAGGGAGTGCAAGGGACGACACCTCAAACCAAAGTCCTGTGAAGGTAGCACGAGTGGTATGGGCATTCATGTTGCATGAAAAGAAGTATTAAGTGTGTTCTTGAATACTAAATTCGTGTAAGGTCCAACTTCTTTGAAACCTTAATCCTCTCGTTCCTCAAGCCTTTACCAAAGGTCCAATGACGACATAGAATGCCCAATTCGATTTTTGGGGGTATTGTTGAGTGCACGTGCTTTAATTGCTATGAGATATGTCAATTTCATTATTTTTATGTTGGTTTACATTCATTTCGTGGGATTAAGCCAACGTCGTTCCAATTGGTAGATTCGTTCCGCTCTTTTGAAAAATGTGAGTGGAATTTGTCTGGATTACATAAATCTGGTCCTCACGTGTAATTACGAGTGGGGCGGTCATGACAGCCATAGAATTCTATTTCTGGGTCATAGAATTCAATTTTTTAGTTTCGCCAAAGACCTAAATTTGGATCCGTAATTGGAAAATGAACCTTGTTTTGGGAATCTCTTCAGTTGCACGATCGTATCACAGGAACACGGGTTTGGGGTTCGAACATCATTGTGAATACTCTAGCGTAGCCTTTGTGTCGTTGGTAGAGTTATGTGTGAACTAAATTGCGTGGATATGTTATGTCCTTGCTTTCAGGTTGATTAGGTGAAAATAATTTAAATTTCAGATAGATAAGTTGATGTTAGTCGGCGTCTTGTCTAGAAACTATCACGGGACAACGCACAGCCGCTAGAAGTAACCTAGGGGTTTGACGGCGTAGTGCATAAGCTAGGGGTTTGACATTCGACTAGACAGCACCGTTTGGTGGAATCTCACGAATTACTCTCCTAGCTAGTGTTCTCTTTTTCTCCATGACTTCTATGATTGTGCCAGAGATGACAAGGACAAAGGGAGTGCAAGGGACGACACCTCAAACCAAAGTCCTGTGAAGGTAGCACGAGTGGTATGGGCATTCATGTTGCATGAAAAGAAGTATTAAGTGTATTGTTGAATACTAAATTCGTGTAAGGTCCAACTTACTTTGAAACCTTAATCCTCTCGTTCCTCAAGCCTTTACCAAAGGTCCAATGACGACATAGAATGCCCAATTCGATTTTTGGGGGTATTGTTGAGTGCACGTGCTTTAATTGCTATGAGATATGTCAATTTCATTATTTTTATGTTGGTTTACATTCATTTCGTGGGATTAAGCCAACGTCGTTCCAATTGGTAGATTCGTTCCGTTCTTTTGAAAAATGTGAGTGGAATTTGTCTGGATTACATAAATCTGGTCCTCACGTGTAATTACGAGTGGGGCGGTCATGACAGCCATAGAATTCTATTTCTGGGTCATAGAATTCAATTTTTTAGTTTCGCCAAAACCTAAATTTGGATCCGTAATTGGAAAATGAACCTTGTTTTGGGAATCTCTTCAGTTGCACGATCGTATCACAGGAACACGGGTTTGGGGTTCGAACATCATTGTGAATACTCTAGCGTAGCCTTTGTGTCGTTGGTAGAGTTATGTGTGAACTAAATTGCGTGGATATGTTATGTCCTTGCTTTCAGGTTGATTAGGTGAAAATAATTTAAATTTCAGATAGATAAGTTGATGTTAGTCGGCGTCTTGTCTAGAAACTATCACGGGACAACGCACAGCCGCTAGAAGTAACCTAGGGGTTTGACGGCGTAGTGCATAAGCTAGGGGTTTGACATTCGACTAGACAGCACCGTTTGGTGGAATCTCACGAATTACTCTCCTAGCTAGTGTTCTCTTTTTCTCCATGACTTCTATGATTGTGCCAGAGATGACAAGGACAAAGGGAGTGCAAGGGACGACACCTCAAACCAAAGTCCTGTGAAGGTAGCACGAGTGGTATGGGCATTCATGTTGCATGAAAAGAAGTATTAAGTGTATTGTTGAATACTAAATTCGTGTAAGGTCCAACTTACTTTGAAACCTTAATCCTCTCGTTCCTCAAGCCTTTACCAAAGGTCCAATGACGACATAGAATGCCCAATTCGATTTTTGGGGGTATTGTTGAGTGCACGTGCTTTAATTGCTATGAGATATGTCAATTTCATTATTTTTATGTTGGTTTACATTCATTTCGTGGGATTAAGCCAACGTCGTTCCAATTGGTAGATTCGTTCCGTTCTTTTGAAAAATGTGAGTGGAATTTGTCTGGATTACATAAATCTGGTCCTCACGTGTAATTACGAGTGGGGCGGTCATGACAGCCATAGAATTCTATTTCTGGGTCATAGAATTCAATTTTTTAGTTTCGCCAAAGACCTAAATTTGGATCCGTAATTGGAAAATGAACCTTGTTTTGGGAATCTCTTCAGTTGCACGATCGTATCACAGGAACACGGGTTTGGGGTTCGAACATCATTGTGAATACTCTAGCGTAGCCTTTGTGTCGTTGGTAGAGTTATGTGTGAACTAAATTGCGTGGATATGTTATGTCCTTGCTTTCAGGTTGATTAGGTGAAAATAATTTAAATTTCAGATAGATAAGTTGATGTTAGTCGGCGTCTTGTCTAGAAACTATCACGGGACAACGCACAGCCGCTAGAAGTAACCTAGGGGTTTGACGGCGTAGTGCATAAGCTAGGGGTTTGACATTCGACTAGACAGCACCGTTTGGTGGAATCTCACGAATTACTCTCCTAGCTAGTGTTCTCTTTTTCTCCATGACTTCTATGATTGTGCCAGAGATGACAAGGACAAAGGGAGTGCAAGGGACGACACCTCAAACCAAAGTCCTGTGAAGGTAGCACGAGTGGTATGGGCATTCATGTTGCATGAAAAGAAGTATTAAGTGTATTGTTGAATACTAAATTCGTGTAAGGTCCAACTTACTTTGAAACCTTAATCCTCTCGTTCCTCAAGCCTTTACCAAAGGTCCAATGACGACATAGAATGCCCAATTCGATTTTTGGGGGTATTGTTGAGTGCACGTGCTTTAATTGCTATGAGATATGTCAATTTCATTATTTTTATGTTGGTTTACATTCATTTCGTGGGATTAAGCCAACGTCGTTCCAATTGGTAGATTCGTTCCGCTCTTTTGAAAAATGTGAGTGGAATTTGTCTGGATTACATAAATCTGGTCCTCACGTGTAATTACGAGTGGGGCGGTCATGACAGCCATAGAATTCTATTTCTGGGTCATAGAATTCAATTTTTTAGTTTCGCCAAAAACCTAAATTTGGATCCGTAATTGGAAAATGAACCTTGTTTTGGGAATCTCTTCAGTTGCACGATCGTATCACAGGAACACGGGTTTGGGGTTCGAACATCATTGTGAATACTCTAGCGTAGCCTTTGTGTCGTTGGTAGAGTTATGTGTGAACTAAATTGCGTGGATATGTTATGTCCTTGCTTTCAGGTTGATTAGGTGAAAATAATTTAAATTTCAGATAGATAAGTTGATGTTAGTCGGCGTCTTGTCTAGAAACTATCACGGGACAACGCACAGCCGCTAGAAGTAACCTAGGGGTTTGACGGCGTAGTGCATAAGCTAGGGGTTTGACATTCGACTAGACAGCACCGTTTGGTGGAATCTCACGAATTACTCTCCTAGCTAGTGTTCTCTTTTTCTCCATGACTTCTATGATTGTGCCAGAGATGACAAGGACAAAGGGAGTGCAAGGGACGACACCTCAAACCAAAGTCCTGTGAAGGTAGCACGAGTGGTATGGGCATTCATGTTGCATGAAAAGAAGTATTAAGTGTATTGTTGAATACTAAATTCGTGTAAGGTCCAACTTACTTTGAAACCTTAATCCTCTCGTTCCTCAAGCCTTTACCAAAGGTCCAATGACGACATAGAATGCCCAATTCGATTTTTGGGGGTATTGTTGAGTGCACGTGCTTTAATTGCTATGAGATATGTCAATTTCATTATTTTTATGTTGGTTTACATTCATTTCGTGGGATTAAGCCAACGTCGTTCCAATTGGTAGATTCGTTCCGTTCTTTTGAAAAATGTGAGTGGAATTTGTCTGGATTACATAAATCTGGTCCTCACGTGTAATTACGAGTGGGGCGGTCATGACAGCCATAGAATTCTATTTCTGGGTCATAGAATTCAATTTTTTAGTTTCGCCAAAGACCTAAATTTGGATCCGTAATTGGAAAATGAACCTTGTTTTGGGAATCTCTTCAGTTGCACGATCGTATCACAGGAACACGGGTTTGGGGTTCGAACATCATTGTGAATACTCTAGCGTAGCCTTTGTGTCGTTGGTAGAGTTATGTGTGAACTAAATTGCGTGGATATGTTATGTCCTTGCTTTCAGGTTGATTAGGTGAAAATAATTTAAATTTCAGATAGATAAGTTGATGTTAGTCGGCGTCTTGTCTAGAAACTATCACGGGACAACGCACAGCCGCTAGAAGTAACCTAGGGGTTTGACGGCGTAGTGCATAAGCTAGGGGTTTGACATTCGACTAGACAGCACCGTTTGGTGGAATCTCACGAATTACTCTCCTAGCTAGTGTTCTCTTTTTCTCCATGACTTCTATGATTGTGCCAGAGATGACAAGGACAAAGGGAGTGCAAGGGACGACACCTCAAACCAAAGTCCTGTGAAGGTAGCACGAGTGGTATGGGCATTCATGTTGCATGAAAAGAAGTATTAAGTGTATTGTTGAATACTAAATTCGTGTAAGGTCCAACTTACTTTGAAACCTTAATCCTCTCGTTCCTCAAGCCTTTACCAAAGGTCCAATGACGACATAGAATGCCCAATTCGATTTTTGGGGGTATTGTTGAGTGCACGTGCTTTAATTGCTATGAGATATGTCAATTTCATTATTTTTATGTTGGTTTACATTCATTTCGTGGGATTAAGCCAACGTCGTTCCAATTGGTAGATTCGTTCCGTTCTTTTGAAAAATGTGAGTGGAATTTGTCTGGATTACATAAATCTGGTCCTCACGTGTAATTACGAGTGGGGCGGTCATGACAGCCATAGAATTCTATTTCTGGGTCATAGAATTCAATTTTTTAGTTTCGCCAAAGACCTAAATTTGGATCCGTAATTGGAAAATGAACCTTGTTTTGGGAATCTCTTCAGTTGCACGATCGTATCACAGGAACACGGGTTTGGGGTTCGAACATCATTGTGAATACTCTAGCGTAGCCTTTGTGTCGTTGGTAGAGTTATGTGTGAACTAAATTGCGTGGATATGTTATGTCCTTGCTTTCAGGTTGATTAGGTGAAAATAATTTAAATTTCAGATAGATAAGTTGATGTTAGTCGGCGTCTTGTCTAGAAACTATCACGGGACAACGCACAGCCGCTAGAAGTAACCTAGGGGTTTGACGGCGTAGTGCATAAGCTAGGGGTTTGACATTCGACTAGACAGCACCGTTTGGTGGAATCTCACGAATTACTCTCCTAGCTAGTGTTCTCTTTTTCTCCATGACTTCTATGATTGTGCCAGAGATGACAAGGACAAAGGGAGTGCAAGGGACGACACCTCAAACCAAAGTCCTGTGAAGGTAGCACGAGTGGTATGGGCATTCATGTTGCATGAAAAGAAGTATTAAGTGTATTGTTGAATACTAAATTCGTGTAAGGTCCAACTTCTTTGAAACCTTAATCCTCTCGTTCCTCAAGCCTTTACCAAAGGTCCAATGACGACATAGAATGCCCAATTCGATTTTTGGGGTATTGTTGAGTGCACGTGCTTTAATTGCTATGAGATATGTCAATTTCATTATTTTTATGTTGGTTTACATTCATTTCGTGGGATTAAGCCAACGTCGTTCCAATTGGTAGATTCGTTCCGTTCTTTTGAAAAATGTGAGTGGAATTTGTCTGGATTACATAAATCTGGTCCTCACGTGTAATTACGAGTGGGGCGGTCAGGACAGCCATAGAATTCTATTTCTGGGTCATAGAATTCAATTTTTTAGTTTCGCCAAAGACCTAAATTTGGATCCGTAATTGGAAAATGAACCTTGTTTTGGGAATCTCTTCAGTTGCACGATCGTATCACAGGAACACGGGTTTGGGGTTCGAACATCATTGTGAATACTCTAGCGTAGCCTTTGTGTCGTTGGTAGAGTTATGTGTGAACTAAATTGCGTGGATATGTTATGTCCTTGCTTTCAGGTTGATTAGGTGAAAATAATTTAAATTTCAGATAGATAAGTTGATGTTAGTCGGCGTCTTGTCTAGAAACTATCACGGGACAACGCACAGCCGCTAGAAGTAACCTAGGGGTTTGACGGCGTAGTGCATAAGCTAGGGGTTTGACATTCGACTAGACAGCACCGTTTGGTGGAATCTCACGAATTACTCTCCTAGCTAGTGTTCTCTTTTTCTCCATGACTTCTATGATTGTGCCAGAGATGACAAGGACAAAGGGAGTGCAAGGGACGACACCTCAAACCAAAGTCCTGTGAAGGTAGCACGAGTGGTATGGGCATTCATGTTGCATGAAAAGAAGTATTAAGTGTATTGTTGAATACTAAATTCGTGTAAGGTCCAACTTACTTTGAAACCTTAATCCTCTCGTTCCTCAAGCCTTTACCAAAGGTCCAATGACGACATAGAATGCCCAATTCGATTTTTGGGGGTATTGTTGAGTGCACGTGCTTTAATTGCTATGAGATATGTCAATTTCATTATTTTTATGTTGGTTTACATTCATTTCGTGGGATTAAGCCAACGTCGTTCCAATTGGTAGATTCGTTCCGTTCTTTTGAAAATGTGAGTGGAATTTGTCTGGATTACATAAATCTGGTCCTCACGTGTAATTACGAGTGGGGCGGTCATGACAGCCATAGAATTCTATTTCTGGGTCATAGAATTCAATTTTTTAGTTTCGCCAAAGACCTAAATTTGGATCCGTAATTGGAAAATGAACCTTGTTTTGGGAATCTCTTCAGTTGCACGATTTCACAGGAACACGGGTTTGGGGTTCGAAACTCATTGTGAATACTCTAGCGTAGCCTTTGTGTCGTTGTAGAGTTATGTGTG
>CAUOFW020009101.1:0-13806 GCA_963454935.2 Ilex paraguariensis
TCTCTCCTTCGTGTCCTTGGCCCGTGCCAACTCCCAACGCCTCCTCCATTGTGGATTAGGGTGTCTGTGCGTTTTGGATCTGGTGGAGTGAGGGTCAGATCTGCGGGTGGCTTAGGAATAAAGTTGGGTTAAGTTTAATGAGGTTATAGAGATGAGTGTGAAGAAAGAGAGAGGAGAGAGAAAATGGAGAATGCTTTGCTAGATCGATGGAGGATTGAGGATCTGTGCGTGGTTTGTGGAAGTTGGAAATTTACCAGTCGTAATTTACATACGTACCATTGTTGTGTGCCTTTACAGTATTTGTGAACATTATGGCTTCGAAGTGATGACTTTAAAGTGATGCTATCTTTTAATTTTACCCAAAAAAATAAGTGAAAAGAAAAAGGAAATTACACTAACTCCGCTTATATTTTTATTATATTGAAAGAATACCATCATAGTTTTCTATAATATTTTTTACCCCAATTAGATTTCTATCTTCCACCAAATATCAAGAAACCAACTCAACAATTATTTGTAGAAAATTTTTTTAAAAAAAATTATAATTGTCCCTTGATATAATCCTCCATATTCTTTTTCTTTTCAGCTAAGAAGAATTCTTGTAACCCAATAAAGAGAAATAGAGATAATGTCGAGCTTCTACTATGTTGACTCCTATTTCAAACACCACTTAGAACACGTTCTCTTATTTTTTCTCATTGCCACCATTCTCATTGTTATCTCTCGCTATACACATAAACTTATACAAAATAGGTGTTGATTAGTTAAGGGATTTTGTTATGGGATTGATCAGTTGGAGATAGCAAGGATGGGGGAAGTGAGGTATGAGGGAATTATGTGTTGGTTGAAAGGAAGATGTCATTGTTGATTGAGGCAAAAAAGGGTTCTAGGTCTCAAGTGTGGGGTGAAGGAGAAGGATGATATTGGGATCGTAGGGAAGAAAACACATACGGGATTGCTAAGGTTTCATCGTTTTGGTTTTGGTGGTGATTTTGACTAAAAAATAAAGTAGATTATTGGTTTTTTCCTTGTTTATATTAAAACATATTTGTTTTTTTAATGTCACGTTTAACAAGGGTAAAATGGAATTGTTAAAATATATAGATAATGCTAGGAATTTTCATTGGTCAAACTCATTATTGACCAATGGAATCAAACTAAAAGGGAGCACAATATAATAGGAAAAATCATTTGGATTTTTTTTTTCCAAAATAATTAGAAACCATAAAGAGTGGTAATGTAATTTATTCCAAAAAATTGAAATTATATTGATTCTCGTTACTCGATTATGCGAAATTATCTGACCCAACGCTTCAAATTTTTTGTCTTTTTTTTTTAATTATTTGAAACTGTTACAAGAGCGAATAAGGTGAGGTTCAAACCCATTTTGCCAATTTAATAGCAAGTTACAGTGTCATTAATTCAATCCTATTTTGCCTTAAATAGTATAAAATGAGGAGAGATGTTAGGAAACTTAAAACTCTTTGGAAGTATCTTCATGTGATTTTCATTTATTTATCACATTAGTTAGCCAACCATACAGTTTTCTATTTAAAAGCATAACATCCTCCTCTTTATTTTTCTTTTTCTTTTTATTTGTGGTTGCCAATTGTACACCATTAATAGCAGACTTCTTATTTCTCTCCCATTTCGTCCTCTTGGACATACAAATATGTAGTCCACACACGTCTTCCCAAGCCCAATTAATTAGCGTAGTTGCCTGCCTGTATTCATTATCACAATATCGAATAAACAATATGTGTGTTTGTCATGCAATAATTAGAAATCTTTTTTATACTGTGAAAAAAACAATTGTACTCTAACATAATTTATCAATTTAATTTATTAACTTAATAATTCATTACTATTGGATAGACACTAAAACTCGATATTTGTTGGGACCCACAATCAATCCAATAACTATGATGAATTATGTCAATAAATTATATCTAAATAACATTATTATTGTGCAAAATAGACTATCATTAAGATCAACAATAACCTTTTTCAAAAAATTTTATTACGAACAAGTGGATTGCCAGGTACACTTAGATTGTTAGTTCAATATACATAATCGTTTTAGTATGGTCCCTAATCATGTATCAATGAGTTTATAAATAGAGCTTCCATTTCTTTTTTTTTTTTTTTATTGCAGGGTGTTTAAGGTTATGTCAATTACTTTATCAAGTTCAGTGGTCGACCATCGTAATTTGAACTACGTTAAAACATGTCTCTTTAGTTCATAAAGGAACAAGGGTGATTAGCTCTTAAAAAATATAAGAAAAATTGTACTGAAAATTTTTAGATTATCAAATATCAAACTTAACCATTAAACAATCCCTAAAGATTTGGGAACATCTATAATATAAAATAAGACGTGTTTTAATAAATTTATTTGACGATTTTAAATAGATTCATCAAATAATCACCAATATTTTTCTCAAAATCATTCACATTGTACCGTACGTTTATGCAAGGTTAACCCTCGTTCTTTTTGAATTCATGACAAATGGACCAGATTGAAGTAAATTGAGGAAATATACTTATTTCGCAGTTAGTGATTTTCATTCAATTTAAGGCTATCTGCATGAGGCTCTGTTGTAAAATGATTGGATTGGACTTGTCGGTGGCCTTTTGGTTTACTTTGCTATCCTATTATTTTTTGCGATTTCTTTACCATAATCTTGTGAATATTCCATTGATGCCCCATCCATAACGAACGCCTTATTCTTTCATGGTCCCTTAAGCCCCCAAGGCCGGATACTCTCATCTATAGCCTCTAGAGGGCAATGCCAAGGACAACCAGCAAGCAGTGATACTGATCAAAGGGTCCAATTACAGTACTAAATGAGTTATGACACCTGAAATTATAGATAAATAGGAGTTAATTATAATTCATTTAGGTCAAGTGACGATTAAGTAGGGGTTAAATCACAATAAAAATAATTGGAATCGATCATACCATCCTAAGATTGATCCTATTTTAACATGGTAGGATCAATCCTAAATATTGGGATTGAACCTACTTTGTAGTAACATCACCATATTGAGTTACATCTTTAACCTTAATTACCAATAATTTTGGTATAAATAACGAAAAACAAGTTAGGGACACCATAGTCCTACGCTTGACCAAATACTTTATTTGAAAATGTCTGTTGGAGGTTTAATATTATTTTTTCATATGACTGTCCTAATTTCTGATCAGATAACACGATGCAGACTTTCAATTATTTATGCTTGCAAAAATGAAAATTGGTAGTGTGATGATAAGTTTCACCAAAACCAGAAGTTGTTTGTTTGTTAATGTGTCGTTCATTACATCATTTTTATACTTGTCAATTAAGTTGGGAAAGGATTAAGTTCCGGAAAAGGATGATTGTCGCCAACAAACACAAGAAAAAGATGACTAACTTCATGACAAAGCCTAGCCACCAAACCCCTTTGGGCATAGCTCAAGAAAAAGAAGAAAAAAAGTTATCAACTTTTACTTATCCTTAATCATGTTGGGTTTCCCGACAATATATAATTTGAAGGGTTAATTATAGCATCACTCCCTATACCTTGGAGTAAATATTTATTGTAACGGTGACATCATACTATCATCGTTATGTGGCTAGTGTCATAATCCAATAAAAAAACAAGTATGTAAAGTCAAGTTTCACTAATCGAATGTATTGATGATTAGATGTGGCAGGCCAATCCAATAGTATTAAAAAAAAATAAAAATATGGGCTTTAGGCCTTAAATTTTTAAAAGGTCTCATAATTTTGATACATAATTAGTCTACATAAAAAATTTAAATCTATGAAAATTTTAGGCCTTACAAAAAGGCCCCAAAAAATTTAAGCTCAATCAAAAAATTATAATTTTAATAAATTGGGCCTACAATTCAATTCATAATATTAGAAATTTAAAAATAAAAAATTTAAAAAACAAATACAAAAAAATTTAAAAGTCAACTCATATTTACTCATATCTATTCTCTCTCTCTCTTTCTCTTAACAAAAAAAAAAGTATCACATTTTCCTCACTTAAAAAAAATTAAAAATAAATTTTGTTTTTTAAAAATAATATTAAAAATAAAAAAAATCTCATTTAGTATTACCGCTTCAGACCTCAAATTACCTTAAGCCACCCCTAAGATGTGGTGGTTATTTGTAGTTATTAGAGTGAGATTCATTTTATCCACTTATTAATTTTTTATTAAATTTTGATACTACATAATAGTGATGATGTGATATCACCGTTACGTATAATATTTTCTCTTATTCAGTGTCTATTCTCATCTTATTTCCCTCCTGAGACACTAGTAATTTCATGGAATCATTTGATTTAGATCTCTTATATAAAACCAATTTTATTTTTTTTTATAACAGATATTCGTCTTAAGCATACGTCTATTGGTGTATTATAAATCTTGCATGCACACGATGACCTGCAAACCACTTGCATTTGTTAGGCCTAATTTTAAGCGGCTAGAGAGACGCAAGGCATGCATGTTCACACGTCGGCCCACATTTGGAAAAATATTGGATGTAACGGCAACACTACGTGACATTGACAATGTGGTGCCACCAATCAGTAATAGAATATCAAGTGGACTCAGTGAACTCCATTGTTTTACTAACTACTAATATCTACGTCTGTCATGTTAAAATAGCAGAATTTACTAATCATGTTTATTATTTTATAAATAGTTGGGGACATCACATGACAATGATAACGTGAAGTTACCGTTGCACCCAATACTTACTCGTTTGTTTGACCCCTTAACCAACTCACACGGGTCGCTATTTTCACGGTGGACTAAGCATCCATTAGAACTGAACTAAAAAGGAGATATGAACTTTATATAACACACATACAGATATACTTAATTAACCCAATGGTTCACTCATTACATACCACAATCTGCCAAAAACAATCTGTTTTCAAACCCTTTTGTGTTTGCTCAGGCCTACTCACCATACCTTCAAACTCTGAAATGACCAAGGTGCATGTAGGCAGTCAGTCTGGAGACAGATAACAGAAACAAAAGAACTACCAGAAGGAAATTTTAGACTAGAACACACATATGTATTTGTATCTAAGTAGTTCATCTATGGGGCTAGGTCTGGGAGTCCATGGCCATGATGGTGCTTAGGTTCATTGGATACATATATTTGTCGGACCCTGTCATGATCGTTTGGACAATAATCTTATTTGCCCGTTCTGTAGGATGGAAGGGGTCCCAAAAGGCGTATATGTCTCTGTTCGGGCAAAGATTGGATACAGCAGTGCAAGTTCCTACCCCGTTGTAAGGTCCTTGTCCACAGCATGCTACCTTTGATGTAACAAAACCTGTTCCAGCCAAAAAAAGGGAAAAAAATAAAATAAAAGTGATTATAGCTACTTTTTTGGCTTGCATATATGCATGTAAATTGTAATTAAATTATCATAGTATTGTATAGTTGTGTTAGTGGCTTAGGTGCAGATTAGAATTCGATCCATCTGAACCCAAAATCGTGAATCCATTAAAAGAAAATCCGATCAATAAATCTAATCTAAATAGCTCCATGATAACTGAATTTTAAATAAATGAATATGTTTCATCTAATATTAACTCAATTTGATCGTATGCTGATGTTCGCATTAGATTAAAATCACATCAATATATTCCAATTCAAACTCGTGAAATATAAACGAATTCAAATTTGATTTTCGACAATCAGTCCAAAAAACCTATAGATATCTAACTAACTAGATTCAAATTCAAAGCAGATTTCAATTGAAATCTGATCCACCGAGAAGCCTAGCATCATACATATGCAGTGGACATTTGTTGTGTGTGTCAAATGATCGACAGAAGTAACCAAAAAGCTTAGTTATAAGAAACAGACCAAATGCTTGTGGATTGTCAATGAAGTTATTCTGCATTTCCACTGCATTAACAGCGACGAAAACATCTGAACCCAGCTCTTGATTAAGACTCTGAATCATCTGGACGAGGCGTGGGTTGAATAGTGCTGCAGCTTGCTGGGGCTCCTCTGCACATTGCCCATTTGTGCTTCTTACGGCTAGCTCTGCCGGAACACAACCCAATGGTCCGGTTCCAGTCACCAGGACCCGCCGGGCTCCCAAATCATACAGCCTCTGCATTGCCTCGTACAGTTAGAAAAGCAACAACAGACCCGCATAAAATCGAGCCTTTTTTGTTTTCTTTCCGGAAATTATTAAGTCCAATTAGCCTAAGTCAATCTGAACCTATGTTTAGACAGTTACATTCGATAGGCCGGCCCAAGCAAGGCCCATTGGTCAGTCAAAATTCAAAATCGTAAATTAAAAGTTGTGAAAAAAATAGGGCCATCAATTGCTATTTATGGATCGTTAAAAAAAAAAAAAATTGCTATTTATGGGCATATCAGATCCCCCATGGGCCTATTAAAACTGACACAAGGAAAAAGCCATGGACCATTTTTTATTGGGGAGGCTTTCCTGGTCAACGGGTGGGCACCACCCGTTATCTATCTGGCCCGGCCTGTTGCCTTCCATGTTAAGGCGTATTCAGGAGTTCTTAAGTAGTTTTTTTTTTCCCTGGATGTTTAAACCAGTTTACAATTAATTACTCGCTTTCTAATTCGATCAAAAATAGATTATTCAAAACAAAATTAAAGTATTTAAGAGAGATAAATCTCCCTAACATGGCCTAAAAAGGGTGTTTTAGCTAAGTAAAACAGGTGACCCCATAAGCCCATGCATCTTTGTGAAGGATTTTAATATGTTTGAGAGATCAACAAAAGGGTCATCTCCTTACCGACCAAACATGCTTTTGTAAACCAATAAGGTTACTTCTGCTGAGGATCTAATTCATTAGTACTAACAGATCAGGCTCTTATATATGAAAAAATACCATTAAAATCTTCCGATACTCAGTGATGAGAAGACGTGTAAACTCAGGGAGAGAATACTGAAGTCTTCTTGCCGTTATTGGCGTCAAGAAGTAGTTGTTGACGTAGTCGTTGCCACCAAGTGTGATCAGGACCAGCCCTTTGTTCACCAGCCGCTTTGTCTGCTCTATTCCAATAAGCGCACTCACGCGTCTTTGGTACTCTTGGAACAACTCCAATTGCCTGTAGATTCTTATGATGTTTGCCTATCAAAAGTAAGTTTAGAATAAAAAAAAACATAAGAAAACAAAAAGAATCATAAAAACATAAGAAAAACAAAAAGAATCATAGTTAGGCTTCAATCTGGATTCTGGGCAACAAGAGAATAAATATTCAACTTGCAATCTGGCTACCACAACCTTTTTTGGTAAGGAGAAATTGTTCAGTTTTTAAACTCATAATTACGACACAAATTTTAGATATACGTAAATTACAAGTAGATCAATTAAACTTTGTTTTTATAAGGAATAAAACTCGAATTGAGAAAATGTACGTGGTTATATCTGATCTCATAGGAGTTCACCATAACACAAAAAAAGTAAAAAACTACCCTTTTGCCAAAAGACCAAACCATTCCAATATCTGGTTCTTTCGAAGAAGTCAAAAAAGGAGTTCTTGGGTGAGGAAGCTGGACATATCTAGCTTACTGAAGATGACTCAAATATAGGGCAATGTACATGTGGCTCGATCGGACTTACAAATTGAATCCCGGTGTCATTCAGGATTCCTATTCCAGCGGAAGCAAAGTTTGCACCGACAAGTAGTTTTTGTCCGGTGAGCTGAGGGTTCAAGTATGCCAATGTGGACTCAGCGCCAATCTGTTGGCCTAGGAAAACAGATTATGAACTCAAATTTCATGTACCCAAAAATGATAAGTGACCTCAGAAACAAGGCAAAACGGAAAAAACTTACTGATAAGGTCAGGGATGTTGTAGCCATTGGAGAATCGGCCGGTGGGTCGGTGACTCGGATAATCGATGCCGTAAGGCGGAGAGTCGGCTCGTGCGGAGGTGAATAAATAGTTGTTGTTGCCGTTATCCACCAGTGAGTCGCCGAACACATAGAAAGCTCTGGCGCCTTCAGCTTGTGGAGCAACTGTTCCAATGAACACCATGGCAACAGCAAAAATGGTGAAAAAGACTGAAGGAGGACTAGCCAGTCTAGCCATGGAGACAATGTGGGCACTTCTCAGACACTCGTCTGTGTGTGTGTGTGTGTGTGAGAGAGAGAGAGAGAGAGAGAGAGAGGGAGAGAAAGAAAGAGAAAGAGAAAGAGAGAGAGAGAGAGTGTGTATGTGCGTTTGCGACGGCGTGCTTCAGCTGTGAATGAGGGGGATAGTGTGGTTTTATACAGGTTTTTTGGGGTGGTGAATTTAGTTGGTTGAGACCCTCATAAATGGCCGGTTTGCACTACCATCATACCATGAGAGAGAGGGAGAACTGGTAGCAACGCAACTAAGCAAGAAAAAGCCTGGAAGCAACTAACAAGAAAAGGCTTAATAAAGGAAAATTAAGTTCTGCTGTGGTTGTTAGAATCACTTTAATTCTCCACCATGGTTTCCATACATGCATGTGACAGACAGTCAAACCTGTTTGTGCTTGTTCTACCGCCATGATTTATAGCTTAGAGTGCTAATTTTTATGGTGAAATTCCAACTTTTTCTCTGTAAGACTGTAACTTTGTACTTGTAAGTAGCGGAGATGGTTTAATTAATGTTAAGTGGACTCAAAAAAAAAAAAAAATAGATTTGATAATCACAATTATTGAATAAATAATAGATCCTAATAAAAATTAGGGTTTACTATAAAAATCAATAGTTATAATTATCAAATTTATTTTTAAAGTTCATGTATCATTGTTGAGTAAGAGTAATGTTATTAATATCTTATTGACATAATAATGTGTCAAGTAATAGATTGTATTTTAAAGAAATCTAACAATTATAGTCAGAATAGCACTATTAAATTATGTCACCGTCACATCATTGGTTCAACAAATTAAATTAATTTTTTAGATCATATGCAGTAACATTACTTTAGAATGTTTAGAATAAAAAATAATACAATCACTTTGATTTAGAATACAAAATTTAGTAAATAATTTGATAAACATAACATTGAGAGAATCTTAATTAATTGCATACAACTCAAGTCTGACCTCAAAAAAATAAATTCGTCATTAATGTCTGTAAACAGTTCAAAAAGCATTTAATTAATGTTTCGATTTAATGGTAATTTTCATTAGTAGCTGCCACCCATCTCCAGTTCTTGTGTGTGCTTTTTTTTTTTATTTGGGGGGGGGGGGGGGGGGGGAGATGTTCATCAAGTTAAATATATTTCTCCATATATAGATGTATATGAAATCTTTTTGAATGGGTCACCAGGTTGTTGTTTACTACTCCTGTATATGTTAAAAAGCAAGCTAAATATTTTCATGTCTGAGGTGAAATGATAAGCTCTAAAAGACTTGTATCAAACCGTTGCCCCTTAAATGAAATATCTTTTTTTTTTCAATGGTGCGGGTGTCTAAATCATATTGTCTTGTCAAAAACATGTTTTTCGCATCTTAAAAAAATATTGATAAAGATAAATTTCTTATAACTTGACTTTAAAGGGTTGACAAACTTCGAACTTAAAACGTATGCGTTTACAATTCATTTCTGTTACTATTTGAATTATCTATTGAGATTTCTTGAATGAAAAAAAATGCTAAATAGATTTAAAAAAAATTAACTTAAAAATTTAATTTGATTAATCGATATCATTGAATAAGTAGTGAATTTTAATAAATATTATGACCCACAATTAAATCAATGACAAATATAATAATTATATCATCAAGTCAATTTTTTTAAGTTTATATAGCATTGCACTTAAATGAAATATCAAAAGGGCTGGTGTGTTGAGTCCATAGGCTTTTTAACGTATGTTATCAACAATTTCTTGCCCATTAATGAGTTTGTTCAAGCTCCCCGCTTTGGTAGAATAGCAAAAGTCGATGAAATTTAATGAAAAGCAAATGATATAACCCCCCCCCCCCCCCCCCCGAGAAGTTCTTAATAGGAATGTCAATCGAGCGAAGCGGGGCGGGGGTTATAATTTTCATTTCCGTACTCGTTTAAAATTTTTTTGTTCATCTCCGGTCCACCCCTGTTAACGGGTATAATTTTTATTTTCATTCCCGTCCGTAGGTATATTTATAATTCTCGTCCCCGTCTCCACTTTCCCTGTACTCGTCCAAGTCCAAGCCTAAGCCTAACTATTAGCCAACATAATTCAAAATTTTAAATAAATTCAAAATTTTAAATAATTTAATAACATTCTAAACTCTTATCAATTGCTACATTGAGTGAGAACCAAGACATGAATAAAAAAACAAAAGGACAATTTCTTATGTCCCTAAAGTTCAATAGACAATTTCTTATGGGACAACACCAACAGACCCTAGGCTCTAATACGAAGAATATATATTAGTTAGAGCAATGTCAGACTGACCAAAATTAGGGATCAAATGACATGACAACCTAGTCAACATTCCAAATAAGCTATCATTGTCATTTAATAAAAAGATTAATATTTTATTAATATTTGAGTTAAAAACTTTTCCACTTCCACCATTAATACCCACCTTTCCCTCTCTCTCTCGCTTTCGTCCTCTAGTATTTGTCCTTCCTTTTCTTTCTTTTCTGCCAAAGAAGAAAACCACCCAGGAGTAATGCTACGCTGAATCACGCCTTCCCAAGATGTTCAACTGTGAAGAAGCTGTTTGATGGGTATGATGATTTAGTCACTGGGTTCAACTTTTTCCTATCGGCTAAGAAGAAGCCTGTCGTCGCTTCGTCAGAGGCGTACAATAGCACGGTGGAATATCAAACTCCGACTTCATCGTGGACGACACAAATCGAGTTTGTAAAAAAGGTTCAAAAGCATTTCAGAGATGATGTTCGGAGAAATAAATTGTTTCTTGATGTTTTGGGTATGTGGCGATTTGGGGACAGGGTCATTGATCGGCTCGATCAAGAGGTTGCTGGTGTGTTTAAAGAGCTCCCAAATATGTACATGCAGTTCAAGGGGTTTTATGGTGATTTTTCAGAGGAGAAATTGAATGATAGGGAGCGAATCGACAGGAATTAAAAACTCAGAGAAACGAAAAATTATATGTTCAACACGAGGCTGAAACATACCTTCGACTAGTGAACCAAACTCTCTGATTCGTCTCGATTATTATAACAAAGCATCTGCTACCACAAGCAAAAAAATTGAACTTTCTCCATATCGATTATTTCTGAATGTTACAAATGTTTATCAGGAAGCTCTGTTTCTTGAAGGACTTGTCCAATTTTTTATAGGGTTTCAGGATCATAAAATTCTAAGTGAATTTGAACTATCCAAAATGGCTATCAATTGATGATTTAATTAGGGGTTTTGGGGTTCAGTTGGTTGATAATGAGGCTATCTATCCTCTGATTTCTAGCATATCTTGGACAGAGTTCTGTATCTGAAACTTCTGTGCAATTGCTAAAGCCACTGTTCATATTGATCTCCACTTTGTAGTGATTAAGTCAAATTTTCTTTATTTTGATTCTTTGGTCTTGGTGGTAATCATCAGTTGTGCTTGATTAATGAATGTTAGGGAGTCTTGAATTAGCCAACAGTTTTGCTTGATTATAATTGAAATTTCATAAATGAAAAGCCAAGTTTTTTAAATTAGAATGTCACTGAATCACCATTGGATGAGTCAGTGCTGGCCTTACAAGAAGAACTAAGGACTCAAAAAATGTGAATTCAAGCACTTGATTTTCCCTAACAACACTTAAAAAGGAGGGCAAAGGTAGCAGTGGAACTACATGTATTAAGCCCAATCTTTCACTCTCCTAGTGAGTACTTTTGCAATGTATTACACAATTTTTTTTTCATTATCACCAACTGAATCATGTAATTTGGAGGAATTGCATGATTAACCCTTTGTACATGACACTGACAATGTCAATTGTATTTGTCAATTATACACAATCTCTAATCTTAAATCCAGTTCCAACATATAATAGCACATAAAAGTCAAATCAGGGTTTCCAATGAAACCATTCCACCATGACAAACAATTTTGACAGAACACACCCAATTCAATATACTGGCCAACTATATACCAAATGCTAAGAACAATTAAATCCAATTCCACCAAAATCAGTCAATAATGAAAAACGAGGTATCAAAATAAAACATAGTTAGCCAATCTATCAGCAACACAATTGGCCAATCTATCAGCACAACATAGTTAGCCAAAAAATTAATCTCATACATCATAACTCTATTTCCAAAATAAAACAAAACAAAACAAATAAAAATCTGTTTTCTTTGTCTTCCATTTGACTTGCACCAAAAATTGTTGTATTTTCCTCTGCATTGACTTTTGCCTACACAAACCAAACTAATAGATCTTAAAACTGTATATAAATAGATCCAAAAGTTATTGAAAAATTAAGAAAACTAATAGAACTTAAAATGGTATATAAGAAGTTCGTAACTCACTTATTGGTCTAGACACTTTGAACCACTCTTGCCAGCATCCCCATCATTTCCTGAATTTAGGCTTTCCTATATATAGCAAAAATTCAAAAAAAAATTAAAGTGCATGGAGATGTGAATTAGATGGAAATTAACAAATGAATATTGTACTTGCTGTTGTATGATATTGGACAATTGTGTAGTATCGTTGATTCCAAATACTGGTGTAGAGTAGGGAACATGATCCATACCATATATACCTCTCCAGTATGAAAAGTGTTGAGCCTAAATTTAAAGAACACATGTTAAATGGAACACATATTTTCTATTAAATAAAACAAATATGACATACCTGTAACATATTTTGGTGTGAAAAACCTAGAGTGTGTCATGTTGTCCATTGTATATCCACCTCTATATTCATGTGCTCAAGGAGTAAAGTTGCCCCCATACAAGAAGGGTGGGTTGGCCTTCATAACACATAATACACTACAACTAAATAAATAGCTCATAGGAAAATATTTAATATAATTGCTCAAATTAGCAAATACAATCTTGTACCTTTAATGCAATGCTTTGTTGAGTCTCAACTATGTCAACAACTTTCGTACTTAATGCATCATAACGTTACTAATTTTGTTGCCTTGGACCATGTTAGAATCCTACAAAAAAATTTATAAAATTAGTAATGTGAACAAAATAAAAGAATTAATTTAAAAATCACATAATTCAAATATTTCATACCTTCACATAATTCCCTGCATTTTTGGTAATTGTCTTTGCTTCCATCTTTTTTTTTTCTTTTCCTCCTTTTTCCTAATTACTTGCTCGACCTTAGATTGCTTCCTTTTATATGGTGGTCGCCCTTTACTACAAACTACCTCTGGAACAAGTATATTTGCATTCTCTTTTGATGTTGGATTAACATCACTACAAGCATTTGTTTTCCCAACATTCATATTGGTAGTAGGTTGACTACTCTTACCAACACAATCATATTTGTTTAAGTCCATTTCCAATTCATTTAGCCTTTACATCACTAAATTGGTCTTTTCTTCAGAATCAGTTGTCAAGTCTGCAACCTGATAAAATGTATTACACAACTTGTCAAAACGACATGCTTCAGGTTTGACACTCCAATCATCATAACTAATCTTCACCTTCGTGTGACACCTCTTCAAATTTTTCCTCCATCGCCGAATGATGTATTTTGCTAGAATCACTAAAAATCTTCTTATGAATTAGCATTGTGATTGCATGTCTACATAGAATGCCTCTAAATTCAAACAAACGACAATTGCACTTAATGTCACAGTCATCATGAATTAAAGAAACTTTGAAAGATGCACGCCAAGATGACTCTCCAACCTTTA